>BSBM01001694.1:600000-1028783 GCA_027924585.1 Larix kaempferi | reverse complement strand
ATTTAGTTTTTTAAAATTTTCATTAAGGAGATTTTAATTGTAAAAACACCAACCATATAAAATCTAAATAATATTCACATAAATATTTTCATAAAAATTATGAAATAACTCTAAAATCATTTTCATAGAAACGTTCCTTATAAATGTTGAAGCAATATAAAACTAAAAATCTAAAAAAAATAGCATGCCGAATTTCATAAAAGTCTTTGTCTTTTTTAATTAATAAAATATAAAATAAAGATTTCATAATGTGTAAGATGCTACAAACCAACCAGAATTTGATCGCACCATTTAAACTCAAAAGCCGTAAATCTAAATATAAAGAGAAGATAGTAATCTATAAACCCAAAACCCAAAAACATAGGCCAGTTAATCTAAATATTATAAGCATGCAGAGGTGGAATGGGACTGCGATGTGATATAGTTTATTGATAAGCATGTAGAGGTGGAGGTGGGAGCCCCGGACCTACAGTTGAAGTGCGATGTGATATGATTTGGTTTGGGCCTAGCCATTTTGGTTATGGGTTAAGCCACTTTAAAATCTTTTATATCTGTAAAAAAAATTAAACCACTATGCAGAGGTGGAGGCAGGAGCGGAGAGACCTGCAGTTTGAGTGCAATGTTATATGACGTGGAGCCTTTGGTTTCCCAGACAACAACCAAGAGAAATAAATCCGATGTCACTGTTCAGGCAAAAAAAGGAATCCACTAAATTGGCTTTGCCATTGCCAGTTGGGGTAGCTTCTTTAAGTACGAGCTAAAACATATTACTTCAGCCATCATGATTGAAAAGGGAGACACTTCCAATATATGAAAAATTAGTTTATAATCGAAATATAAATATAGCAAGTTAGTTTAATCGATTCTGTTATTTGGTAGGAGGCTGGCATAGAACCTGGAACGCCCCTCTTAGATGATGACGATTAGGCAGGTGCTTGTGCCAAACCTAGCTCACCTACACACAAATATTAAGAGGAGATTGCCGCAACACTCAGAGCCACAGGGAATGACAAATCTATGAGACGATCGAAAGTTTGCAAGGCTGCCAAATAGCTGTAATTCAAAGGAGCAATTGAGCAGTTGAAATGTATGGAGGTCGTGTGTGGCAGTTTTGGGCAGAACCGCGTGCTGGTGGGCAGTGATAATATAGAATGTAGACACTGACAGTCGGAGATTTGCATAAGTCATAAAAAAAATGACAGTTCTTACAACAAATAAATGCCCATGGCCCATAGTTTCACTTTCACCCACACGTCGTGAATTAGCATAACAAGGAATCAGAATGGAAGCAGATGCCACATTCTCAAACACCATCGAATGTCGAATCCCTAGACCCCTTTACCTATCAATACCATGCACTTGAATGAACAAACGGAAAAAAACGGATGGCATAGCACGGATTGTAAGGATGAAACCCTATGATTTTCTAGGGTTTTTGAGAGGAGCATAAATCGACCATTTATTTAAAGGAAAAAATAAATAAACATAAATGAAATCACTAGACTATGGCTTTCGAGAACAAAGCAAAACTCAGAGAACATAATAAAAAACCATACTAGTCATAACAAAACCCAACCCTCATCGCAACGCTCAAGAACAGAACCCATCCCTCATTGCAACGCCAAAGTGATTAACATAAATGAATGAGGTTGCTTCTAAGGGACGTGCATAGCACGGATTGTCACGAACGTCTTTGGAAATGTTGAATCCTCTAGGACGAAACCCTATGCTTAATAGCTCAGAACAAAACCGAACCCATTTTGCTTATGGGTTAAGCCACTTTACAAAAATTTAAACCAAAACCTTTTATATCACAAGTTTGTGCCTCAAAATCTTATACAAAGTCCAAAAAATTTAAACTATAGATGGTTGAGATTTTCTAGGATTTTTGAGAGGAGCAGAAATCAAACATATATTTTAAGGAAAAAAAAAACATAAATAAAATCACTAGCGTATGGATTTTGAGAGCAAAGAAAAACTCAGATAACATAATAAAAAACTATTCTACTCATAACAAAACCCAACCCTCATCGCAACGCTCAAGAACAGAACCCATCCCTCATTGCAATGACCAAGTGATTAACATAAATGAATGAGATTGCTTCTATGATAATAGAACATACCTGGAATTGAATCTCCACAATTTTGAGAGAAAACATTGATGTCAGTTGCATCCTCCTCCTTTCCACCATTCAAGTTCATCCAGTAGCCCAAATTCTTTGCCTCTATTTCTGTCCATCCTCCTCAGACATTAAACCACAGTCAGATTCAGACACCCATTAAACCACGAATCAAACTAACCCATACTCAGACATTTAAACCACAATCAGATTCACACCACCCGACCACTCGAACCCGGAAACCCAAGCATACAAACACACCAAAGGAAGAAGGAGGAGGTAAATATTGAAATCCAAAACGCCGCTCTCATGCTTTTCTTCAATTGTGATTCATGATTTTCTTCAATTGTGGTTCATGCTTTTTTCTTGCTTTTGCCAACTGCAGAGCTCGAGGGTTTCTCCGTTCGGCATGTCTACCATTCAGCTTAGAACCCTTTGGTTCATACGAGGCAATACGAGATGGTTACCGAGGGCCGTACTTAGCGCCTTATTTGTCTCTTCCCGGATCTATATATTCATTTCGAAGGGCCTCCCATCATTTCATTTCAGAACGGAGGGATTCCGAGATGGATCAGCGACACAGAGCGACACAGAGCACCGGGAATTTTTAAATGGGCATTCGTATGCTCTGTACATTCCAAGTTATCACGGGGGGCTTCAAACACAGGCGAGCGATGATCTAGAGATAGTGCGACTCAAGTTGATGCACAGAAACAGCCATTGATCGCCCTTCAGGAATCCGTCGGAGAACAGATTCAGAACCGTGATGTCGCTTCTCCGCCATGACAAGCTTCGTATCGCAGCCTGGCCGCCTTTGTAGAAAGAAATCTCCGCTCATCGTCATCGTCATTGTCCTTACACAATCGGCCAGAAAATGCTCCCATCATTTCTCCCATAGAGGACAAGGACGTAGCCTTGCAGGGCCGCGATGGGACACCGATATTCTCTGGTGCTTCGGTAAGTTTTGGGCAGTACTTCTTTGATTTGAAGATCGGAACCCCGCCGAGGCGCTTCTTACTCATAGATGACAGAGGCAATGACTAGTATGGGTGAATTGACACTAACCAGTACCCTGGCCGAAAGAGGCACCGCAACCGAAAAAGAAAGACGGTCTCCAGGAGAGCTTTCACCCGATCTCGTGCGCATCACAAGAATGCTAGATGGTCTTGGGGCCGTCTTCCTGCAACTTGTGTCGCCCAATGAACTACATTTACCAGTATTCATATTCAGACCTGTCGATCAGTCATGGCTTCCTTGCCTACGATACAGCCACAATAAGCTCCGTCAATAGCTCCTTGCCGAGACCCTGAATCCCAAATATGGCCTTCGGCTGTAGCACCAGAAAGCAAGACAATAGCTTCGATGGGGTCGACGGTGTCCTTGCATTAATGCACAGATACACAAAAACCTAGCGCTCCATAAAAATAATTCACTAGCCGTTAGAATGCCAAAGGAGAAAGCAAAGGAGAAAAGCGACCTCCATAAAGATAGTTCACTAGCCGACGAGATCAAACTCAAAAGATATAGTTAAATATTTGAATTACCTATAGTTAATTCAAATTCATCCAACGGTCTAGATTAAGAATATTGTTATCTTCAAATGTTCAAATTCAAATTATCGATAAAAATACTGCTAGGGTTAGAGCGTGCTCCAGCACCACCACTCTCACATAGCAATTCTACAGCGTGTCGATGAAAACTTCAACCTAAGTTTTTTGTTTATCCATTTGATCATTAATTCTTGTCAGTTATCCCTATCTCTATCCCCAAAATTTAATTCACAATATTATCCTTCATTTTTTATATATAAATATCTTTTTCCTAAAAATTTAATTAACAATATTATCTTCCATTTTCTACATATAAATATCAATAGTCTTGGCAGACTACCCATAAATTGTAATAAGCTTTGAGAAAAATAGGAGTTCAACTTGCATGGACAAAAGCAAACATAACAATTGCTTAGAGATTACAGGCATCTTTGATTTATTTTGTATCCATGTGACCCTGGTAGCCATTGCGTTGTGGCCTCTAACACCTCACAAGAAATCCCAATGCAAATTCAGGTTCGATACCTTGAAACAATTATATGCCATAGCTCAACATCCTTAAATAAATTTGAATAGCTTGACTCATTGCTACATAAAAAGAAACCATGAGTGTATAATAGTGATAAAGAATTTTAATTAAATCATCATAATTTCAATGGGATCTTAATGCCACAAAAATAACACTAGATGTGTTCACTGATGTAGAAGACTTCAATGAGAAAGCTGAAGATGAGTTCTATGTGACCCTAGCATGATGACAAATTTGAATTAAATTGTAGATAAACCACAAAATTCTGCAACTCTCTTAAGTTTTAGAGTCCTAAGATTGGATAATGATAAAATTTTATCTGAAAATTACTAAATAATGTTCCATGTTGATATGGTCAATCCCGTTACCTTGACCTTGGTCATGGAGCTTTATTTCCTAAATAGAAGTAATGATTCAATGGGATTTATTCGGTGTCCTAGACCTTGAGACTTGACAACTAGAACTTGAGACTTGAGAACCAACAACGTTTACATCTCAAGCTTGAGAAACAAACTGCACCACACACAACCCAAACATCAAACTAATGCCCAACTTTAATATATCTTTGCAGATTCAAAAAATTCCAAGGCTCAACTTTCTAATCAAATTTGCAGTAGTAGTAGGAAAAACCTACCATTGCCAAGGCATTTTCTTGGATCCTAGATGCCACGCTCGCCTCTTCACATTCAAAGAAGACTCTATGCCCTCAAATATGTTACTGTACTCCTTCTCTGTGTGGGTCTAGATGCCATGTTGGCCTCTTCACATTCAAAGAGTGTGGGTCTAGATGTCATGTTGGCCTCTTAACTGTTGGCCTCTTCACATTCAAAGAAGACTGGCGGAGCTCAAATATGTCTGGTAGTGTGAGCACATCAAATCAAGGAGATAGTTATTGGAAAATAAAATACATATAATATCATAATATTACTAAGGAAATAAAAAAAAAAGCATCCATAGCCAACAACCCCCCCAAAATAAAAAAGCCATAGCCAACATCCAAAAAAAGGAAAGTGCATAGAAAGTAAATAAATAAATAGAGAATGTAATACGTTAATAGAGTAAGTATATTAATCAACAAATGCTCTAAATTGTTGAACCCAAATATCTAGTTTTTAATTAATATTTTTGTTATTAACAAAGTTTTTAATTAATATTTTTGTTATTACTTCACATGTGACATTTAAAACTTTAGATGAGAACTTAAAATTTAATATTTAGATTAGATTAAGGATATCATTATTTTGAGTTAGCTAAATTTAAATTTAGCTTTCAATCTTTTTAAAAGAATGTTATTATTCTATAAACAATTTAGATTCAAATTCTAATTTTCAAATAAAATATGAAAAAAATATAACTCTACTTCAAATTTAGGTTACTAATCTTGTTTCAAAAATCTAAATTCAAACTCATTTTTAAAGGAAAATTCTACTTTTATAATTACAACAAAACTTAATAGCCATTAGGTAAAAACCTCTATCCTTTTCCTTTTTGTAAACATGCCAAAAAGGCACACCACATGGATGTATACTTTTATTTAAATTAAAATTTTTTTATAGCACTTCCACATACTCTTATGATTAATGATTAGATAAAATTATAAAAAAATTAAACATCACATTTTTTGGGGTGATGTAATTGATTAATAATTGACTCATCTTATAATAGAATGCTTTGTTTTTAATTTAATATTGAAAACAAAATTTTATATGTATATGTATTTTTTGTTAAGATGGTTAAACTTATTATAATTTATTTGTTTAATTAGAAATGAGGATAATCATTATTGATTCATAAAGTAAATGTGACTTAATTCATTTATGTTATTTCAATGTAAAAAAATTAATAAATATAATTTATTAAAATAAATTATATTTAATGAACTCACCTATATTTATATCATTTTAATTTATTAAATAATGAACATTTTAAATTCAACTTGATTTTTAAGAATTACTAAATTATAAATTTTAATTTATTGCACCAAAAGTAGTTAAAATTTAGAAGTAAATAATATTAACGTAAATCATACTCAATTATTATTATTTTAAAATATAAAATAGTTTTGACCTTCAACGTTAGGTTTAATCACCTCCTTGTAATATCTTAATTCTCTTTTATCCACTAAGTTTTCATCACACCACAACTTCTCTTTGAATATTTTTAATATATCATCTATATTAGGTACCTAATCTTAGTTATGCTCTCAATGGGGGGAAGGCCCACTTCAATCGATAGAATATGATTTGGCATATTGATTTCAATTTTAATATTCTATAAAAAAGTAAATATAATTTATTAAAATAAATTATATTTTATATCATTTTAATTTATTAAATAATGAAAATTTAAAAATCAATTTAATTTTTAGGAATTAATAACATAGAATTTTTAAAAATTCATTATAAAATAACACCTCAAGAAATTGGATGCCTCTAGGTGTTTGATAGATATGTATTTAGGATGGATCTATGCTAGTTATAAATATATGAAGAAGATGATAAAGATGATATGTTATTAATATTTCAGTCTATTTGATTTTAAAAAGGAAATGAGTCTATACTCAAAAAGATTTAAGAGAAGCATTCATAAATCACCATAGTTATGATGAGATAAAATATTAGGAAGTGAGTATCATGAAAAATGTTTTGAATTTATGCTTTAATGTGGGTATATATTACAATGATATATAAACACAATCAGATTATATATATATATATATATATATATGGATAATATTTAATTGTCTAATTTTATTTCTTATAAGAGGGTTGAATTTCACATTAGTAGATTAGCAATTCATAAGAATGAGTTATCTATAATAACTTTATTCTCCTAAATTTTTTGGAATATCAATGAATTATTAAGACCCAATAATAAATAAATATTCATTATTTTATTTTTTATGCTTTTATTTTCCAAAGTTTTGTGATAATTGTTTAGGGATGATTCTTGTCACATTCATGAAATGAGGGAGCAAGTGTAATGTCTATAGTGTAGAAGATAATTCTAGTTAATGGACAATAAAAATTAAAGCTTGTCATAGGTGTTGTATATAAGCTTGGACTAGATGGAATATTGAGAAGATGTGTCTCACCAACATACACTAAGAATTCGATAATGGGATCATCACATTATGGATTTATGTGAATACATTGCTCTATAACAAGCACACCATAGATGATTTTTTGTTTAGGGCTATGGTGGTTGGATATGCTTGAGAATTGTTCCAAGTTGGTGAGGAAATGTGGGTAGTGTTATACTATAACTCACAAGTTACATGTGGGTGGTTTTCACACATTGAATCCAATAATGTATAACTATCCTTTTTAGAATTGGGGATAGGACTACATTTGTCCTTTTGTGCTAGTAAATAGAATAAAAGGAAAAGGAAAGTATATAATTAGAATTGCCAACTTATTTATGAAGTGGAAAAATATGAGAACTATCTTTCATCAATTTCAAAGTCACATGAGGATAATAAGAAGGGTGCTCCCAAGAGGAAAAATTGAATTGATTCAAATTATAAACTTGATGTCTGATTTTTAATATGCCAATATGCTAGTGTGCAAATATGACCTTTTACACCTAATTTGAATGTTGAAAGGATAGATATTATGGATGGATAAAGAGGGAAAATAAGGCATAAAAGGGGATAGGGATATTACGATACATATAAAGATAAAATTTGATCTAGTTTTCCTTCCAAGAACTCATGCTGTATTTCCTCCTTTCATCTAAAGTGAAGTGGTTTTTGATGCGATTCGATAAATTATCTTTATGGTTCTTTAAATTATGAAAATAATATTTAAGGATACAAGTTGGATGTGATCAGAAGGATATAAGTTGGAAGTGATTTGGTCTTAAGGGATCATAGTATCAAGGTATTGGTGAAGGTATCAAGGTATTAGTGAAGGTATCAATGAAGGTCTCGGTGAAGGTATCAATGAAGGTCTCAGTGAAGCCTGAAGCCTGGTATCAAGGTATCATGTGGCTAAGAGAAAATATATTTCTAGTTTTTGCATGGTGAGGAGGTGAGAAATGATGTGGGGTGAGGAAATATGTTTCAAATTATATTTTTGCACATTATGTTTTTGTACGTTTCAATAGTTCAAATTTGTATGGTGACAGAGGTTACAGAGCAAGTAGAGTTCTCATAGTTCACATCCCAACCTTTTCAGAGGAACCAACCATGTTATTATTTCCAACATATAATATTATCAAGCAGGCATCTTCGATGAAGGAATTTGATTACTCTGGTAATTGCACTGAGAGGAGCAAGGTGCTCTACAGCCGAGTATGGGGGATATGTTGTAATGTAACGTAACGTTACCAAAAATAAAATAAAAATTTAAAAAAATACATGTCGTCTCTTCAAGTAAAAAATACATGTCTTCTTATAAAATAAAAAATTATGAAAAGTAAAATTAAAACTTAAACCCAAACCTATCAAACAAGAGAGGATCAAATTGATTTATTTTAAGATTACAAAAAAATACACCTCAAGAAATTGGATTCCTCTCAGTGCTTGATAGATCCGAGTTTAAATGGATCTATGTTGGTTACAAATCAATGAAGGAATCTGATTAGGCAGGTAATGATAGAATCCATGTAATATTTAGTAAATGACATAACCATGGGATCAATTTGTGGAATTAACTCCAATTTTCAAGATTTCATTTTTTATCCATATTAAAAACTGGTGATGCTAGTTTCCACAATGCACAATATTTCCAATTATTCTTTGTTCTGAGCTCTACAATCCACAATCTAAATCTATTCCCATCTTTAGCATTCAAGTCTCTTTTATTCCTAGAATTTTAGATGGTTTATCTTGGCAGCAAATGGAAGCCAAGTTGGATTCCAACATATGACATCAATACTTCTATGTTGTGCATTACCTTGTGACACTTCACATCCTTCATGGAATTACACATGGATATATGCTCCTTTGTTTGGAGGTTGTAGCTTAAAATTGCATGTAGTGAATTCATGGGAACATTGTTACCTTTGATCTGCATTCTGGAGAGACCTAGTACTCCACTCTATTCTCCAAAAATCTATATCACCCATCTTAACATGCCTTCTACAAATCATCCTCAAGCAAAATTGTTCCTTATAGCATATGTGTGAGTACAAGAATTAAAAAAAAATCATATGAGATCAATACTATTATCATATGAGATCAAATAGTATTTGATGAATCATATGAGGTCAAATATATATGATCAACTTGAATGTAAAAAATTTCCTTATACAAATTGACTTACTCTTTACCATGTGCCTTTTTTTATTTGTTTGGAATAGCTACCCTTATCTTTTGTCCTCATATTATTGGTCATCCCAAACCACTTCCCCAAGTGTGTCATCAATTTTATTGATGTACTTACTACCATAATAGAATGCCTCGTATACTATGTAATCCTTCACCATAGATCCCTTTGGTTTTTCCTTTTGTCGAAAAAAACCCCTTCAATTTTTTCATGTACCTCTCTCCCCAACTAGTTCAACCACATCAGGTTGGTGAATTAGAATATGGACCTACAAGTCCATAGAACTCATGGGAATTTCCTTCTCAATCATACAAACAATCTCAATTATATCTCAACACCACCATGGAATGTTATCCATATGAATCTCCTTTGATGTGATCCAACATACAAATGCATATAATTTTGAAATGGAACGTCGTATGTCCTAGGTGAAGTCATGGTTCACACAACTGTGCATAAGAAAAGGATAATGGAACTAAAAAATAGACACAACCATAATTACTTGTGATTAAACTATGAGTGCATAGTAGATTTTAATATACACTATAGAAAAACAATCATGTATTCTACATTCATACCCTTAGAAGGTTTAAATGGTCATGTGATTTCAACCCTGACAAATGTCCTTCTAAAGTGAAGCAATGTCATATGGTCAACCCTTATAAATTAAGGTCCCTTCATACCCAATATAATATCCTTTTCCACAGAAATCTCATATTTCTTTAAAATGCATGGGACATCACCTTCCTTAAAATACCAAGAGGTACCGGCCTTTCCCCTGCTTTATTTCTTGGCTAACGTCTCTTTTTTGTATTTGAAGAAATAAGATATCTCCTAATATCTAATGTGTCTTTTTTATGATGTATGCCTCCGTAGAGAAGATGAAACATTTCTAAATACATGCATGGGATCTAGTAAGTGGGAAATCTTAAGATGCTTCCAATATGGAAGATCATAAAATAAAGACTTCCTTTTCATCCCAATGGCCATTTTCTCAACATTGTTGTCAAAAAATTCAGGATCATTGAACATAGGTTCCCCATTTGAATTGAATAATTCTGCAATTTCCTTCTCCTTCTCTATGTTATATTCCCTAATCCAATATGTTAGAGTGATTATTTTAGGTCTTTAGGTTCTCTTTGGTTTACCATTGAAAGAATATGCAACTCTTCCATAAGGGTGGTCTTCTGGGAGGAATACCCTAGAGAAGTCATACACTAGTTTTCATAGGTGGTTGGACCACCCAACCTTTATAGAAAGTACACAACATTTACATACATGATGCCATTTTATTACAATACATGCAATGTTATCGTATATAGAGCATGCTAGTGTTAAAAAGGATAGTTGAACCAAATTAAGTATCATCCAAATAGTGTTACATATATAAAAAAGTCAATGAACATGCTTACCAGAGAAAAATCCTAGTCATGGATAACCGTGTGTGGCGTACACACATATGCCATACAATGGAAAAGACCTCTCAATTGGGATGGGTCTTGATACATCATATACATGTATCCCTTCCCATAATTGCTTAAATTCATCAATCAATGGTTTTAAGTAGACATCCATTCTCTTCACTTGTATTCAAATCAAGACTATAAGATCCCACATAAGATGTTCATTCTTCATGGACAACCATGGGGGTATATTGTTATTTATCACTACCACTGGAGAAACAAAATAGTTGGTGTTTTGGAGGGAATGTGGGTTGACTCCATCCATGGCTATGCTAAATTTAAGGCTCCAAACTTCATCCTTGAGTTTATGAGGCCATGTATCCTCTATATGCTTCATGGCTATTTAATCCGTTGATATTCACATAACTCCTAACTTATTTCTATGTGAGGCATTCCACCCTTGGACCACAACTAATTGTTTTCAACAAAAGATCCTTTGAACCCTTGGAATTATAGGTATGTTCCTCAATGTCTTATGAGGAGGATCATGTCCCTTACTTATGTTTTTTTGAATTTTGGTACCTGTAAAGCCCACATTCTGGACATATCTCTTTGTCGTCATGTTCATCTCTATATAGTATACAATAATTCAAACACGCATGGTATGCTATGTATTCAACACCCAAGTTTTTCAAACTTTTCTTTTCCTCTGCACAACTGTCGAGCAAGACATTATCACTTGGAAGTACCTTATCTTTAAGTAACCTACAATTAGTGGGTGGTATAAATGTACACTATCATCAAGCATTCATAAAATCAATAATTTTTTGTTGTTCATTCTGTGACAACAATCCTTAAAAAATTAGGGGATTGAATGGTTAATTATCTCAAAAATGTTGACAAAGACACATCTGGAATACCATACATTACTTTCAAATTGTATAACAACATTGTTGTCCCTAATTGGGTAGAACTTGATCCATGTCCAAAGAGAGGGGTGGTGGAAGCAAATTTTAGGTTTTCATAGAAAGTATCAACGATATCAAGATCAACCATTAGTTCATTTAGTTGGATTACATGTAAAAACATTCCCTCCACGGCATGGGTATCCCATAAGAGATCATCCATACCAACCTCTATATCATTGCTTTCATCCCAACATGTGAAGAGCTAGTTTTACTATAGAGCTTTTGAGTTGGTGACTCAAGACGTAGTGGGAATTTGTATGGTGTGATTTCTCACCCATGTGTTCCAAAAGCACCCACCAAGTGGTTGTGCAATCCTTAGTAGTAGATTCAATAAGGAAAAAACAAAACAACTAAAACTAAATAGTAAACAAAAGGTCATCATTCTTCAAATTGCAATTTACATACAGAGATCACCGAGACAACATGTAGAGAATCAAAGAATGGATTTTCATTATCATGATGAATAATAATACATAAATATGTAAATTGGTACAATGAAGAGGAAATTGGGCCTCCACAACTATCCAAGGGAATATTCATGCATATCCTTTGTGGCCTCTAAACCTATAGCAACAGTAGCAAAGTAGTCAATTATGAAGTAGAATGTAGGTAATGGTCTCCTTCTAATTCACATATAATTTTAAGAGAGTAACGACATGAGTATGATATGGAAATAATGTGTGGAATGGTGACACTGAGGTATTTTTTATAGGCTCAAGAGTGTTCAATATAAGGATCTAGATTTAATGTGAACATTCTCCATTTCCTTGATTGCTTAGTGGAAAAATCAGGGTTTTCAAACCTAGAATCGTAACTAATTTTGGACCACGTCAAGGTATGTGTCCACTTTTGGCCCATTATTCATTAGCGAAGTGGGAAATAACAAATGACATATCTAAAATAACTTTTTGGGACTAGGTCATGAATTTTGGGGGAAAGGCTACGACTTAGGTCACAACTTTTGAGGGAAAATGTGTGACCATATTCAAATTGGTCAATTTTGGGGTTTAACTTTTGATTTTTGGGAATTTCATTACTTCCTCAACTCATATGGATGGAATGAGACGGAAAAGTGGTGCTTATGATGATAGTTGATGATGTATAATGGTGATGAAGCCGATGAAATCGAAGGTCAACAAATTTTGGCTATTAATAGATTTCCCCCTAATGTGTGAGGTTAGGATCTCATCATATGGCTGAAATACATCATATGAATTTATTACATATAGGATATGAGGGGTGATGGTTGTATATAATACTGGAATCATACTAGAGAGGAATTCCCCTCCCGAGGGACTATAGAGGCACATACCTACAGACAAAGTACTAAAATTGGATGAATTGTAAATAATATCATATACATGGACAAGGAAGTCATACCCATGCTCGTATCAATGTCTCAATATAGATGGATATCTAGACCAAAAGGGGCCTAGTCAATACATGAATAACTATTGGATAAAATACATCATGAGGGTCAAAGAGGAACCCAATATGGATACATAATGATTTTCAGTGAGGGACCCATATTGAATACACAATGGATACATAATCATGGTCCAACCATGTTTGATTGAAAGAACATATGTCAAAACAATGACATTCCAATAGAATGTAGAATGACAGTAATTGATGCACTGATTAAACTGGAGGGACCCAAGACTAGAAGGAGTATATAACAAAGTAACACCTTAGAGGTAACTCAGATATATAAAATACTAAATAAAATAGGTCGAGGGAATAGAAAATAGAATTGGATACCATGGGAAGCATATGATTGGAGTGCTTCCAAACATTATCGCCATCACAACCCGGATACCACTAGAAGCATATGAATGGAGGGATTCTGAAGTGACTCACAAATTGGCTAGATTTTAGCATATATGTCGTCTTGAATCAAACTAGATAAGGGAACCATCAACCTGTATTATTCTCAATGGTGTGATGATGAGCTAAAGTCAAGCACATGAGAAAAAACCAATCTAAAGGGAATTGAAGTCTCCCGTCAGTCGGTCCAAGGGAACCCATCAATCATGGTTATGGGTCCAAGGTACATGGTGCCTCTACATCTATCCTCTAGAATATATGTTCTTATGTTGAAAGAGGGAAACCCATTACCCATGAGAAAATGAGGTTTCATTGAAGGAGTCATGAGGGATACAACCAAAGAATGGATATAGATAACTAAGGGATTGATACACCAAAGGGGGATATGAGGGTAACTTATTATGGGACTCAAAATTTCTTTGTTCACAGCATGAACGCATGGATGACCTAGTAGCATATGTGAAATTCATGATGATAATAGGGGAGAGACACAATGGGGGTGACGGGGAAAGACTTCAATGGTAGGAATCGTGGAGGGGAAATGGGGGGTACTGATGTTGAATCTAGAGGAGGATGGAGTCAATATGACTCCATGGGTGACTCATCATAGAATTCTCTGAATAAATGTGACTAAGGATGCTTCCATAAAATGAGATGATATACAATTTGCAGGAGTTCTAAGGAGCATTGTTTTAAATGGCCTCCCATGTGTATGGACACCTGAGAGATAGTGTTAAGGATCATTGTTATGTGATGGTTTACCGGTTGTGTGAGCACCTGATCAGTAATATGCTAGAAAGTATTGTTATTGAATGGTGACCCATGTGTGTGGACACTCGAGAGATACTAAGAGGATTCAAGGAGATAAGTGTCCAATGGATGACCAAGTGAACCAATGAATGAATGATAATAGATTGAAATGATAGGTCCTTCCCCCCTTCCCAGAGGTGTTGATGTGGTGTGGATTCTATCCTTGTTGGATAGATGGTTTTCATTGATGTCAAATTGAAGCCATGAAGCTAAATGAAGAAGCCCCTTTCCATGTAAAGATGCCCCTCAGAAAATAAAGAATCAGTTAGAGAAGATTGTTGTCATTGATGTGGTCATGCCATGAAGATAAGAAAATAAGAATCCTTGAAGAGCCTTGAAGGAGCATTGGCATAAGTGTATGTAAATCCAAAGTGATCCTCTTATGTTGCAGTTAATCATGGCCCTCACGAGACGACATAACATGTGGTTTTTTCCACATGCCCACTTTGAGTTGCACACAAATGGAGCAAGTGAAGAATCCCCTGAAGTGATGATGATTTTCCCACATAACCATGATGATGTGAAGTGTAAAGAATCCCCTTGATGAATACATTAAGTGGTCAAGAAGACAATTCAAATCCCATAGAAGAAGTAAAGCAAGAGGCCATGAAGACAAATCCAAGGGGAGTCTCATGAGAATGATACTAAAGACAAATGGGGACTTTTACCCCCATAAAGGTACCCCAAATGAAAGAATGAGTTCCTTAATCATATATCCTACATTGAGACATTTCTGGTGATAGGTGGCATGATTCTTAATTCCCCATGGTTGAGGAGAAATGAATTTTTCTTTGTATTGAGCCAGACTTTGGTTAGGTCCAACCTAACATAAGGCCATAATTTGGTTAGGGTCGACCTAACATGAGGCCAGAATTTGGTTAGGGATGACCTAATCTTAAGAGAACTAAAAGAGTGACTTATAATCATATTTGAATAAAGGTTGGAATATTTCATTTTTGATGTTATAGTTGTGCATCACTTCTTATAAAAAAGTGAAGTGAAGGTACAAGAGGAGCATCTTTTGAAGAAGTTGAAGGATGAGTTAGGATTTCTCTCTTATTTCTTTATCTTGGAAGATGTACGTATTAGGGTTTCTCTTTTGGTGAATATCTTGCATATGGATTAGGGTTTCCCTTGGAAATGTTATTCACATGGATTATGGTCTCTCTCTTGGGTTTCTCTTAGTATGGAATAGGGTTTATATCTTTGAATATATTTGTGTATGAATTAGGGTTATTATGGCATGATCTAAAGTTCCTTTATTGGAATGACCTAGGGTTTGATGTTAAGGGATTAATGAGACAAACAAATGAAGTCTACAGCTGATTGTTTTATGAAGGTTTTATTCCATATTTGAAGGGGTAATTTTTTGCATATTTGAAGGGTATATTGCAAACATGTTTTGGGCTAGTTTGTTGTAGATTTGAAGGTTATATTGCAGACATGTTTTGGGATATTTTCCCATAGATTTGAAGGTTATATTGCATACATGTTTTGGGCTAGTTTGTTGCAAATTTTAAGGTTTTATTGAAGATATTTTTTGGTCTAGTTTGTTGCAAATCTGAAGGTTGACAGTGACAATGACAATGAAAATGGTAGGTTGATACTCTTATTCATATTAGGGTAGCATGATTGGGGAAAGGATAGGATATTGTAGTCTCCTTTAGGTTGGTTCCTAAGAAGCGTGAGTTTGTGCTCACAAAGGGGTCAGTGCTCCTTCTATTTGGTTCTAGAGAAATTAGGTAGTTTTTTATTCCTTTGTGTTGGTGCACATAAAATTGAATGTACTCTTCATAAACATAAGAACAACATTCTGTGATTTTTTCCTGTTTGGGTTTCCACATAAAACATATGTGCACTATGTATGATTTTATGTGTTGATGATAACGTTTGGTAATGTACTATGGTTAATGATGTGATGGTAATTTAAAGTTACTGCAATTTTTTGTTTGAAGTGAATATTGGTAAAAGTGCCCAATATTGATTCACGCCCCCTCTTAGTATTGGTGAATATTTTAACAATCGAGGAGAGGTATCGATAGGGAATCAAACAAAAAATAGAGGGGGGGTGACCGTGAGGCAAATAGCCATGGTGACACACAACATCTATGCGATGATGAGGTGGATTCCCCCTACAAGGGGGAGGCCACTAGTAACATCATCTCAAACAATGATGAGGGTGACGGTGATGAGTAGGAAGGTTAAGAGGCCCACTCCCATTTTATGGACATGGGATTTCCTCATCGTTTTGAAAGGATCAAATAAATAGATCAAAGGAATTTATCTTCGTCGATGTAGCCAATGACATGGGAGGATGTAGAGGAAGTACCACTACAGGACAAGAGGTAATAGATGGATATTCGCCCCTCAAAGTAAGACATAGGAGGAGACACTTCCTCGATGGTAGTGAACTTGTTCCTCAAGTGAACATTGATGCAAATCAACTAAGAGGGACTATAATTTAGGGAGATCAGTACAATGGTGCGAATAGTGGTCATATATTCCACACAATGTGCGGGGATGGTTGGTGCACAATGTTTTGTTGCACTACTTGGTAGTGCCAGGGAGAGTGATGTGAACCCATCAGAGTATTCACATCAGTCTTCTCTTTAGTCTCATGGAGGTGAGTGCGCAAGACAAGAAAATGTGGATATTGATGGGGGCATGGCACAAGATATCACACACAATGAAAGGCATGGGTGATCACGTTGTAGCTATAAGGGGAGGGCTTACGATTAGGTTTGGAGTAGAAAATGGTGCAACATTCTTGGATTTGACCCCACATTTCTTTTTGGTAGAATACTAAGTAGGGGGGAGTGTCCTTCATAAGCATGTGTGGTGGGGGTTGGGGGTGCCAATCGATTGCACATGCATTAAAATGACTTGAGGAGTGGGTTGGGGGTTTGGTGGATTAAATTACCAAATAGGTAGTCCTAAAATCAATCCTGGGAGGTTAATCATAGCCATAATGGGAGTTCCTACGATCCTAAGAGGAGGAAAGAGGAGAAAAACTTGATGTATAGGAAATCCCACCCACGGTTTCCCTGAAAATGGGTTAGGGCTACGATAGGTTAGGTGGTAGAATTCCCGTAGGCGATAGTGCACAACTCTAATATGTCCACTTTCGATGGTGGGGGTGGTAGGGCTTAAAAATACCCCACAAGGGAGGCATGTTGGAAGACATCGAGACTGAAACTTGTAAATGAGGGGATGGAAAGACTTCCAAAACTACTGAAAACTGTAAGTAAGACATAATCTAGACAATTTAGCCCCTTGGGATCATAGCAAGTCAATTGATTAAGCTTTACAATCTTCCCTTCATGGGGGAACATCATAATTCTAAGCATCGTAGAGGTGATCCCTTGCATAACATACATGTAGCTATGCCCAAGGAGGATGTTGTAATATAATTGCACACTAACAACCTCGATATCAATAAAGACCATTTCCCAGCCAAATGGATGGATATGTTCTGGAGAATATCAACTTGTGGTTGAGAAGCACGACCATCATACGTGCGCAATGTTATGGGGGAAGAGGCAAGTTCGAGGGAACACAACTTATGCAAAATGTGAGTGGACATGATGCAAGTTGAGGAACCTTCATCAATGATGCAATGATGAATAACCAAGTTCTTGATGGTGTCTTGAATATAAGAATCTATTGAAAAGGGAATCCGAGGATCTGCTTGATCAAGATCAAACGTAATAAGGGAAGCATCAAAATGAGTGATTTCACCCAAGGTGGATAATAATGATTTTCAATGCATATGATAATTCCAAAGAACATATAACATAGACATGGTGGTAGATGATTGCGCCAAGTCATCCACAATGCTATCGTATGGGGCAGAACGAGCATTGGGGTTATTTGCTACATGCTGCAAAGGGAGATTAGAGATCTTAGGAATAACGTCCATTTTATGACGAGATAGGTGCAAAGGTTCTTTAACTACTAAGTAGTCTTTCCCTTTATTACTGGTAGAGGTATCATTAGCCGAACAATATTGGTTATGTCATATATGAGGTTGATGTCAGCAAACATAATAAGAATAATGTAACACCTACAAAATCCATCAAAATTTAAAATTTTCTAAGTAGTATAAACCTATCAATAAACTCTATGAACGACTAATCATTAATTGCAGAATGTATAATTGCGAACGTTTATTCTTATTGTTTAAATTTGTTAGCATAGGAATGTCTCCTATGATTATTATGAAGATATTCATTTATGCATGACAATCTTATTATAATTAAACTACGATACTCGTGCTTGTATTATTGTCTGAACTTGATTGATGATTACGTCATTTATAATGCATGAATTATGTATAGTTATTATTATGATATTGGATACTAAATGTGTTCTTGTGAAGCCTCGATGCTTACTAAACTTTTATAAGCTAATGCATAATGATAACTTGGCCAGGTTACAGGTAAGGTTGGGATCCATAATTGGATTCGTCTTATAATTATTACATGGTTAAGGAATTACCTATTTGATTATATAACTACACAACTTTGAAAAATATGTCTCCACTATAGGAATGGAGCATCCTATACCAAGTATCAATGGTGTTGGATTATGTAGGTTCAAAACTATGATAAAGGGTTCTTCCCTAGCAGCATTACCCACTGTATTATTCCAAATGATATTTTGATTGTGAACTATAACAAAAAGGGGTGTGAATTTGAATTATGGTGGTTGTAAGCTGTTGAATTTAATGAGGCCATGTGAACACTTGCCAACATGGACATCGAATGTTGAAACCTAAACCCTAACACTGAGAAGGGTTTGTAACGTTATTCATTTGGCTCATTTTCATTTCGTAGAGCCAAGCTCCTGGAGCTCTCGACCACCATGGCTAAGCTTCAACGTATACAGAGGTTATGTTCCACAGTTGCAGAGATTCTTTGAAGGTGGTTATCATGGTAATGGCGTTGGATAAATCCGTCGAGGTAACTACTTAACTCATTCTGCATGTTTGTAAATCCTTTAACACTTGTATTCATTACATGTTCTAATATATATTATTGTTTGGATGTAGTGGCAGGGTTCGTGGAGTTCCAGGTCGCTGCAAAGAAGATGCGGGTGCATGCGAATGGAGTATCTGGGCTTAGGTAAGCCCTAGTCCTTCCACATACGACACCTCTGTTCAACAAGCTTGTGTTCCATACTTCTAGCGTTGGTCTACTTTTGTTGTTTACTCATTCTTTGAAGCCGATGTGGCATTCTTCGACAACGTTTATATTTTGTAACTCTTTCCTGGTTATATGTCCAGTGTTGGGGTTTCGACCAAAGAAATGTTAATAAAAGGATTTTCAGTATTTTTGTCTGTTTATTTGGAAGCTACTTCGAAAGTTATAGAGATGGTTCCTAAATTGGCCATTCGAAATTTTATATATCATTTGAATAATGTCATGACTGTTTGTTTATTGCTTCTTTGGAAATGTGGTTATATGATTACTAGTTCATTTGGTTACGCCATTACTGGCTCTGTTGTATAAATTGTTATTTTGGAATTAATTTGGGATTCGACTTCGAATCCAGTCAATTCGTAAATTGTGTGTATTATTGTTTTAAGGGTTTATACCCATAGGTGTTAGAAACAACCCTATCGTGCTTATTTTAGTTATTACCCTAGAAGATTACACAGGCTGTGATAAATTCAAGCCTATTCATAATAATTTAGTATCTAAGGAATGAACCCTTATGGGTCTCGAACCCTCAACTTGTGGCTAAATTCATTATTTAAAAACCTATCTAATGTTATTATGGACAATGAGCTCTAAATCGATTCTAGCATCTTATTTATATATATGGAATTTGTTCTTACTACTACTATAGTCTCTTGACTGTATGATGCTTATTGATAAATAGTGCATTGTGAACTAGTCATGGGCAATGCCCTAAATATGATTATGGCTATGGTTAAGGGATTCAATCCCGACATGATTTTGTAATTAACCCGAAATAGATAAACACTCTATTTAGTTTATTCTGTTTGGAAATGGAGAATTTGTGTATTAAGTTTGGAAATTGGGCAATGCCCGATTTAACTATATAATCACACAATTTGATGAAAAACTAATTTAATATTGAGGATAAATTGATATTATGTTTCTGGGTTATACCTAGCCGTAGTTATGTTAACTATATGAATAAAATATTGGATGGGTACAATGTCGAAATAGTTCTATGTTTATTTCTAGAATTCCTTCTAGGGTTTCATAATGCTTATATTAAATGGTTTTAATATTGAAAACAATTATATACTGAATAATGGTCTTTTGTGCCATTACGACTATATTGATTTATTCTTAAAATTTTAAGTATGTAAAGATTTATGTTCTAGATACTACAGTCTCTCGACTGTGTTGTTTAGTTTAAAATACTATTAAACTTGTTTAAATATTTCGACGATGGTTGAGTTGTCTTAAGGTTATAATGTTGATTAATGTAATTTAAAAACAAATGTAATGCAACTGATATGGCATAGAGATTTATTTATTTTATGAAATACAAAGTTACTTTGTAAACCAGAAAATAGTATTAGTAAATATTATATATATGTATTATATACATAATACAATTCTATACTATAAATACTATTTAAATGATGAATATTATTGATAAACTCTATAACTATTCAATTATACTTAGCATAAATTATCTACTGAAAACAATGGGATCTCTATCAACATGTATATCTGTTTATTATTTAAACTAGCTATTGTTCTATAATTGTATGTACTGTAAAGAAGAATTATAAACTGTAAACTTTTAAGTTTTCTGTGTATTATTGCAGTATTCATTCGATATGTCTAACTCTGATATATTAATAAGTTCAACATTCTATCTATCAAAATCAAAACATTTTCTAATCTAATTACTTAAACACACTCTCTGTACTAGAGTACATCACTTCGGTGAAAGGAAAAATACAGAGAGGATTGATATTCATCATTCTATATTTTCTGATTCTAATCATTCAATCATATGTGTAGAAATAAAATTATCAGTTCAATACTCTATTAAATTTAACAGTAAGAGAAACATTTGAAAATCATTTAAACCCTAACAACTTACAGATAGTATTCTTCAGAATATATAGAGTAACTGGGAAAAAAATAACTAGATTAAAAATAGAACCTATTAACCGTTGAGGTGGACAAACACCCAAAGAAGACTGTTCCTCCCAATTGTCTCCTAGAAGCAGCCATGATTACTTGCTTCAGGACCCTCGAGCTTGTTCACTGAACCACCAGGATGGAGACACTGTGTAGAATCATGTAGTAGACTCTTTGTATCTCAGCAATCATGAAGACTTGCATACAGAACACTCTCTGCAACTCAGCAGACTAAATATTACAGTCCTTACACTGCAACTCATTCTAGCACTCCCCTCACCGAATCTCTTGTGTTCTCAACTTTTAAGTTTCTAGCAATCCACAAGATAAAAACTAGTGAGCCTCCTGCTCAATTCGATGGATATAGGTCTTCCTAGGTATTTGGGTCAATTAAATCATTTAATGAGCCACCTGATCAGTTCCACTTCCTTGGGGAACATGACCACATTTTTAGAGAAGTTGCCTCCTGCAACTACTAGTAAGTGAGTGCAGATGCTGCCACTTGTCAATTGCCTTCTACACCAGTTCATTCCTCCTAGTGGGTCAGTGAACACTCTTCAATAGTCCCCTTTGGATGAGTGTCCTATTTTAATTTAATAAATAATAAAAATATTCAATTACAGTCATCTTTGACCATCCTTGGTCAATAACATAAAACTTTATAATAAAATTTAAAGTAATGTTCTTCCTCAACATAAAATGTTTTCAAGTCTAGGTAGGTTACAAATAAGTTGGGCATAAGGGTCATGGGTATCATCGGAAGTCGATGGTAGAGATGGGTAAGGAATCATAGGTTGTGTTGTGACCACCTCTTGAGATGGGAAGGGTTTTTGCAGGACTACTTGTTGAATTTGGTTCAAATGAGGAGGTGATAGATTTCATTTCCCTTGTGGGGCATTAGCCGCTTCACGTTGGTTGGCCTCATTAAAAAACCGGTGGGACTCACCCAAATGATGACAATGATGTTAATTTTTTATCTTTAATTTGGAGAAAAATAGTAATTGAAATAAAAAATAAATCATACACATAAGCAATCACATTCAAAACATGAATTTACTCTAGGGAAACCCTCTATGACTTGAGGGTGAAAACCCTAGCAAAAACATCCTTAGTATATTGATAGAAAGTAGAGAATGTATTTTACATCAAGCACCTGTAGTGCAATTTACAAAGAAAGAGAGATAGCTAAATATGAGAGACTCATAATAATAATACTCCAATCAACTAATTTGCTAATATTGGTCTCATGCACAAATTTACTTCATTGGAATTCGCTCCAACCTTCGAGACATAAATCTTGCATGGATAAGTATGCCCTAGTTCTCATGCAATAATTTTAACTCACAGTACCAAATTTAGGATGAACTCGCCCCTTAACTCAAAGCTTTCCTACTTAGTTAGGTGGATAACTTAAGTGCCATTATGCAAGTGTCGCAACTATAGTGTCGTCTTTTAGTTTAACACAAGTGTCATCTTTTAGTATGACATAAGTGTCGTCTTTTAGTTTAACATAAGTGTCATCATGAAAAAACACTTAGTTAACTAGATATTCTTTGTTATCACTTAGTTAACTCTCTTAACTGAAATATTTCTCGTTATCACCACTGTAGTGAACAATTCAAGTTCTCCTTTGATCAACTAAAGTCTTCTTTGTTAGTATCATTGAAGTTTAACAATTTGAATTCTCTCTTAGTTAAATTAAGTCTTTATGTTCAATTCAAATTCTCTCATATCTTATCTCATCTTATCTGCATGGTACACATGTGCCAACTTAATTAATTATCATATCAAATATACTAAGGATATTTTCCCAATGATGTGACTGTTGGCAGGTAGTTTGGATGAGTCAACTGCGCAACATCGTGGATGCTAGGCAAGGTCAAAAGATGCCGCACAAGAGGGAAAACAATGCACAAGTCGGAAACAATGTTATTTTATGTATCTTTGGGTCATGTTGAACCGCATTGTGAGGGTTAAGGGTCATTTAGCTGTAAATATTGTTAGAAAGTAGTTAGGCAGTCGGCTAAGTGCACAATGAATGTAAAGGAGCAAGCCTATAAGTAGATGTAGCATTACAAGTGTTAAGATACCAAGCTTGATCCGGAGAATTTTTATTGTGGTATGTTTTGGATATTAATTTGAGTCTGTTTGAATCTGGGTATGCGACAAAAGAACTATATTGTTGTATATATGGTTTAATGCGAAGGTTAATATGGCATGATGTATTTTTGAGCAAAATCACTGCGTCTCTTTCTATTTTCCTGCTATGAATATGATATGATATGAATATGTTAATGATGCGATGTTTCTGTGCGCTAAATAATGTTATATTGTTAGATCTGTTTGCGCATTGACGTTTTTAGTGATAATGAGATCTGTTGAATGATGATGCGATTATGTTTAATTGCATAAGTTGAAATGAATGATCTGTTAGTTAATGCTGTGCTCAGTCGATAAGTACCCACACATGGTACTCCTTCGTTCGACGGAAATGTGGTTCTGTCATCTCTCCCTCGAACATCTCGGGTGAGACATTAGCTGCTCCGCAGGTGTTGCTAGACAGGGTAAAACCTATCTGGGTTAGTGCTTAGGGATATCGCGGTGGGTTGGATGTCGACAGAGTGAGGAACCCCTCTCGACTGGGTTTGTGTCAACAAATTGTTCCATTGCCAGGACCATAGCGCAAAGTGGAGGAAGGACATGTTGTGGCATCTGATAAGATCAGAAATTCAAGATTGGTTTGATAAAAGGTTGCGAGAGTTTGCTGAGAAAGAGAATCATAACCCTAGACTAACGATGGATTGGTGGCTGGCAAAGTACATACACAATGTTCCACATGAATATTTTTTCTGTGAATTCCCGATTATCTTATATGAATGGTTGGCGCAATTGACATTTCGCAAGGTATACTTCCAAGGTGGTGAGCCAATGTCCTGGACCCCAAAATTGATCCAGGAGTTGAAGGAGGTAGAAAACAGAGCATCGCGGGCTATTGAAGTCTATCTTGATAGTATATTGGAGGGCTATATCAACAAGTTTCTGGTCAATACGATGAAATCTCATAGCGAAGCTGAAAGGGAATTTTTCAACGGACCAAGAGGAAGGTTCCTATTGTCGCTGTAGTTGTCCATTAAGATGCTCATTTGTGAAAAGGGCATACTGAAGATGAACCTCGAGTAAACAAACCCTGGTGGGTGGAGGCTGTGGATACCGCGAAGGAAGGGGGGAGGCGAATGGAATGACACGGGGTAGATGGGTGCAATTTATGACGAAGCTATGAAGGAAGCCGAGGAAGAGAGTGGTATTACGAGGGGTGGAGCAAGGTTTCGACAAGAGAAGAGGCAGAGGACAGGAGAAGGTCCTGCTGCGATCAAAACGTAAAACCATGAAGGAAGACCACATGGGATGAAGTGACCTCACAGTACCAATAAGGACAACTAGGCTACAACCAGGATAGAGGCAGGACCAACCCCCAGCAGTAGCGTACCCACACCTCCGCTCACTATCTCACAACCAAGAAGAAATATGAATTTGACATCACTGTGTTCATCGTGTCAACAACATCCAATTTCTAGCAGATCAGTGACTGTAGGAAGGAAGCCTAGGATGGTGGGTGAATATGCGAAGTTACCTTTGTTCCATGGAAATGGAACTAACAACCCTGAGCAATATTGGTTCTTATGTGAAGCTGTGTGGACTATTAAACAGATTACAGATGATGAGGCCAAGAAAGGTTAATTGGAGACGATTCTTCGGGGTTGCGCATTGGACTGGTTCATGAAATTTGTACAAGTTCCTGCAAGAAGTCTAGAGAAGACATTGGATGAAGTTAGGAAAGGATTAATTGCAGAGTTCAGAAAATCAAAGTCCGAAGTGCAATACATTACGAAACTGAAGGAGATCAAGCAGTATCCGAATGAAACTATTTGGGACTTTGAACAAAGGTTTAAAATGCTAATGGAAAGAGTCATCTTTGAGATGAGCGACGTTCAACATAAGGAATGGTTCATTGTGGCGTTACTACCTCATATTAGATTCCCATTGATGCAACAAAACATTGCGAAACTGAGTGAGGCTTTGGAGATTGCGATGAGGTTAGAAGCTTCACCTGTCGGTGAGAATGCACTTGGCATGTCTCAGATCTAGACACAGTTGGCAAATCTAACAATTGAGTTGCAAGATCTCAAGAAGGGTAAAGAGCACCGAGAGGAGGCTTGGTGTACATGATGTCGTGCAGAGGGGCATACCAAGGATAACTACCCAGATTTCTAAAACTACTTAGTCTAAGGAGCGCCGAACCCATTGAGTGGCAGAGGTATGCATGGTGCCGCATTTGTCAATTCTATGGGAATCGACATGAGGAGTATCAATACATGCAGAAGATGGTCACGAAGTCGATGAATTTGTATTGTCCGTTCTGCAAGTCTGTCGGGCATGAAGATAAGGATTGTCGCGCATATGGCCTACTTTAGGAAATAACGTATGATTCATACTACGTAAAGGATGACCACCGCGCAGTACAACAACCGCAACTGCAGCCACAGGTGGCCTAGACGCCACCTCAACTGCAGATGCAATTTATACTGCATCCACAACTGCAACAACAGTTTGTACCACAACCGTATTATAATTAGATGCAAATGGCTCCACAACAGCCATAGTATGTTCAACTGACACCCTATGTTCAGCCAGGGCAGTGTGTTCAGCTGCAACTGAATCCCTTGCAGCAAAAATTTAATCAACCGCAGTATCAGCAGCAAGGAGGATTTCGAGGAGGAAGAGGTGGAGGCTTTGGTCAAGGAGGAAGAAGAGGTAGTAGACCTGTCCAATGTTATAATTGCAGAGTATTGGGACACTATTAGAGAGATTTCCCACAGTTGCAAACACAGTGTACATATTGTTTTGGTATTGATCACACGGTTAAGAACTGTCTACAGCTGATCACGAGATGGTAGGCAGGAAATGTTCAGCAGTTGCAGAATCAGAACCAGTTGTTGAACCAGAACCAGTTGTAGAACCAGAACCAGTTGCCGAATCAGAATCAGCCGTAAAACCAAAATCAATGTCCGAATCAGAATGTGAATCAACCCACGAACCAACCGTCGAACCAGAATCAGGGATCAACTGTCATGAATATTTCGATAGAACCGAGGATGCAAGATGCTGCTGTTGCTGTTATCACTCACGGAGGTGCAACGACAGGAGAATATGGTCCACATCCACTGATTTGGCTGGCTGGGAAGAAGAAGGTGTAGTTTGATATTGATGCTGAGTGAGACACATTCTTTGAATCATGTCATGCGATGGGAAGAAATCTTGGTAAGACAATTATTTGTGACATGCCCCCTACTTTCAACTCAACTTCAGACGCAAGACCATCACGACAGTATGGTACTTTACAGAACTTCTTTGAAAGTTGTTTATCGTTGGCACATGATCTTGATGTTCTTGCCGAGATCGAGAGTCTGTTGCATCGACTGCCCAGGGGACTGAAAGAGTCCGCGGTGAACTCTTTACAGCGGAAGAAGATAGGAAAAGAGATGCGCATGAATGTCTAGATTGGGGACTACGACGTAGATTCAATTATTCTAGATCTAGACTTAGTTGTCAATATTCTAACAAAGCAGGCATGGCAGAAAATGGGGAGCCCAACACTGAGTTGGTCTCCCATGCAGCTGCGATTGGCTAATAAGGCCAAGGTAACACCAATTGGGAGAGTTCCACGTCTTGTTGTGGATATTGAGGGGGTGAAAACATATACTGATTTTGATCTTATTGAAGTTGTCGATGGGGGAATCTCGTATCCTGCATTGCTAGGGATCAGATAGGCCAATTACAATATGACAGTAATTAATTTCAAGAAGCAGGTGATGACTTTTGAAAATCAAGACCTAAAAGTTATAGCTCCATTAGATCCGACTGAAGAACGTAGGTATGTTGAACCCGTAAAGGATGAAGTTGGCAGAGGATGGGATCACGCATATAACATTTCAAAAGATTACATCCATCCGACTACCGACGGTGAACTTGGCTGGTACATATTTAGCTCTGCGTCTTCCAATTCTGATGATGCATTAAAGAATAGGAAAAATCTCGTGCACGAGGTGTCATTCAGGAAGTGTGGTTTGATCACGCAGTCACTGTGTCGTGTTGCGACTGAAACTGTTGAATTACTAGTATATGAACGACTGCATGGGTTGTCTAAATTTTTAGTAGCATTTGAAGACAAGGTGTTAGAACCACAATGCTTGCTGGCATTGGAGGAGGTGCTGAAGGCTTCTCCAACACGTTGGTGGGTGACCCATAAAAAGTCGATTACCGGGTGGTCGTAGTGTTGAAGACTGATGATGGTTCACTTCGGTGACACAGAAATATACCACACCGGAAGGTACGATGGGCGGAATGACCCTGGCTGTCATCTAATTGAATGTAAGACTATGTGGGCCTTGCAACCCAAGGATGAATGGGTCCATGCCTTTGTACACTCCTTGGATGAAATGCCGCGATATTGGTATGCCACAGCTGAGTTGCATGGGGAGATTAGCACTTGGTTACAGTTGACGGTTTTCTTTACTCATACCTTCAATTTTGCGGATGCCAATCTGGATGTTCACAATGCCTTGTAGCTCATTCGCGATGTTGTTTTGAAGGTGGTTCCAGTTTCCTACCCTGTGGATCCACATACACATTGGCAGATGCAGTCAATGATGGAATGCTATAATATTACTGGAGGGCCAGAGGATGGTTATGACCCACAGAATATCAATATTCCAAAATCAGAAGGGAGTCGAGATGTCGTAGAATCTGATGCATCGACAGATACAATAACTCAACAGTTGAAGCTTAGGAAGGTCAACATTGGGACAGAGGAGAACCCAAATTTTGTGAATGTCAGGGACTACTGGGATGAAGAAATGATGGTGAAGGTCACAGACTTGTTGCATGAGTTCCAAGATTTGTTCCCTACTAAGTTTTCCGAGACGAAGGGAATACTAGGGGATCTTGGAGAGATGAAGATTCCCTTGAAGCTAGATGTGAAACCAATTAGGTAGCGACTATATCGACTAAATCCGCGACACAAGGAAAAGGTCAAAATTGAACTTGACCGAATGCTGGAATAATTGAGCCAGTCGAAGAATCAGAATGGATTAGTACCATGGTGGTGCAGGATAAGAAGACATGTGAGGTTCGGATGTGTGTCGACCTGAGGAAGCTGAATGACGCATGTATGCATGATCCATTTCCAATGCCTTTCAGTGATGAGGTATTGGAAGGGGTGGGTGGTCAAGAAATGTATTCTTTCACGGATGGTTTCTCTGGCTATCACCAGATCAGGATTGCGAAAGAGGATCGCCACAAGATGACATTTGTGACTAAATGGGGTTGTTTCTAGTACACTATGATGCCGTTTGGGCTTAAGAACACACCTATGGTATTCTCCGGGGCTGTTGCTGCTATGTTCTGAGATTTTATTCAGAAGTTCTTGCAAATTTATATGGATGACTGGACAGTTTACAGATTGATCATCGATCATCTAGCAAACCTACGATTGATGCTAGAGCACTGTAGGCAGCATTAGATCTTGCTGAACTTGAAAATATGTATTTTCTATGCACCTTTTGGGATGTTGTTGGGTCACATTGTTTGCAAGCAAGGTTTGTTGGTTGACCCAACAAAGATCGCGCTCATTCTGAGCTTAACACCGCCTACAAATGTCAAGTAGTTGAGAGCGATGCTGGGGCACACAGGGTGCTATCACAATTTTATCCATGGTTATGCAGTGATCACAGCTCCTATGGAAAAGTTGTTAAAGAAGGATGCGGTTTTCTTATGGAGTCCAGAATATCAAATAAGTTTCGAGACACTAAAGGCTAAGATGGCTTCTGTGCCAATATTAGTATTTCCTGACTGGAGCAAGGAATTCCACGTCTATGTGGATGCATCATCGATTGCGCTGGGAGTAGTGCTCGTGCAACCAGGGGAAGGAGATCTGGACCACCCAATTGCTTTTGCGAGTCGGAAGTTGTCATCTATGAAGAGAAATTATACGACTACCGAGAGGGAAGGTCTGGCGATGGTATATGCAGTGCAGAAGTTTAGGCATTACCTGTTGGGGGGTCACTTCAAGATGTTCATAGACCATTCTGATTTGAAATACCTGGTCAATAAGCATGTGTTGGGGGGGAAGATATGCCTCTCGCTGCTTCTCTTTCAAGAGTTTGATTTTGAGTTAATTGTGAATCCAGGTCACTTGAATGCGGGGTCAGATCATTTATAACGAATTGAGATAGGGGAGGAACCAACCAACATTGAGGATGGGTTTCTAGATGCACAGCTGTTCAAATTCGAGGTGGCTGATGACTACTATGAAGAAATAATTCAGTTTTTCGCAATGGGAACCGCACCAGAGGAGTTCACCACAAGTCAAAAGAAGCAGCTGGTGGTTAAGGCTACATATTTCCAGTTGATCACTGGGCAACTATATAAAATAGGACCAGACGAGATCTTGAGGAGTTGTGTCCTTCCTCATGAGAAAGGGAAGATATTGGAAGAGTCACATGCGGGCATGGATGGCGGGCACTACCGCGGTTGTGCAACTTCCAGGAAGGTGCTTCGCGCTGGGATTTAGTGGCCCACTATTCACAATGATGCAACAACGTATGCGCAAACTTATGATGTCTATCAACAAACCGACAAACCATCAGGGAGGGATGAGATGCCGTTGGTACCTCAAGTGACATTGCAATCATTTGATAAATGGGTAGTTGATTTTGTGGGGCCCATTAACCCACCTGGGAAGCGAACTGGTGCACAGTACATAATCACAACAACATATTATTTGACAAGGTGGGCGGAGGCCGCACCAATTGTAGATTGCACCGCTACGACAACAACACAATTTTTGTTTGACAATATTGTTACTCAGTTTGGATGCCCGAAGATATTGATGAGTGATCAAGAGAGTCACTTCATCAATCGCACAGTCAGTGCATTAACAAAAGAGCTTCAAATAGAACATAAGAAGAGTACACCGTATCATCCGCAAGCAAATGGAACAATGGAGGCTTTCAACAAAGTATTGGAGCATGCACTTACCAAGGTTTGTAATGCGAATCGCGATGACTGGGATATGAAGATTCCATCAGTCTTATGGGCATATCGCACCACTTGTAAAAGATTGACGGGACATATACACTTCAAATTGGTGTATGGGAAAGAGGCGATTATGCCTATGGAGTACATTGTTCTGAGTCTGTGCATAGTGGCAGCGACATGCATGAATGATGAAGCAGCGCTGGCAGAATGGTTGGAGCAGCTGGTACAGCTTGAGAAAGACCACTTTATCATAGGTTTTCACCAGCGCATGGAGAAGGATTGGAAAAAAGCTTGGCATGATCGCCATATAAAAAACAAATAGTTTCATCAAGGCGACTTGGTGCTGTTGTATGACAACAAGTTTATGAAGCATCCAGGGAAGTTATAGATGCATTGGCTCGGTCCATATTGTGTTAGCTTCATTACTTTAGGAGGTGTAGTACAACTATAGCAATTAGATGGAGCGATGCTACTGAAGTTGGTGAATGGTAGTAGGATGAAGCCCTACAAGACAGGCCTGGAGTCACATGATGCTTAACCGCATTGCGGGGAAAAAACAATTGCAGGATGCTAGGTGGCAGGATGATGTACCAGCAGGAACAGAATGCACAAGTAGGAATGATGATAGCGCGATGCCATGACAAGTGCAGGGTTGTGACACAGTCAAATCAACAGTAAATGCAGACCGTTAAATGCAGTTAGATGCCGATGCTTGTTGAAGGGATGCATATTTATGGTGTATCCAACCGTTAGATTGACAGCATTGATGATGGTTTTGGATAGTTAATGCATGATTTGGTCATAATGATTGGTGTGATTTGGTCAGGATGATGGCTAGATCGATTTGGCGCTATAAGAATAGGCCGAGGCCGATCAGAAGCCATCCTGTTGCAAAGTGTGAGTTGAGCAGAGTCGTATTGAGTTGAATAGTGCTAGGCCAAGTCGATTTGCAGAGCAGAGGTGCATTATGTTGAGTGAATTGTCCATTAGGGGAAGGTTGAGCAACAATTCGGCGTTATGGGGATCCAGTGCAGAATGTAGAGTGAACCAGATACGGTTGAGATTTCATGCGAAGTGGAATCACCAGTCGTCCCTGTCACTATTGAAGAGTAAGTTGCTAGTATGCCAATTGGGTCATCGTTAGTGATGCGGAAGAAGAGGCAGGGATGCGGCCTAGCTCCCTGCCACTAGGGAAGAGATAGACTAGATCATATGCACAAGTGCCAGAAGAGGTACCTGCATAGGGGAGTTCATCAAGCTCAGGCATTATTGAATCCACGGCTCAAGTAGGGGTATCTACTGCGGATATCTTGGGGTATATACCTCCCTGTCAACCTAGTGCACAGACCTGGAATCCCACCAAGAACCAACAGTACCAAGTCAGGATGCTGACGATCCCACTAGGCATGGTCTGAACTGCAGACATTGTGCCTGCGCTGATGCAGTTGAAATATGATGATCATGATTTGCTGGTGCTACATGATGTTATGACAGAACCTTTTGTGCCGAGAACAGGAAGGGAAGGTGGACCAAAACAACACATTCCACATGATTGGGTGCGTGGATTGGACAAAGCAGGACTATTAGGTTTGATTAACATGCTGCACTTTGGGCGATTGAAAGAGGCAAATGGCTGCATTAAGCAACTTTTGACCTGTTTTCATGGCGGAACTTTATAGTTGGACAGACCAGTCACAGTCACGGTCGACCTAATTTGTGAGATCATAGGGTTACCAAAGGATGGGCCAGACCCCTTGCAATATTTTCAAGGGAAAAAACAATGATAAGAAGCTCGCAGCGAGGTTGAGGACGCGCTATGAGTTGCAGCGCGACGGATGGGTGTACCGCCTTAGTAGCATCAATGATCCAGCGGTTCACATCGGGGCACGGATCTTGGCTATTAAAATAGTCAGGAACAACTGACCCAACCAAGGAAATTCTGAAGTCATTGCATGTACCGAGCTGTGTGCGGCAGGGGTATAGATGAACTGGTCACTCTTTTTGTTGAACCAATTGACAGAGGATGCGATGGTGGACCAAGCAGGAAAGCGGTCATTTGCATACATCTGGTTGTTTATTCTAGTTGTGCTTGTTGCTTGGATGGAGCCTGACGACTATCAAGGGATGGACGTATACATTGTACAAGTTTGTAAGGGAGCACTCTACCAGAACCTTTGGTGGGTGCAGGAACCTGAGTGATTGAAGGATTGTGCAGTGCAGTTCTGGTTCTACTGGGAAGCACTGCAGGTGGAAGATGAGCGTGTTCCACGGTTGTCTCAGGAAGCCGTCGTGAAATATAAAGGGATTTCCTAGTTTGTGATTGGCCCACACAACATTCATGTGCAAGCGTGGCATGATACGGGGAAGCAGTGGTTGCAGAAACCATACAAATTGTTCGATGATGAGTTGGATGCAATCATCGATGACTAGCCCATAGAATGGCGAGAATTGGTTAGTCTGGAAGAAGAATTGATGGGGCTACCACTGGATTCACTAGAAATGGAACAATAGAATAACCATGATTCAGATCAAGAATCATCGCAGACACCTACAGATGAAGAGATAGAGAGTGAGGTTGAGGAGGGCAGAATGAAGATGCATCATGAGTAGGGTATGACCAACGATGCAACCCCAACGATGGAAGTGCAGTTGCAGTGGCTTATTGCATCCTTAACAAATGCAACAAATGCAACATCCCAAGCAATGAGGACATAGGCGACTGAAGGTTTCAACGAGGTAAAATATCACCTTGATTTCTTATTTGATACTGTTTTGAAGAAGGCACCAGAGGTAGCACCTGTACAGGCAGTTGGCACAATCAGCACTGAGCCGCGGGTTCAGAATATGAAAATTACCCTGACTACAATTGCGACCGATAATGAGGCTCTCTAGGCCTCGCTGCAATAGTTACAAGGTTTGTCAATCAACATCAATGTACCGTACTTGCAGACATTGGTGAGGATGCAAGCAGTTTCTAGCCAGGAGCTGGCCGATAGGGAACAAGATGTCAGTGGTCAGCTCTTGCGATCAGAGGAGAACGAGGAAGCAACCCAAGAAGAAGTAGATGAGTTAGCGATGAAGGTGGTAGCAGTATAGGAGGTCGTATATGAATTGGAGAACAAGCTAGAGCAACTGATTGATGAGAAGGCTCGAGCAATTGAGGAGTTGAAGAAGGACCAGGACCATTTGACAATGGAGAAAGAAAACCTCTGTGATAGCAAAGTGCGGATGGAAGAGGAAATTGCCGAGGCCTGTCACTATTGTGAAAATCCTCATAGCAGATCTAAGAGTTGATGTATACCTCACAAGAAATATTTAGATTAAGCAAGAAAATAGAAGAAGAGTGGTCATGCAGTGTAAAGGAGCAATAAAATTATGATACAGTAGAACTCGAATAGAAGCAGAATAACATCACACACTAATTCATTAATCACAATCTGGATAAATAAATAATACAATGGTGAGAGGATTCAAATTCCAAGGTGGCAATTTGAATTATCCTTCATGGAGTGATCATCAGATCAATAGAGAGTCATCAAAGAATAACTAGGAGTCCTGATCATCATCAGTGGAGTAATCAATGCACAAGTAACTATCAACCAGATGTCAAACTGAGTCTAACTAAGTGTGGTAGGTGTAACTGGCACATGGAGGCACAAACTGAATGAAGGAGACTCAGTGGAGGGTGCATGAGGAGCTAACTGGAGTTAGAATAGGTAGTCTAGTCTCACTGGAGGTCCATCGGGGTGATACAGTCAGTTGAGAGTCAATCTAGCCTTAAATCGAGGAAATATCTAAAGATAACTCAACTAATTGAAGTGCAACTGAGTGGTAGGTGAGAGAGGGTTCCTGGGATGCATGTAATTGCATGCAGGGTGAACTAAGCACTAGGAGGGCTAAAACTAATCAGAAAGAAGCTCCCGGGGCTAGGTGCTGGGACTGATGACTCGGATGCATGCAATTGCATGCATGCATGCAAAATCATGACTCCATGCAAAATGCACGCATTACTGAAAATGCAAAAATGGAAAATGTTGTTAGGACTAGGATGGAGTATATTAATATCCCAAAAAATATGTGATGGAGCCCACTGCAATGTTGGATGGAGTTGAAAGAGCCCAATGACTTGGGGCCGTCATTGCCCAGTTGCAGTGAGACAATGTCGACTTGCGGGCTATGGTACAACCAAGCACACCATCGGAGCAGGTTGTGGAAATGAAATGCGCCATGGAGGGGTTGGAGACCCAGCTAGGAGAGCTGGAGAAAGCAACGACAAAAATCACTGTAGAGGCTACGCAATTTTGGGGAAACGTAGTCCAGGATGAGAAATTAGAGCAGCTGACCAAGATGCGACAAGAGGAAGAAGGGCAGCTAGAAACACTGAAGATGTTGATGAGGTCATCAAATCTGTGGAGCTAAAGGACTTACATCAACGTGTTGCAAAGGCACAGAAGCATCAACAAAAGTGCAATACATAGTTGGATGAGTTCTAAGAGATTGGAGCGCAGTTTCTCTCAAGGCAGTTTCTGCGCTACAGGCGGTACAGGAAGGATAAAGGAAAGTTGTTGATAAGCTGATTGAGCACCCATCAGCGCAGGACATGACAAAGAGTCAGGAAATCTCTGTGGCGTCTAAGGAGCAAGTCAGGGAAATCGATCAGTAGTATGAAGACTTCAGGCTTAAGATCAATGAGTACACCATGTCTAGTTGACGTGGCTCGAGGGTGAGCCACAGGATTCTGTTGGGGGCCTGTTGGTAGGCAGTTTGGATGAGTTAGTTGCGCAGCATCGCGGATGCTGCGTAAGGTCAAAAGATGTTGCACAAGAGGGAAAACAATGCACAAGTCGGAAATAATGTTATTTTATGTATCTTTGGGTCATGTTGAACTGCATTGTGCAGGTTAAGGGTCATTTAGTTGTAAATATTGTTAGAAAGTAGTTAGGCGGTCGGCTAAGTGGACAATGCATGTAAAGGCACAAGCCTATAAGTAGATGTAGCATTACAAGTGTTAAGATACCAAGCTTGATCCAGAGAATTGTTATTGTGCTATGTTTTGGATATTAATTTGAGTCTATTTGAATCTGGGTATGCGACAGAAGAACTATATTGCTGTATTTGTGGTTTAATGCGAAGGTTAATATGACATGATGGATTTTTGAGCAAAATCACTGTGTCTATTTCGATTTTCATGCTATGAATATGTTAATGATGCGATGTTTCTGTGTGTTAAATGATGTTATACTATTAGATTTGTTTGTGCATTGACGATTTTATTGATAATGAGATCTGTTGAATGATGATGCGGTTCTATTTAAATGCATAAGTTGAAATGAATGGTCTGTTAGTTAATGCTGTGATTAGTTGATAAGTAGCCACACATGGTCCTCCTTCGTTCGACAAAAACGTGGTTCCGTCAGCTCTCCCTCGAACATCTCGGGTGAGACTTCATCTGCTCTGCAGGTGTTGCTGGACAGGGTAAAACTTGTCTGGGCCAATGCTCAGGGAGATCGTGGTGGGTTGGATGTCGACAGAGTGAAGAACCCCTGTTGACTGGGTTTGTGTCAACAATGACTATATTGTTCTACTATCATTCCAAGTAGTATTATGCTAAAGTAATTCACTCTAGAGGTGGCCATTTTCTAGAGACGACTTAATAGCTCAACCATGGTTTGTAGTACATCAAACACCATACCTGTTTCAACGTGCAAAAATTCACCTCAATGCATGAGGATTTGTCTTGACACACAAGACCTTAGACTTGACTAGAAAGTCTGTACAACATCATCGCTTTGGCATATGAAGAACTTGCCTCAACACATGAAGCTTATCCATTCTTGAGTCCAAATCAATATTCTTCTCCAATTTTTTTGAGTCCAACTCAGCCTCCTATAAGGCACTATCTCAACACATGATGCTAAATATTGACACAAAATATTGACCTAGAGAATGACTCATGATTATGTAACTTTAACACTCCCTCTCAATGAGGGAGGAATTCTATGCCATGCCAAGATTGTATCAGAAGTACCTATACTTTGTCATGGACATAGGATTACTCAAACTATCTACAATATAGTCACTAGTAGCAATGTATTGAAGTCTTATGGAACCTCTCAATGTAGTGATACTTCATCTCAATGTGTTTCGATCTGTGATGAAACATTGGGTTTTCTGAGAGATTAATGTAGCTCTGATTGTAAGAGAGAATGACAGTAGTCTCAAGATTCTCACCGAACAACCCAAAACATATCTTCCTAAGCCACAAAAATTCTCAGCAAGTGGTACTAGCTACAATATACTCTACTTCTATAGTACTCTATGCTAGGGAACCCTGCTTCCTACTGGACCAAGAGAGCATAGTTTATCCCAAGCTAAAACAAAATCTGGATGTACTCTTTCGGTCCACAATACTACCACCCCAGTTGGAGTCAGCATATCCAAGTAGCATCAATCCACCACTGGAAGCATATTTGAGTCCATAATAAATATGTTGATGTATTTGTAACTTTGGAATGTATTTCATATATGTATATTGTATTCCTATAGAGATGTTATTATTCCTCTATACGGAAGTGTCGTTATTTATATTGTAAGTGTCGTGGCTTATATTTGATGGGTTATTAGGCCACCTTGATGGGGTCGGCCCTGTATATGTCATGTGGGTCAAAGGGTTATTAGACCACCCTATTGGGGGTCGGCCCTGTCAGCATTATATTATGTGATTAAGTTGAGGCCGACCTAGTAAGGTTATTAGGTAAGTCAACTCATGTATAAATAGAGTGCGAGAGGCACTCTATTTGATCATTCACTTTCTTACTTACACACTCATTGGAGAATGGTGCACTAGTGGAGGAGGAGAAGTTGCTGCTAGGAGACTATCTATTATGCTTGGGTTTTGTATCATTGCTCTATCTATCTTTGGGGAAGTTATTGGGGTTTTTCACCTTCTTGGTTTTCCCCAAGGAAACTCTGTGTGTCTATTGTCTCATGTGATTGCTTGTTGTGATTGATATGCTTGATATGTTGTACATGTTATTCTCTCAGTAAATATCCTAGAGTATGTTGAATTAATGCTAAAAAATTAACATGGTATCAGAGCTAACCTGAGAAGAAGACAGTGTGCAGTTGCAAAAGCTAGGGCTTCTTGTTTTTGGGTTTCTCTCCATAGATTTTGGAATGGAAGTAGGGTATATTGACTCTCCTCAGCAAGGCACATCTTTCTGTCCAATCAGAATTCAATTCTAGGCACTTTCATTTTTGGCCCTAAAAATTAGGGTTTCCACAAAAAGTGGAATTTCTGAAATCTAAGACCATGGCTGGAAGCTCCTTGAAAAAATTGAAGTTTAGAGCTTTGGATTGAGATTTTTGGTTGGGTGAAACTCTAGGAAAATCAAACCCTAGTTTGGGGTCATGTGTAGTGAAGACGAAAATTAGGGTTTATGCAAAAGTTTGAATTTCTGAAATCTGAGACCATGGCTGGAAGATCCTATGAAAAATCAAAGTTTAGAGACCAAGATTGAACTTTTGGGATGGGTGATGCTCCGGGAAAATAAAACCCTAATTCAAGGTTCTCCTTAGTGAATCCAGAAGTTTGAAAAGCAAATGTGAGGGGTGACACTTTGCAGTTTTCAAATTCTGAGTATACCAGCTTGATCAGCTCATCAAGGCACATCTTTCTATCCTTTCAGAAGTTTGAAATTCAAAGTTTGAATTTTTAGGGTTTCTTTGACAAACCCTAATCTAGCTCCAAATCCAGTTTTCAGCAAATCAAATGGTAAGACCTAATAACTTTTCTATTTCCATTTGAAGTACTTCTTAAGATGTCTCACCACACCAAGCTTGAGGATAAGCTTGAAGGGGCTGATAACTTCCTAGCATGGAAGTATAGGATTGGGTTAATCCTTGAAGAGAATGAGTTGGACACTTACACAAGTGAAGAGGTTCTTGTCCCAGAGGGAGAAGAGACTAAGGCATTACACAAGAGGAACTTAGTGCTAAGAGGATCATTGTTGATTCTATCAAAGACCATCTCATACCACATGTAGACACCCAAGGAGATGTTTGATTCCTTGACCAAGCTATTTGAAGGGAAGAACATAAATCAGAAGATGACCTTGAGGAATCAATTGAAGAATATCAAGATCCAGAATGCGGAGACCATGTAGTCTTATTTCTCAAGGGTCTCCCAGATAAAATAACAACTTGAAGTTGTGGGAGAAGATATAGAGAATGGAGAAGTGGTAATGACCACTCTTAATGGCCTTCCTAGATCATGGGATTCCTTCATCCAAGGAATTTGTGCTAGGAAGAAACTTATCTCATTCAGTAGGCTGTCAGAAGAATGCTCTCAGGAAGAAGCTCGGATTGTAGCTGGAGAAGAGAAGATGGGGAATGAAGATCAAGCTCTCACAGCACATACCAAGAAGAGGACACTTCTCCTCAGATTGTCCTAAGAACAAAAGGAACAACAACAACAACTACTACAAGCAATATGTCAGGTATGACTTACAAGTATGTTTTGAAATCTGTTCATGATTAAGTTTATAATATGATCGTCTTCATGATATTGAGTTTAGTAACAATCTTATTTAATTTTAGACTTGTCTTATCACCCTAGTAAAAGTATGAATGCATGATAGAAGACATTCATTGATTAGGGTTATGACACTTATTATTGTATTATGATTGTACTAATGCACTGTGGTTTTGTATGAGGAGAATGATATGACTAACCAGAAAAGTCCTATATAAACCTTGAATACTAATGCTTATTATCTGTGTTTGAAATGATCATGACTATACATGTTTAAGATTATTGTGTTTTGATAGTATTAAGATTATACTAATGAATGTATGATTATGTATGAGATCTCGAGGATAACACAATGATGATACTAGTAAGCATGCATAGTGATCGAGGATGGAAATAAGTTCAAGGATAGGTAATCCAGGAAACAAAGATCAAGAGGGAGCACACTGCAGTAGTTCCTGCAGGGAAGCAAAGATTGAGAGGGATTCCACCCAACAAACAAACAAAGATAAGTATTTGAATTATAAATTCTTATTGTTTAAATAATATTGTTCAATGATGTATATGCTTATGTTCCTAGATTTAGGTTGTGTATTATGCATATTAGAATAATTGCATTAATAAACAATGTACTACTAATATGCATGTAATAGGTAAGTGGCCTATGGAAATGTACAACATTCCATTGCTACTTATATAGAATGAAACCTCTTTGTTGACATGTTGGGAGTTGTGCACACTCCTAACAATGTTCTGGTAGAGATTGGAAGGCATCTAGAAAGTTACGGGATATGGATAAATGTTGTATTGAAGCATTGGCTAAAATAATTGCATGACTGTATGACATATTTCTTTATGTGTAAGAATTTGTTCTGAAAACTATGAGATGTTTCTAATCATGCAATTTAACTTGTCTTGTAGGAAAATATCGTATACCATCACCTACAAAAGAAGGACTACAACATTTGTTCCAGCAAAAAAACTATCTATTGAAGATATTGAAGAATTTGAAGTTCCCAGGATTCGGGATGAAGTAGTGGAAGGATGCCATGATCAAAGAGTACTAGTCGATCAAGAAGAATGATGTTTGGGATGTGGTCCCAAGACCTGAAGAGAAGTCTGTTGTGGCTTCCAAGTGGATCTTTAAGATCAAGTATGTTGCAGTTGGTAGCATAGAGAAATATAAAGCGAGATTTGTAGCTCGTGGCTTCTCCCAGAAAGAGAGAATAGACTATGAAGAGACTTTTGCTCTTGTAGCCAGATACACTTCCATCATATCAGTACTTTCTTTGGTTGCAGTAATGAAATGGAAGATACACTAGATGGATGTCAAGAAAACTTTCTTGAATGGTGTAGTCGAGGAGGAAGGGTATGTGGAGCATCCACTTGGTTTTGAGACACATGACAGAGAGTCATATGTGTGCAGATTGAAGAAATCCTTGTATGGCTTGAAGCAAGCTCCTAGGACTTGGTATGGGAGGATAGACAGCTTTCTATCCAGTTTGGGATTTACCAAGAGTAAAGTGGATTCCAGCCTTTACTGCAAGGTTGAGGAAGGCAATCCAGTGATACTACTTTTGTATGTGGATGACCTATTTGTTACAGGTGAGGATAGATTGATTGCTGACATGAAGAGAAAGCTTGCTGCCAAGTTCGAGATGAGGGACTTGGGGATGATGCACTATTTCCTAGGCATGGAGGTGTGGCAGAGTACAGATGGAATCTTCCTTGGACAAGGGAAGTATGCAGTAGAGATCCTGAAGAGGTTTAGGATGATGGAATGAAAGGCCATGGCCACACCTATGGCATCGAACCTGAAGCTTCTATGTGATACTTTATCTGATCCAGTTGATGTCACTGTGTATCGTTAGATGATTGGGTCCTTGATGTACCTAACGAACATGAGACCAGATATTTTCTTTGTGGTGAATACATTGAGCCAGTTCGTGATAGATCCGAGAAGTGTTCACCTGGTTGTTGTAAAGCATATTCTGAGGTACTTGAAGGGTATAGTTGATTATGGGATCAAGTATGATGCGAATCAAAAGTTTAACCTGGAGGGTTATGTTGCTTCAGATTGGGAAGACAGTGCTATAGATAGGAAGAGCACTTCGGGGTGCTGCTTTAGTATGGGATTAGGTGTGATCTCTTGGTTTAGTAGGAAGCAGTCCTGCGTAGCACTGAGTACATCCAAAGCAGAGTATGTTGCAGCTTGTTCAACTAGTTGTAAGGCAGTATGGCTTAGGAAGCTACTGTCTGAGTTATTTGATCTCCCATTGGATGATACTGGTATCTTTTGTGACAACCAAAGTTATGTGAAGCTATCTGAGAACCCGATGTTTCACAATAGGTCGAAGCACATTGAGATCAAATATCACTATATCAGGGATATGGTGTAGAGAGGAGCAGTGAAGCTCCTGTATGTTGCAATGGATGAGCAGGTTGTAGATGTGTTGATGAAACCACTGGCCAGAGTGAAGGTTGAGTACTTTAGAGAGAGGCTTGGTGTTCTTTAGATAGAAGATACTTCGAGGAAAAAGTGATGGAACACATCTGCAGGAGCCATTTCAAGCATGGTGAGAGGAGGATCCTTCCCATGGCTGTGGATGTAAGTGCTGTGTGCTGAGCATCAGGACGATGCTCCAGTTACTGCTTGATATGATCAGTTAGATCATGTATATGTATATGCATCAGTTGGATGCTTGATATGATCAGTTGGATCATGTATGTGTATATGCATCAGTTGGATGCTTGATATGATCAGTTGGATCATGTATATGTATATGTATATGCATCAGTTGGATGCTTGGTATGATCAGTTGGATCATGTATATGTATGCATCAGGACGATGTAGTGATGATGAACAGGATGATCATATGTGATGATATGTATCAGGTGGATACATTGCATAATCAGTTGGATTATGTGTGATGAGATCCGAAGACACAGATGCAATTGGGATTTTTGGACATGGTTGTAGATGTGTTCTCCCATGGTCGCGATGTAATTGCCAAGCTTTTTCGACATGGTGGAAGATGTTTTCTCCCATGGTCGTAATGTAATTTCTGGAGCTATTCTCACATGGTGGTAGATGTGTTCTCCCATAGCTGTGATATAAGTGCTAGGGCCTTTCGAGCATGGTTGAAGTGTGTCTTCCCATGGCTACGATATAAGTGTTGGGCCATTCGAGCATGGTTGAAGTGTGTCTTCCCATGGCTGCGATATAAGTGTTGTGCCATTCTCGCATGGTTGAAGTGTGTCTTCCATGCTAACGAATGTAAGTGTTGTGTGATGTGCATTTGGGTTGTGCTTTGTGAATGATGTTATGATTAGTATGATCATGAGTATCAGGATGATACTCTGTGGCCATGGACAAGTTGTGCAGTGGCATGTAAAAGGTCCTGAGAGATCCGATAGGTTGAGCTGTGTGCTCATAATCAGTCCTAGGATGCTCTTGCGAGGTTAAGTTCCCTCTTACACCGAGCTATTTGTTGCTCCTCTCGAGTAAGGAACAATTAATCAACATAGAGAAGCAAGATTCCTGGTTGGTTCTTCATAACCTTGAAGTATAGGTTGGGGCCAGATTCGATTTTGGAGAACCCCAGGATCTGAACATAGCTGTCAATCCTCGAATACAAATCCCTTAGGGCCTGCTTAAGCCCGTACAAGGATTTATTAAGTTTTCATACATGGGAATCCTTCCCATGAAATAAAAAACCCCTCATTTTGATGTATGTAAACCTCTTCCTCAACTTCACCATTGATAAAGGTAGTCTTCACATCCATCTAGTGAAGTTTCCAACCCAACACTGAAGCAAGGGAAATTATGGTTCGAATAGTAATGTACCTAGCCATAGGAGTGAATGTATAATCATAGTATATCCCTTCTTTCTGTGAGAATCCACAAGCCAAAAATATTGCTTTATACTTTTCAATACTTCCATTAGTTGCATGCTTGATTTTATAAATCCACTTGGAAGTTACTATTGACTTTCCATTAGATTTTGGAACCACTTCCCACACATCATTCTTCATGAAAGATTTGTATCCTTATACCATGGAATATTTCCATACTTGCTACTTAGAGTCTTCCTCATAGGTGGAGGGTTCTGAATCACGAATGTGACTTATTTGTACTGCAAATCCTAAAAATATTTCAGGTCTCTTTCACTCTCTGGATGAGCCTGGTGGTGCACCATGCTTTTCTATTGCAGAATGTCTCACCACTGATCTGCTCTTAGTAGGAGATTCATCAAGAGATATTTCTATTATATCTACTAGCTCATCAAGATCAAGAAGATATACTAACTCTTTTGGATTCTCCCTCTCAACATATGAAATAGGAGAATTGGAAGCTGGATATTCCTTCATGGGAGTCTCATGCTCCTCCATATCTGAATCACACTGAATTTCTTTGGGGCGCTTGAAGGAAACCTATTCATGGAATGTTACATATCTACTGGATTCAATGTTTCTTGTCTCAAGAAAATAGATTATGTAATCTTTGGAGGATTCACTATATCCAACAAATGTTCCTTTCATTCTGGAGGGATCCATCTTCATGCTCTCCTCTTTTGGTACATGAGTATAGAACAAAAATATTCAAGTGTCCAACATATGGTTTTTTCATCAGTGAATACCTATTCAAGAGTCTTTTCTTCGAGGATAGCATGAGGACTTATATTCTGTATATAAACAATAGTGTTGGAAGGTTCTACCTGTAAGGAGGTGGGAAGATCCTGATCACACATTATGGATTTTGTAGCCTCACATGTTGTTCTATTATTTTTTTTAGCAACCCAATTCTGCTGGGGGTTGTAAGGTACATTCATCTGTATTTTTATTCATTCATATCAATAGAATTCATTAAATTCATGAGACTCAAACTCTCCTCCATTATCATTCTCAAAGCACGAATGTGATTTCCATTCTGATTCTCAACCAATGATTTAAACTCTTGAAACTTGTTGAAAGTTTCATTCTTTGCCTTAAAAAAATAGATCCAAGACTTGTGGGAGAATTCATCTATGAAAAACACATAGTACAAATAGCCACTCAAGGAAGGTGTTTAAATAGGTCCACATAGATCAGATTGAATTAAATCAAGGACCCCTTTGGATCTTTTGAAACTGCTAGGAAAACTCTTCTTGATATCGTTTCCAAGATCGCAACCTCTACAAACACTATCACAATTAGATTTAAATATAGGCATACCTTTAACCATATTCTGCAATCCAAGTAGTGCTTTGAAATGGAGATGACCAATACTTCTATGTGATAACTCACAAGGACTAACTATGTCATAGATCATGGCTTGAATGATATTTCCAACAACTTTGTAGAGACCTCCCTCTCTAAATCCAATTATAGATGCATATTTAAGGTATTCATCTTTAGGCCATATGAGTGCTTTGTTGCCGATAAAGATTACTCAAAATCCTTTATCTTCTAGAACTGATACATACAAGAGGTTATTCTTCAATATGGAGACAAACAAAATTTCATCCACATGCAATACATCTCGTGAATCCAAATGAAAGGAAGTGGATCTAACTCCTTGGATCGAATAGGTGGTATTTTCTCCAAGATCAACCTTACATGAGAAATTATTCTCCTTCAAATCTGTGATAGCACTCCTATGTCCAATCATGTGCTTGGATGCGCCACTTTCCACTAGCCATTTCTCAACACTAGTGGTAATGGACCCAGAAAGGTCTAAGACAAGATAGTACTCCTTCCTCATCTCTTGATCAACGAATTCTTCTTTCTTGTAGGTTCATCTTCAGTAGCAATAGAAGAATGAAACCTATCCTTGAAATTTCCTCTTAGATTTGCACAACATTCTCTTGCATAATGGTCCTTATTATTGCAATTGAAACATTTAACTTTAGAGTTATCAAAGTTCTTGTGATAATTTTCCTTTTGATGAGAAAATTTCTTATGATAAAAATATTTCTTTCCTCTCTTCATCCATGTTGCAAGAGAAAGGTTCTCTTCTTTGGAGGACACATATTTTCTCTAGATTCACCCTTCTTCTTATAGGAAATCATGCCATAGTCTCTCAATATTTGGTTGCACTTATTGAACATTTACTGCATCCAAGAATGTCTCGCATGAATATGTAAGGACATCGACAACAGTCTATATGAAATCATCATCATCAACCGTCACACCAATGCTCATCAGTTGATCTCTTAATTGAGAGATATTTGTGAATAAGGAAGCAAAAACTTCATCCTTCTTCATATTCAGATTTCAAATCCTATTCTTCAATGCCCTATTTTGACTGGGCGCATTCTTCTCATAAATATTTTTCAATGTGTCAAAGCATTCCTTTGTAGTATTCAATGGAGTAATCATGGGCATCAAGTTCTCTTTCACAGAATCATAAATGATTCTCTTTGATTTGGATTGATTCTTCTTGAAGGTAATGTGACCCGCATTAGAACTAGGATTTTCAATAACACTATATATGTAACCATCCAAATCATGGTCTTCCAATATATTTAGGATCCTGTCCTTCCAAGTATTGAAGTTCGAAGTTCCTTCAAGATGGTCATATCACTAAAATTGAAGCCATAATTATTCAAGTATTGTGCTCAATCAAGATCTACATAGGCTAAATATTCATTCTTGAGCTTATATATTTGACGCCTTGAGCTATGATACCAAAAGGGATAGTAGAAGAAACATAAGATAAATTCTTCTACTAAGTGGGTTGTTTAAGGCTGACCACAAACTCTCAAACTTGGCACTAAATATGGTTCTCGCTCAAAGTTTCTCTTTGGAAAATGGTGGTTTGGGGACCACCATCTAATGTTTAGCAAAAGCTGAATTATTCTTCTAAATGGGTGGTTGTAGGCTAAACAAAAACTCTAGAGCTCAGTCGAACATGATTCTCACTCTAGTTCAGGATCTCTTGTTTTAGATCACCTTTTCTCACTTGCTTGTTTATGATGGTCCATCAAGTGGGTCATTGTGTAGTACCCTCAATTTGTCCCTTTTAATGTATTGAAATAGATGATGTAAAATGATGTAAATGTGTTATATGGATTCCTAGTGCAGATCTCAAGGCCAATTCCTAAATAGTGAATGGCTAGGAATGCATGGTATAAATATCTCTATATGGATCACATGGTTGACTTGCCATGATGACATAAAATCTAGGTAAATATTATGTTGGAAAATAATATTTATGGTCCAAGATGGTTGTGTAAAGAGAACCAGAAGGGATACGATTACACTAGAGGCAAAGAGAAAAGAGGGCCTATGGGAGATTAAATCCTCTATTGCCAAGTTCCAACCTTATAGCTCACCCAACTGTTGACATTTCCTTTAAATGAGCCAATTACTTCCTTTTGACTATTAAATCCAATCATTGAATGCATGTGTGAGGTTGGTGAGGAAAGTATTCTCATGTAGTTATGGAAGCATGGGATGATATATACTTCTATGACTCTTGTAAGAGTCCTCTCTGCCATGTTCAGAAGTTATGTCAATTGTCTTTTCCACCATTCTCTCATCTTCTTTGGAGTCTATTATCCATTTTTCATTATGCATATTTTGGCACAACAAATTTTACACTACAAAAAATTGCTACTCTTGATGTTCATCCCATTCCCATTATGAATTACCAGACTATGCATAACAAAAAAATCAAATTTGGAAATAGAGTGTTCGATTTAAGGGAAAAATAGATGTTGTTTATGAGCATATATGTTGGAAAAGATAAGAACCCTTATGCATAGATTTTTGCTACTTATGTATGCTTGAGAAGCCATGAATTAATGCTACATGAGGTTCTCCAACAACATACAACTGATTGGACTCTTACTGCGCACACTAGTAAGAAATGTAAGGGTTGGATTGCCTAAGGAAATTGTGGATCATTGAAGGGGAATTCCTTGCTTGTGCTGTGCGGGGAAATTGGAAGGAGTGCCATGGTTGTGACGACTGAGTGAAATTCATGTAGAGCTTCGAATGAGCATTTCGCTAATCATTGAGAGAAAAATGGGTTGTGGGTTAAGAGAGAATCTTGTACGTGTTTCCTTCATTGCGGTGGCCTCATAGCCTAAATTGAGGGTGGACTCTCCACAAAAAGAGTATATGTTGGACAAAGTGCCTATAGTTGGGTGGAAAATCACTTTTATAATACAACCATTTGCTTGAATCTTCTTTATTTAAATGTAAGTATTATATTTGTAGATGAATGTGCAATGATTTTATGTTATGCTTGTGATGAAAATGCTTGTATATGCATGATGTGCATGTGGATATAAATTTATTTATGTTTTGTTTTACAATTATATATTTGCACACACATTTTATTGTTTATGAATTTGTAATATGTCCATGGGGAAAAATTTACAAGCTTGGAATTTGTAAAATAAAGCTTGTTCATGATTGCGTTCTTGAAGTGCTATTTTTCCCTATAGATGATCAAGTTGCATACATAAGTTCACCAAATCTCTTATAGAAGCGAAGTTTTCTAAACTTCGATCTATGTTAGGAGTTCAGGGACTTGTCATTAAGGGGGAATAGGCTCTAATGCCTCCTTCCTTCTCCTAATAGTGTCACTTTTGTAAATCCTTCAATCCTATCTGAAGTTGTTCTTAAGGGGGGATGTTAGGATATTTAGACACTTAGGAGTTAGTTAAGATCAACTTGTTATATTATATCCGTTAGAAAAAGTGTGTTTCTTTAGTATGCATTAGTATGCATTTGTAAATATCTAATCCAACAATCACGATATGTTCTAGACATAGAGTAATCCGACGATTCAACTTCTCTTAGATCATAACTACCTTTGATCCATGGCTTAACACTCTATTGGTCCATGATATCTATTTAAACAACATGTAGGGTCACTTTCTAGTTGATAGATTATGAGAAGCTCATTTGTAACTTTCATTCTTTTGCATAATAAACTGCCTCAAGTAGCTATTTGGTTAGGGCTATGGAGTGTTTCCCTTTCAAGGATTTAAACCACATGAAAAAATCGGTGTGTTGATCTATGATTTGTTTGTGTGAGTGGATGCTCTAGGTGTTTGTTTGGCAACATTGAACATAAAATCATTCTTCCTATCTATATTTATTGGGACATTCCTTTCTTTGTGAACATAAAAGTAACCCATTTTTGTGGGAGTTTGGATCGGAGAAATTCATCCTTGTAGGGTTGCACTATAGGAATATAGCTTATATGTTTTATATTAGAGAATAAGGTTTTTCAAATTGCATTATATATTTCTCATTATCATTTCTTTAAAATAATGTCTTGTATTTGCGATCTTCTAAATTGGTTAAATTTTCAAGCTTAGTGCATTTATGCTCATTTTCTCAAGTTGACTAAGCTAATTTGATTGATACAATTTTGCAGTTGTTATTTTTGGTTTCCCAAAAAAATGCCACTTGTTTTTGACATACTGTTTGGATTTGAAAATTTGATTTGTAAAATATTTTTAAAATTATAGTTTTTAGAATATAGTGTTCTATAGGATGAGATTGTAGGAGCTCCACCCTTAGGTGTTGGATACACATTTCGATGTTTTAGAGATGTTTCCTTGTATGAAATTCCTCTCAAGAATGGTTGAAATGTTTTATTGGCCATTTTGGCTTTGCATCATCTGTTTCAGCCAGTGTTTTGGTCACATGAATGAAAAATAAAAATGAAAAGAAAAGAAAAGAATGCTAAAACCACATTCTTACAAATGAAGTCATAAATAAAGGGTATGGTCCTTGCTTAAAGGTAACTCTTAGTTTTGGATTTATTTCCAAATTTGAAATTCATGAATGATATTCTACTATTTTTTTTGTCTTATGGTATATGTGTTTGTGAGTGTGTATTGTTTTAAAAAATTGTCATATCTTAATAAATATATGGGCAACCTAGGTTTCACCTTAGCAATGCTGAGATGAGATAAATATGTTCATGAATGCAAGTGAGTTTAATACTAATCCATTCTCATTCTTACAAGGCTACTTTGAGAGAGGATATATATGAATCTAGTTCGAAAGAAAATGTGTTGGTTGTAATGAGGTTAAGTGGATTTTAAATTTTAAGACCACAATTGTTTGAAAGAAGAACTAATGGACAAATTAATTAGGTATAAATCTTGTCCATGTTTAAGAAGTTCTGTTGTGGTAAACTAGAAGCTGTGAATATTGGTATGTATCAACTTGTAGATTTGGTTGGGAAAATGTTTTTTTCTATTTGTGATGATAAATTTTCAAAAGGGATGGGAAGATATGGATGACACATCACTTATCTATTGTAATATTCAATGTTAATATTTTGTCAATTATTTTCTTTGCAAATAAGTACACGAGCAACATTCATTAAGGTTTATTTGGGGTGGTTGGGGGGTAGTATCAACATAATATATTATGCTATGAGTATTATTTGTATTTCAATGGGAAATTTCCAATGGGTGATAACATTCTCACAATCCTTATTTTAGATGGATATGCTTTTGTTGCAGCCCAAAACACCATTGGAATTTGATTTTACTCGTTAGTGACTTTCAATTACCTCTTTGAATATTTGTTGATTGATTTGAATAATAGTGAGTTTCCCATCCTAGGTCCTTGCAATTATTAAGATATTGCTTGAATGTGAATTTGTTTTGGGTTGGGGTTAGTATCAACATACTATAATATACTAGGAGTATTGTTTGGATTTCGCAGTATCCTTATTTTAGCTAGATATGTTTTTGTTGCAACCTAACATACTATTGTAATTTTAGTTTACTCTTTAGTTACTTTCAATTAGTAACCATTTTGAATATATGTTTATTTATTTACATAATTTAATGAATTTCCCATCCCAATTCCTTGCAACCATTAAGTTTTATGATATGTTGTTTGTAGTGTAAAAAAACTCTATCTATGAATTATCTCTATTTATAGGTTCTTGGTATTAAATATGTAATTAGCACCTTGTGTGGTGCCCCTAGGTGGCCTTTCCCACAATAAAATAAGTAGGGAGGAATATGGTAAGCATTTATTAGTTGAATGTGAATATGTTTTGTGTAAACATATTGTTTCTTTGGGTTAATGTTTTTATATGTTTGGCTTTGGTTATGACAGCTTATTTCTTTAATCTAGTGATGGTGAAACTTTCATATTGACATATGACATCCTACCCCTCTCCCTCTCCCTCATCCTCCTCCTCTTCCTCCTCCTGCTCCTCCTTCAACCCCCTCCCTCCTCCCCTCCCCATCCCCTCGTCCTCCACCCCCTCCTCCACCTCCTCGCCTCCCTCCTCATACCCCCCTATTAATGCCCCCATCCTCCTAAACCTCTCCCCCTCCCTATTTCCTTCTCCCCCTCCACTTCCCCCCTCCTTCTCCTCCCCCTATTCCTTCCACCCTTGCTTCTCCTCCTCCTCCCCCCTCTCCCTCATCACCCCCTCCTCTTCCTCACCCTCCTCCTCTCCCTCTCCCTCCTTCTCCTCTCCCTCCTCCTCCTCCACCCACCCCTCCTCCTCCTCACCCATCCATCCTCCCTCTCCTCCTCCTATCCCTACCCCCCTCCTCCCACTCTCCCTTCCACTCACCCCTCCCCATCCTCCCCCTACCTTCCCTCGCTCTCCCTTACTACCATCCTCCTCCTCCTCCTCCTCCTTCTTGACCCCCGCCCTCCCGTCCCCCTCCTCATCCCCCCTTGCCATTCCCATCCCCCTCCTTCCCCCCAATACCCTCCCCTTCCCCCCCTCTCCTCCTCCTCCTCCCATTTCCACTCTCCCCACTCCTCCTCCCCACTCGCCCATCCCATCCCACTCCTTATCCCCCGCTCCTTTCCCCGAATACCCTCCCCTTCCACCCCTCTCCTTCTTCTCCTCCCACTACCACTCTACCCACTCCTCCTCCTCCCCCCCTCCCATATTTATCCTTCACCCTCTCCCCCATCCCCTCTCCCTCCTTGTCCCCACCTCCTCCTCCTCCTCCTCCTCCTCCACTCACCCCTCCTCCTCCTTGTCCATCCATCCTCCCCCTCCTCCAGATATCCTCGCCCCTACCACCTCCTCCCACTCTCCCTTCCACTCACACCTCCCCATCCATCCCCCCTTGCCATTCCCATCCCCCTCATCTCCCCCCCATCCTTTCCCCCAATACCCTCCCCTTCCCCCCCTCTCCTCCTCCTCCTCCCATTTCCACTCTCCCCACTCCTCCTCCCCCCCTCCCTCATCCCCTCCTCCTCCCCGCTCACCCATCCCATCCCACTCCTTCTGCCCCCCCCTCCTTTCCTTGAATACCCTCCCCTTCCACCCCTCTCCTCCTTCTCCTCCAACTACCACTCTCCCCACTCCTCCTCCTCCTCCCCCCCTCCCATATTTATCCTTCACCCTGTCCTCCCTCCCCTCCCCCTCCTTGTCCCCCCCTCCTCCTCCTCCACCCACCCCTCCTCCTCCTTGTCCATCCATCCCCCCCCTCCTCCTCATATCCCTGCCTCCCCTCCTCCCACTCTCCCTTCCACTCACCCCTCCCCATCCTCCACCTACCTTCCCTTGCTCTCCCTTACTTCCATCCTCCTCCTCCTCCTCGACCCCCTCCCCTCTCGGCCCCCTCCTCGTCCCCCCCTCGCCATTCCCATCCCCCTCCTTCTCCTCCCCCTCCTTTTCCCCAATACGCTCCCCTTCCCCCCTTCTCTTCCTCCTCCTCCCATTTCCACTCTCCCCACTCCTCCCCACCCCTCCCATATTTCTCCTTCATCCTCTCCCTTGTCCCCTCCCTCGTCCCCTCCTCCTCCCCGCTCGCCCATCCCATCCCACTCTTTCTCCTCCCCCCTCCTTTCCCCAAATACCCTCCCCTTCCACCCCTCTCCTCCTCCTCTTCCCACTACCACTCTCCCCCCTCTCATATTTCTCCTTCACCCCCCTCCCCCCCTCCTTTCCCTCCATACCCTTCACTCCCCCCCTCCCCTCCTCCTTCTCCCAATGCCACTCTCCCCACTCCTCCTCCTCCTCCCCCTCCCCCATGCCTCCCCCTCCCCTCCTACCTCCCTTATCCTCCTCCTCATCCCCCTCACCCCTCCCCTTCCTCCCCCCTCGACCCCTCCACACCCTACTCCTCCTCCTCCTCCTCCTCCTCCTCCTCCTCCTCCTCCTCCTCCTCCTCCCACTCTCCCTACCCCTCACCACTCCCCATCCCCCACCATACCCCCTCTCCTTCTCCTCCTTTCTATCTCCCTCCTCCTCCCCATTCCCCCTCCTCTCCTCCTCCTCCCCCCTCTCTCCCTCCCTCCCCCTCCACTACCATCCCTTCCCCCCTCATCCACACCTACTCCTTTTCTCATATATTCATCTTAATAACATTTCTCACATAGCCACTTATAAATCACCTCCCTACTCTTAGTACAACAACTTAAAAATATAACTAATTATAATTTAATGACATTGCATGAAATATAATTTTCCACATATATATATCTTTTCAAACAACTTTAGAAAGTTCTCTAAATATGTCATTACAATACAAAGAAGATTAAATTAATTTCAAAATAATAAACTATGAAAATGGTTTAAAAAAATAAAATATGTAAACTACCAAGAAGGGAACTCTACTACCCAATCAGATAGATCTTTGACCATTCTTTGAAGATTTTAATATTTAGGGCAATAATCCTTATATATATATAATTTAATTTAATTCACATATTTTATTTTTATAAAGATTTATATTATAAATTTTATTTTTTTCATTAAGATTTTCATCAAAGAGATGCTAATTGTAAAAAACCAATGATAAACATAATATCTAAATGATATTCACATAAATATTTTCATACTTTTATTTATAAAAAGTATGAAACCAGCATAGATCCAAATCCTAGGTTCTATCAAGAGGCGAGAGGGATCAAATCTCCCTTATATTGACTTTTTACTTTGTATTATTCTTTTATGTTTATGGCCACATAATATTTATTACTTTTTACTTTGTATTATTTTGTTACTCCACAAACACTCGACAAAGTGTCCACAAATGTTACAAGATCTCCCTCATATTTACTTTTTACTTTGTATTATTCTTTTTTGTTTACTTTGTAATATTTTGTTACTAGACAAACTCTCGACATATGTTACAAGATCTCCCTCATACTGAGCTGTAGAGCGCCTCTCGCCACAATAACTATAAAACCATTTTCATAGAAATGTTCCTTATAAATGTTGAAGCAACATAAAACTAAAAATCTAAAAAAATTAGCATGCTGAATTTCATAAAAGTCTTTCCCTTTTTTAATTAATAAATATAAAATAAAGATTTCTTATTGTGTAAGATGCTAGGAACCAACCAGAATTTGATCGCACCGAATAAAATCAAAAGCCGTAAATTTAAATATAAAGAGAAGATAGTAATCTATAAACCCCAAATATCTGCCACATCTAGCTCAGAGCCACAGGGAATCACAAATCTATGAGAGGATCGAAAGTTTGGAATGCTGCCAAATAGCAGTAATTCAAAGGAATTATGCGCAGGCTGCCAAATTGTAGGAGCAATTGAGCAGTTGAAATGTATGGAGGTCGTGTGTGGCAGTTTTGGGCAGAACCGCGGGCAGTGATAATAGAGAATGTAGACACTGACAGTAGGATATTTGCAAAATCATAAAAAAAATGAAAGTTCTTACAACAAATAAATGCCCATGGCCATAGTTTCACTTTCATCCACACGTCGGGAATTAGCATAACAAGGAATCCGAAAGGAAGCAGATGCCATATTCTCAAACACCTTCGAATGTACAGACGGAAAAAACGGAAATACCATGCACTTGAATGAACAAACGGAAAAAAACGGATGTCATAGCACGGATTGTCACTAACGTCATTGGAAATGTTGAAACCTCTAGGATGAAACCCTATGCTTAATAGCTCAGAACAAAACCGAACCCATTTTGCTTATGGGTTAAGCCACTTAAAAAAAAATTTAAACCAAAATCTTTTATATCACAAGTTTGTGCCTCAAATCTTATACAAAGTCCAAAAAATTTAAAATTATAGATGCTTGAGATTTTCTAGGGTTTTCGAGAGGAGCAGAAATCAAACATTTATTGAAAGGAAAAATAAAATAAACATAAATGAAATCACTAGAGTATGGCTTTTGAGAGCAAAGCAAAACTCAGAGAACATAATAAAAAACCATTCTACTCATAACAAAACCCAACCTTCATCGCAACGCTCAAGAACAGAACCCATACCTCATTGCAACACCCAAGTGATTAACATAAATGAATGAGGTTGCTTCTAAGGGACGTGCTAGAGGAAATAATAATAGAACATACCTGGAATTGAATCCCTACAATTTTTGAGAGAAATCATTGATGTCAGTTGCATCATCCTCCTTTCCACCATTCAAGTTCATCCAATAGCCCAAATTATTTGCCTCTATTTCTGTCCAACCTCCTACATTAAACCACAATTACACATTAAACCATAGTCCAATTCAGACACCCATTAAACCACAATCAAACTAACCCATAATTAGACATTAAACCACAATCAGATTCAGACACCGGACGACTCGAACCCGGAAACCCAAGCATACAAACGCACCAATGGAGGAAGGAGGAGGTAAATATTGAAATCCAACTACAGAGCTTGAGGGTTTCTCCGTTGGGCATGTCTACCCTTCAGCTTAGAACCCTTGGGCTCATACGGTAGACCATCGAGTTCAGTAGCTAATAGGATCTGTGAGCTGGTTCGTTGAGATGGTCGACGAGGCAATACGAGATGGTTACCGAGGGCCGTACGTAGCGGATTTGTGTCTTTCCGGATATTCATTTCGAAGGGCCTCCCATTATTTCATTTCGAACGGAGGGCTTCCGAGATGGATCAGCGACACAGAGCACCGGGAATTTTGAAATGGGCATTCGTATGCCTCTGTACATTCCCAGTTATCACGGGGGGCTTCAAACACAGGCGAGGGATGATCCAGAAACAACCATGGATCGCCCTTCAGGAATCCGTCGGGGAGCAGATTCAGAACCGTGATGTCGCTTCTCCGCCATGATAAGCTTCGTATTGCAGCCTTGGCGGCCTTTGTAGAAAGAAATATCCACTCATCGTCATTGTCCTTACACAATCGGCGAGAAAAATGTTCCCATCATTTCGCCCATAGAGGACAAGGACGTAGCCATCGGGACACCGATATTATGATCTGGTGCCTCGGTTAGTTCTGGGCAGTACTTCGTTGACTTGAAGATCGGAACCCCGCCAAAGCACTTCTTGCTCATAGATTACAGAGGCAATGACTTAGTATGGGTGAATTGCCGCTATCAGTACCATGGCCGAAAGAGGCACCGCAACCGAAAAAGAAAGACTGTTCCAAATATGGCCTTCGGCTGTAGCACCAGAAGCCGAAGCACCAGAAAGCAAGACAATAGCTTCAATGGGGCCGACAGTGTCCTTGCATTATGACAGTTCCAGATCTCGTTTGCTTTGCAGATCGGTTTCACGTATTGCCTCACCGACCATCTCAATCCAACCACCGACCATCGGTTTCAGTTTGGAGAAATGCACAGATACACAAAAACATAACGCTCCACAACATTCCCTAGAGTGAACAATGAGACAAAGCAAAGGAGAAAAGCGACCTCCATAAAGATAGTTCACTAGCCGTTAGAATGTTAGACCATATCAAACTTGAATTTAACTATAGTTAATTCAAACTCATCCAACGGTATAGATTAAGAATATTGTTATGTTCAAACGTTCAAATTCAAATTATCGATAAAAATACTGTCAGGGTTAGAGCATGCTCCAGCACCACCACTCTCACATTTGATCATTGATTCTGCTCATTTATCCCTATCTCTATTCCAAAAATTTAATTAACAATATTATTCTTCATTTTTTATATATAAATATATTTTCCAAAATATTTAATTAACAATACTATCTTCCATTTAATACATATAAATATCAATAGTCTTGGCAAACTACCCATAAACTGTAATAAGCTTTGAGAAAAATAAGGATTCAACTTGATTGGACAAAAGCAAACATAACAATTGCTTAGAGATTACACACATTTTCAATTTATTTTGTATTCATGTGACCCTCATAGCCATTGCCTTATGGCCTCTAACACCTCACAAGAAATCCCAATGCAAATTCGGGTGCCATGTCACCGATACCTTGAAACAACTATATTCCATAACTCGACATTCTTAAATAAATTTGAATAGCTTAATTCAATGCTACATAAAAAGAAACCATGAGTATATAATAGTGATAAAGAATTTCAATTAAATCATCATAATTTCAATGAGATCTTAATGCCACAAAAATAACATTAGATGCCTTCAGTGATGTAGAAGACTTCAATGAGAAAGTTGAAGATAAGTTCTATGATGTAGAAGACTTCAACTAGAAAGTTGAAGATAAGTTCTATGTGATGCTAGTACGATGACAACTTTGAATTAAATTGTAGATAAACCACAAAATTTTGTAACTCTCTTAAATTTTAGAGTCCTAATATTGGATAATAATAAAATTTTATCTAAAAAATACTAAATAATGTTCCATGTTTGATATGGTCAAGCCCGTTACCTTGACCTTGGTAATGGAGCTTTATTTCCTAAATATAAGTAATGATTCAATGGGATTTATTCGGTGTCTTAGACCTTGAGACTTGACAACCAGAACTTGAGACATGAGAACCAACAACTTTTGCATCTCAAGCTTGAGAAACAAATTGCACCACACACAACCCAAACATCAAACTAATGCCCAACTTTAATATATCTTTGCAGATTCAAAAAATTCCAAGGCTCAACTTTATAATCAAATTTGTAGTAGTAGTAGGAAAAACCTGCCATTGCCAAGGCATTTTCTTGGATCCTAGATGCCAGGCTTGCCTCTTCACATTCAAAGAAGACTCCGTGCTCTCAAATATGTTACTGTACTCCTTCTCTGTGTGGGTCTAGATGCCATGTTGGTCTCTTCACATTCAAAGAAGACTCGCTGAGCTCAAATATGTCTGGTAGTGTGAGCACATCAAATCAAGGAGAGAGTTAATGGAAAATAAAATACATATAATATCATAATATTACTAAGGAAATAAAAAAAAAAAACATCCATAACCAACAACCCTCCAAAATAAAAAAGCCATAGCCAACATCCAAAAAAAGGATAGTGCATAGAAAGTAAATAAATAAATAGAGACTATAACAGGTTAATAGAGTAAGTATATTAATCAACAAATGCTCTAAATTGTTGAACCCCAAATATCTAGTTTTTAATTAATATTTTTGTTATTAATAAAGTTTTTAATTAATATTTTTGTTATTACCTCACATGGGACATTTAAAACTTTATATGAGAACTTAAAATTCAATTTTTAGATTAAGGATATTGTTATTTTCAGTTAACTAAATTTAAATTTAGCTTTCAATCTTTTTAAAAGAATATTTTTCTTCTATAAACAATTTAAATTCTAATTCTAATTTTCAAATAAAATATGAAAAAAATATAACTCTACTTCAAATTTAGGTTAGGAATATTGTTTCAAGAATCTAAATTCAAACTCATTTTTAAAGGAAAAATCTACTTTTATAATTACAACAAAGCTTAATAGCCATTAAATGAAAACCTCTATCCTTTTCCTTTTTGTAAACATGCCAAAGAGGCACACCACATGGATGTATAGTTTTATTTAAATTTAAACTTTTCGATAACACTTCCACATACTCTTATGATTAATGATTTAAATAAAGTTATAAAAAAATTAAACATCACAGGCGATGTAATTGATTAATAATGACTCATCTTATAATATAATATAATGTTTTGTTTTTTAATTTAATATTGAAAAACAAAATTTTATATGTATGTGTATTTTTTTGGTTAAGATGGAAAAACTTATTATAATTTATTTGTTTAATTAGAAATGAGGATAATCATTATTGACTCATAAAGTAAATGTGACTTAATTCATTTATGTTATTTATATGTAAAATATATATATATATATATATATATAATTTATTAAAATAAATTATATTAATGATCTAACCTATATTTATATCATTTTAATTTATTAAATAATGAATATTTTAAATTCAACTTGATTTTTAAGAATTAATAAATTATAAATTTTAATTTATTGCACCAAAAGTAGTTAAAATTTAGAAGTAAATAATATTAACTTAAATCACGCACAATTATTATTATTTTAAATTATAAAATAATTTTGACCTTCAACATTAGGGTTAATCACCTCCTTGTAATATCTTAATTCTCTTTTATCCACTAAGTTTTCATCACACCACAACTTCTCTTTGAATATTTTTAATATATTATCTATATTTGGTGAAGTGACATTTTCATCATCCCCCACATATTTAACCAAGACATGACATCTTTATTCCAACCTTGATTGAGCCTTAGGTGGTTTTGACTAGAATTTAAAACAATTTTCGGAAGTTTCTAGTCTCCCAAGTAATTCATTTTTTTCTTGGACATTAGGTACCTAATCTTAGTTATGCTCTCAATGGGGGGAAGGCCCACTTCAATCTATAGAATATGATTTGGCATTTTGATTTCAATTTTAATATTTTATAAAAAAAATAAATATAATTTATTAAAATAAATTATATTTTATATCATTTTAATTTGTTAAATAATGAAAATTTAAAAATCAATTTAATTTTTAGGAATTAATAACATAGAATTTTTAATTTATTGCACCAAGAGTAGTGAGGTACTTACAACCCGTACTAAAAATAAAAAGTATTTACAAAAATTTACGTTAGCTGATAAAATAAAAAATAAAAACCAAATAAAAAATAATTAAAAAATCCATATCCACTCATAAAATAAAAATTTAAAATCAAATAAAAAGTCATTATAAAATAACACCTCAGGAAATTGGATGCCTCTAGGTGTTTGATAGACATGCATTTAGGATGGATCTATGCTGGTTATAAATATAGGCAAAAGATAATAAAGATGATATGTTATTAATATTTCAGTCTATTTGATTTTAAAAAGGAAATGAGTCTATACTCAAAAAGATTTAAGAGAAACATTCCTAAATCACCATAGTTATGATGAGATAAAATATTAGGAAAGTGAGTATCATGAAAAATGTTTTGAAATTATGCTTTAATGTGTGTATATATTACAATGATATATAAACACAATCAGATTATATATAGATAGATAGATATATATAGTTTATATTTATATGGATATTTAATTGTCTAATTTTCTTTCTTGTAAGAGGGTTGAATTTCACATTCGTAGATTAGCAATTCATAACAATGAGTTATCTATAATAACTTTATTCTCCTAAAATTTTTGGAATATCAATGAATTTTTTTTCCTTGGGAATATCAATGAATTATTAAGGCCCAATAGTAAATAAATATTCTTTTTTTTTATGTTTATATTTTCCAAAGTTTTGTGAGAATTTTTTTAGGGACGATTCTTGTCACATTCATGAAATGAGGGAGCAAGTGTAATGTCTATAGTGTAGAAGATAATTCTAGTTAATAGACAATAAATATTAAAGCTTGTCATAGGTGTTGTATATAAGCTTGGACTAGATGGAATATTGAGAAGATGTGTCTCACCAAAATACACTAAGAATTCAATAATGAAATCATCACATTATGGATTCATGTGAATACATTGCTCTATAACAAGCACACCATAGATGATTTTTTGTTTAGGACTATGGTGGTTGGATATGCTTGAGAATTGTTCCAATTTGGTGAGGAAATGTGGGTAGTGTTATACTATAACTCACAAGCTACATGTGGGTGGTTTTCACACATTGAATCCCATAATGTCTAAGAATCCTTTTTAGCATTGGGGATAGGACTACATTTGTCCTTTTGTGCTAGTAAATAGAATAAAAGGAAAAGGAAAGTATATAATTAGAATTGCCAACTTATTTATGAAGTGGAAAAATATGAGAAATCTCTTTCATCAATTTCAAAGTCACACGAGGATAATAAGAAGGGTGCTCCCAAGAGGAAAACTTGAATTGATACAAATTATAAACTTGATGTCTGATTTTTAATATGCCAATATGTTAGTGTGCAAATATGAACTTTTACGCCTAATTTGAATGTTGAAAGGATAGATATTATGGATAGATAAAGAGGGAAAATAAGGCATAAAAGGGGATAGGGATATTAAGATACATATAATGATAAAATTTGATCTAGTTTTTCTTCCAAGCACTCATGCTGTATTTCCTCCTTTCATCTAAAGTGAAGTGTTTTTTGATGCGATTCGATAAATTATCTTTATGGTTCTTTAAATTATGAAAATAATATTTAAGGATACAAGTTGGATGTGATTGGAAGGATATAAGTTGGAAGTGATTTGGTCTCAAGGGATCATAGTATCAAGGTATTGGTGAAGGTATCAAGGTATTAGTGAAGGTATCATTGAAGGTCTCAGTGAAGCTTAGTATCAAGGTATCAATGAAGGTATCAATGAAGGTCTCAGTGAAGCTTGGTATCAAGGTATCATGTGGCTAAGAGAAAATATATTTCTAGTTTTGGCATGGTGAGGAGGTGAGAAAGGATGTGGGGTGAGGAAATATGTTTCAAATTATATTTTTGCACATTATGTTTTTGTACATTTCAATAGTTCAAATTTGTATGGGGACAAAGGTTACAAAGAAAGTAGAGTTCTCATAGTTCATATCCCAAACTTTTCAGGGGAACCATCCATGTTATTATTTCCAACACATAATATTTTCAAGCAGGCATCTTCGATGAAGGAATTTGATTACTCTAGTAATTGCACTGAGAGGAGTGAGGTTCTCTACAACCTAGTATGGGGGAGATGTTGTAATGTAATGTAACGTTACAAAAAATAAAAAAATTTAAAAAAAAAATACATGTCGTCTCTTTAAGTAAAAAATACATGTCTTCTTATAAAATAAAAAAATTATGAAAAGTAAAATTAAAACTTAAACATGAACATGTCAAACAAGAGAGGATCAAATTTATTGATTTTAAGATTACAAAAAATTACACCTCAAGAAATTGGATCCCTCTCGATGCTTGATAGATCCGAGTTTAAATGGATCTATGTTGGTTACAAATCAATGAAGGAATATGATTAGGAAGGTAATGATAGAATCCATGTACTATTTAGTAAATGACATAACCGTGGGATCAATTTGTGGAATTAACTCCAATTTTCAAGATTTCATTTTTTATCCATATTAAAAGCTGGTGACAAATTACCCCTGCAACTTGTATAGGTCCCTAATAACAGTTCAAAATCCTTCCTGTTAGTGCATAATGTAGAAAGGGATTGATGCTAGTTTCCACAATGCACAATATTTCCATTTATTCTTTGTTCTGAGCTCTACAATCCACAATCTAAATCTATTCCCATCTTTAGCATGCAAGTCTCTTTTATTCCTAGAATTTTAGATGGTCTATCTTGGTAGCAAATGGAAGCCAAGTTGGATTCCAACATATGACATCAATACTTCTATGTTGTGCATTACCTTGTGACACTTCCCATCCTTCATGGAATTACACATGGATATATGCTCCTTTGTTTGGAGGTTGTAGCTTAAATTTCCATGTAGTGAATTCACGGGAACATTTTTACCTTTGATCTGCATTCTGGAGAGACCTAGTACTCCACTCTATTCTCCAAAAATCTATAATACCCATCTTGACATGCCTTCTACAAATCATCCTCAAGCAAAATTGTTCCTTATAGCATATGTGTGAGTACAAGAATTCAAAAAAAACCACATGAGATCAATACTATTATCATATGAGATCAAATAGTATTTGATGAATCATATGAGGTCAAATATATATTATCAACTTCAATGTAAAAAATTTCCTTATACAAATTTGACAAAAGATAAGTGACTTACTCTTTACCATGTGCCTTTTTTTATTTGTTTGGAATAGATACCCTTATCTTTTGTCCTCATATTATTGGTCATCCCAAACCACTTCCCCTAGTGTGTCATCAATTTTATTGATGTACTTACTACCATAATAGAATGCCTCGTATATTATGTAATCCTCCACCATAGATCCCTCCGGTTTTTCCTTTTGTCGAAAAAACCCCTTCAATTTTTTCATGTACCTCTCTCCCCAACTAATTCAACCACATCACGTAGGTGAATTAGAATATGGACCTACAAGTCCATAGAACTCATGGGAATTTCCTTCTCAATCATACAAACAATCTCAATTATATCTCAACACCACCGTGGAATGTTATCCATATGAATCTCCTTTGATGTGATCCAACATACAAATGCATGTAATTTTGAAATGGAACATCATATGTCCTAGGTGAAGTCATGGTTCACACAACCGTGCATAAGAGAAGGATAATGGAACTACAAAATAGACACACCCATAATTACTTGTGATTAGACTATGAGTGCATAGTAGATTTTAATATACACTATAGAAAAAAAATCATGTATTTGACATTCATACCCTTAGAAGGCTCAAATGGTAATGTGATTTCAACCCTGAAAAATGTCCTTCTACAGTGAAGCAATGTCATATAGTCAACCCTTATAAATTAAGGTCCCTTCATACCCAATATAATATCCTTTTCCATATAAATCTCATCTTTCTTTAAAATCCATGGGACATCAGCTTCTTTAAAATACCAAGATGTACTAGCCTCTCCCCTACTTTATTTTCTTGGCTAACGTCTCTTTTTTGTATTTGAAGAAATAAGATATCTCCTAATATCCAATGTGTCTTTTTTTATGATGTATGCCTCCGTAGAGAAGATGAAACATTTCTAAATATATGCATGGGATCTAGTAAGTGGGAAAACTTAAGATGCTTCCAATATGTAAGATCATAAAATAAAGACTTCCTTTTCATCCCAATGGCCATTTTCTCAACATTGTTGTCAAAAAATTCAGGATCATTGAACATAGGTTCCCCATTTGAATTGAATAATTCTACAATTTCCTTATCCTTCTCTATGTTATATGTCCTAATCCAATATTTTAGAGTGATTATTTGAGGTCTTTAGGTTCTCTTTGGTTTACCATTGAAAGAAGATGCAACTCTTCCATAAGGGTGGTCTTCTGGGAGGAATACCCTAGAGCAGTCATACACTGGTTTTCATAGGTGGTAATTAATTCTTGTCATACACCGGTTTTCATAGTTGTAATTAATTCTTGTATAAATAAAATGCTAAATTAGTATGGGTCTCTATACTACCCTAAATTCGAGAAATACCAAGACCTAATGGCTTGTCTAGCAGGTCTAGTAGCTAGCCTTTGCTAGCCAATCATATTATAGTTTTTTGTTTACTACATCGAAATCAAATCTTTATTGTATCTCTTATTTTCCTATGATTTCTTGTTTAAAGTTCCACATCGTTATTTAACTACTGGGATCGTTTAGCAGAATTGATTGATTGATAGATTAAATTATTACAAAACCAGTTATTCGATTTTACATCAATTTCAGCAATTGTTTGTTACAGTCAACTAGGTATATCTAAATTCAAAACCAGGAAATTATACTTGTGTTATGTTCACTTGAATTAAGTAGTGTTCTACTATATACATATATTCTATTACAGAAATGAATGGGGATAAACTTTTGTTTCTCATTGATATATATATATTCTATTTCAAAAAAAGACTAGTCAATAACTAGAACAGAAATCGTTATTTTCTCATATGATTGTCTCCTCAAATAAAAAGGTAACAACATCTTGTTTAGCCATTGCCACTACCTACCATCCTAGTACTTCCATGAGATATCGAACCTTTGCAATTACACAGAATTAGTATTATGTCCAACCAAGAACCTATACCAATGACCATACAATACATTCAACGAAGGATAAAATTGTTATAGAATTTCACGCAGGCATCTATCGAAACCCAGATCAAGGGTCGAATCCCCTGGCATCATCAACCTTTAAACTAGCGAGGGTTTCTCCCTACAGGAGGCATGCTTTCAGATAACAGAACACAGTGTACATCCCGAGCCTTCATTCAAACAATTAGTTACACCCATCTACGTTATTTTCAAACCAAAGGTGTCAAAGCCCTGTAACCATTTAAACATTTGCACAGAGATTTCCCATAGCATTGGAATCATACTATTATAGGTTTCAACGTTAAATTAATACAAAAATACAAAATAGCAGATACCATTCGAGATCGTCACAAACATGGTGATAGTCACAACGAAAGGATGAAACCCCAATGCAAAATATTGTGCCAAAAATTACAGAGCACGAACAAATCCAACCATGATATTCATTACAACTCAGATGGGTATTTTATATCTCTCCTCTCAAATGAAAAGTGCATTACACAGGACTGGAACCCGATTTATAGAAAAGGACCCAACTCATATTATACATACAGTTACATTATAAATATCCCCTGCAATATTCAAATCTCATAAGACACCATATCAAGCCCAAGTCCACAGGTCCAGCCTTAAGCGACCATACCCAAGTCCCCAAGTGGAATAGTAAGCCAAAAGCTCACGGGAGTGACTCCAAAAAATAGGGATCAGACACATACATACACTGTCAAGGATATGAAGAGATAGGGCAACTGATGGGTAGGCAGGACTTGCCATTTCTCTTAACCTCATCCTTGGATTTAGACAGGCTTCACCCCGCATCACGCCCTGTATCACTTGTCATGCACAAGCCAATTTGTTATCAGCTAATGAACTCTATGATATTTGCAAACAAAGAAGAAGAATACAGCTTAAACGTAACCTGGACCATCCATACCTATCAGGAGATGTTGTCCATGCCTTCCTGTTCAGTTTAGAAGTGCTAGGGTATTGACCACGAACCCCAGTTTTTGGCCATCATCAACGCAATACAGAGCAAAAGAACCATGAACTCACAGGAGTAATGACCAAAGACGAAACCCTTCTCGACTACCAAGATCCCATTGACAGCAAGTACCCCTACGACTTAAAAGTGCATTTAATATCACCTACCAAGCATACCATAGTGGAGGTTGGATATTTGTGTAAGAGTTATAGTATAGTCGAATTCACTTCAGCCCTATTGAGTTGCAAAGTGCCAAATGGGGGCCTCGTGACCATGAACTTCCCTTATACAACCTCCTAAGTTATAAGTGTCACATACCCTTGACTTTTAAACTATCCTTGGTTGTATTTTTGTTAGCCTTATAGCTTAGCACAATCACGCCAGGCGTACCCATGACATCAAAACGTAAGAGATAGCATTAGCAAACAATGCTAAGTAAGTCCAACAAACCCGAGAATTTACCCATGCCTCTCGGCATCCCTGCCAGGGTATGTAGTTACCTTCCCTGGATTGAATAGTGCCCACCATGTGAGCATCATACGTCATCAAATGAGTCCATTTCCTAAAGATGACAGTTGACATTCAATTTTTAAAATCACATTATTTCTTAAAACCGTAAGGAGTATATTTTCTACCTCATGCCAGCGTTTACAATTTTAATAAAAACATGCCATCATTGTTTTCCACATCGCTTCCGCAAACTCCAAACTCACACATAGAATAAACCATGTAAGATGAAAGTCTTAGGATTCCAATTGTTTACATAGGTTTGGATGTTTTTAATTGACATTAACTTCAATGAATGAATCTATCTGCTGTAAGTTAGTAACTATTGCAGGTAGGAAAAATTTAAAATTTTTGCTATTTTTGGGACATTACAGTTTTCTAGGAGGAATACCTTAGAGCAGTCATACACTGGTTTTCATAGGTGGTTGGACCACCCAACCCTTATAGAAAGTACATAACATTTACATCCATAATACCATTTTATTACAATATATGCAATGTTATCGTATATAGAGTATGCCAGTGTTAAAAAGGATAGTTGAACCAAATTAAGTATCATCCAAATAGTTTTACATATATGTAAAAGTCAATGAACATGCTTACAAGAGAAAACTCCTAGTCATAAATAATCGTGTGTGGTTTACACACATATGCCATACAATGGAAAAGACCTCTCAATTGGGATGGGTCTTGATACATCATATACATGTATCCATTCCCATAATTGCTTAAATTCATCAATCAATGGTTTTAAGTAGACATCTATTCTCTTCACTTGCATTCTAATCAAGACTATAAGAGCCAAAATAAGATGTTCACTCTTCACAGACAACCATGGGGGTATATTGTTAGTGATCACTACCACTGGACAAACAAAATAGTTGGTGTTTTGGAGGGAATGCAGGTTGACTCCATCCATGGCTATGCTAAATTTAAGGCTCCAAACTTCATCCTTGAATTTATCAGGCCATGTATCCTCTATATGCTTCATGGCTATTGAATCTGTTGATATTCACATAACTCCTACCTTACTTCTATGTGAGGCATTCCACCCCTGCAACACAGCTAATTGTTTGCAACAAAATATCCTTTGAACCCTTGGAATTATAGGCATGTTCCTCAATGTATTATGAGGAGGATCATGTCCCTTACTCATGTTTTTTTAATTTTTGGTACCTGTAATGCCCACATTCTGGACATATCTCTTTGTCTTCATGTTCATATCTGTATAGTATACAATAATTCAAACATGCATGGTATGCTATGTATTCAACACCCAAGCTTTTCAAACTTTTCTTTTCCTCTGCACAACTGTCGAGCAAGACATTATCACTTGGAAGTACCTTATCTTTAAGTAACCTACAATTAGTGGGCGGTATAAATGTACACTATCATCAAGCATGCATAATATCAATAATCTTTTGTTGTTAATTTTGTGACAACAATCCTTAAAAAAATAGGGGATTGAATGGTTAGTTACCTAAAAAGTGTTGACAAAGACACATCTAGAATACCATACATTACTTTCAAATTGTATAACAACATTGTTGTCCCTAATTGGGTATAACTTGATACATGTCCAAAGAGAGGGGCGGTGGAAGCAAATTTTAGGCTTTCAAAGAAAGTATCAACGATATCAACATCATCCATTAGTTCAGTTAGCTGGATTACATGTAAAAACATTTTCTCCACGACATGGGTATCCCATAAGAAATCATCCATACCAACCTCTATATCATTACTTTCATCCCCAACATGTGAAGAGCTAGTTTTACTATAGATCTTTTGAGTTGGTGACTCAAGACATAGTGGGAATTTATATGGTGTGATTTCTCACCCATGTGTTCCAAAAGCACCCACCAAGTGGTTGTGCAATCCTTAGTATCAGATTCAATAAGGAAAAAACAAAACAACTAAAACTAAATAGTAAACAAAAGGTCATCATTCTTCAAATTGCAATACATATAGAGATCGTCGAGACAACATGTAGAGAATCAAAGAACGGATTTTCATTATCATGATGAATAATATTACATAAATATGTAAATTGGTACAATGAAGAGGAAATTGGGCCTCCACAACTATCCAAGGGAATATTCATACATCTCCTCTGTGGCCTCTAAATCTCTAGCAACCATCGCAAAGTAGTCAATTCTGAAGTAGAAAGTAGGTAATGGTCTCCTTCTAATTCACGAATAATTTTAATAGAGTAACAGCATGAGTATGATATGGAAATCATGTGTGGATTGGTGACACTGAGGTATTTTTTTATAGGATCAAGAGTGTTGAATATAAGGATCTAGATTTAATGTGAACATTCTCCATTTCCTTGATTGCTTAGTGGAAAAATCAGGGTTTTCGAACCTAGAATCGTAACTAATTTTGGACCACGTCAAGGTATGTGTCCACTTTTGTCCCATTATTCATTATTGAAGTGGGAAATAAAAAATTCCATATCTAAAATCACTTTTTGGGACTAGGTCATGAATTTTGGGGGAAAGTCTACGACTTAGGTCACAACTTTTGAGGGAAAATGTGTGACCATATTCAAACTGGTCAATTTTAGGGTTTAACTTTTTATTTTTGGGAATTTCATTACTTCCTCAACTCATATGGATGGACTGAGATGGAAAAGTGGTGCTTATGATGCTAATTGATGATGTATAATGGTTATGAAGCCGATGAAATGGACGGTCAACAAATTTTGGATATTAATAGATTTCCCCCTAATGTGTGAGGTTAGGATGTCATCATATGGCCGAAATACATCATATGAATTTATTACATATAGAATATGAAGGGTGATGGTTGTATAAAATACTGGAATCACAATAGAGAGGAATTTCCCTCTCGAGGGACTGTAGAGGCCTATACCTACAGACAAAGTACTCAAATTGTATGAATTGTAAATAATATCATATACATGGACAAGGAAATCATACCCATGCTCGTATTAATGTCTCAATATAGACGGATATCTAGACCAAAAGGGGCCTAATCAATACATGAATAACTATTGGATAAAATACATCATGAGGGTCAAAGAGGGACCCAATATGGATACATAATGATTGTCAATGAGGGACCCATATTGAATAGACAATGGATACATAATCATGGTCCAACCATGTTTGATTGAAAGAACATATGTCAAAACAATGACATTCCAATGGAATGCAGAATGACAGTAACTGATGCCCTGATTAAACCGGAGGGACCCAAGACTAGAAGGAGTATATAACAAAGTAACACCTTATATGTGACTCAGATATATAAAATACTAAATAAAATAGGTGGAGGGAATAGCAACTAGAAATGGATACCATGGGAAGCATATGATTGGAGTGCCTCTAAACATTATCGCCAACACAACCCGGATACCACTAGAAGCATATGAATGGAGGGATTTTGAAGTGACTCACAAGTCTAGCATATATGTCGTCTTGATTCAAACTAGATAAGGGAACCATAAACCTGTATGATTCTCAATGGTGTGATGATGAGCTAAAGTAAAGCACATGAGAAAAAACCAATCTAAAGGGAACTGAAGTCTCTCGTCAGTCAGTCCAAGGGAACCCATCAATCATGGTTATGGGTCCAAGGTACATGGTGCCTCTACATCTATCCTCTAGAATATATGTTCTTATGTTGAAAGAGGGAGACCCGTTACCCATGAGAAAATGAGGTTTCCTTGAAGGAATCACGAGGGATACAACCAAAGAATGGATATAGATAGTTAAGGGACTGATACACCAAAGGGGGATATGAGGGTAACTTATTAGGGGAATCAAAATTTATTTATTCAGCGCATGAACACATGGCTGACCTAGTAGCATATGTGAAATTCATGATGATAATAGGGGAGAGACACAATGGGGGTAATGGGGAAAGACTTCAATGGTCGGATTCGTGGAGGGGAAATGGGAGGTACTGATGTTGAATATAGAGGAGAATGGAGTCAATATGACTCCATGGGTGACTCATCATAGAATTATATGAATAAATGCGACTAGGGATGCTTCCATAAAATTAGATGATATACAATCTGCAGGAGTTCTAAGGAGCATTGTTTTAAATGGCCTCCCATGTGTATGGATAACTAAGAGATATTGTTAAGGATCATTGCTATGTGATGGTTTACCAGTTGTGTGAGCATCTGATCAGTAATATGCTAAAAAGCATTGTTATAGAATCGTGACCCATGTGTGTGGACACTCGAGAGATAGTAAGATGATTCAAGGATATAAGTGCCCAAAGAATGACTAAGTGAACCAATGAATGAATGATAGTAGATTGAAATGATAGGTCCTTCCCTCCTTCCCATAGGTTTTGATGTGGTGCGGATTCTATCCTTGTTGGATAGATGGTTTTCATTGATGTTAAATCAAAGCAATGAAGCTAAATGAAGAAGCCCCTTTCCAAGTAAAGGTGCCCCTTAGAAAATAAAGAATCCATTAGAGAAGATTGTTGTCATTGATGTGGTCATTCCATGAAGATAAGAAAATAAGAAAATAAGAATCCTTGAAGAGCCTTGAAGGAGCATCGGCATAAGTGTATGTAAATCCAAAGTGGTCCTCTTATGGTATAGTTGTTAATCATGTCCCTCATGAGACGATATAACATGTGGTTGTTTCCACATGCTCACTTTGAGTTGCACACAAATGGATCAAGTGAAGAATCCCCTAAAATGATGATGACTTTCCCAGATAACCATGATGATGTGAAGTGTAAAGAATCCCCTTGATGAATACATTAAGTGGTCAAGAAGACAAGTCAAATCCCATTGAAGAAGTAAAGCAAGAGGCCATGAAGACAAATCCAAGGGGAGTCTCATGAGAATGATACTAAAGACAAATGGGGACTTTTACCCCCATAAAGGTACCCCAAATGAAAGAATGAGTTCCTTAATTATATATCCTACACTAAGACATTTCTGGTGATAGGTGGCATGATTCTTAATTCCCCATGGTTGAGGAGAAATGACTTTTTATTTGTATTGAGCCAGACTTTGGTTAGGTCCAACCTAACATAAGGCCATAATTTGGTTAGGGACGACCTAACACGAGGCCATAATTTGGTTAGGAATGACCTAACCTTAAGAGAACTAAAAGAGTGACTTGGAATCATATTTGAATAAAGGTTGGAATATTTCATTTCTCATGTTATAGTTGTGCATCTCTTCTTATAAACAAGTGAAGTGAAGGTACAAGAGGAGCATCTTGTGAAGAAGTTGAAGGATGAGTTAGGCTTTCTCTCTTATTTATTTATCCTGGAAAATGTACGTATTAGGGTTTCTCTTTTGGTGAATATCTTGCACATGGATTAGGGTTTCTCTTGGAAAGGTTATTCACATGGATTATGGTCTCTCTCTTGGTATGGAATAGGGTTTATATCTTTGAATATATTTGTGTATGAATTAGGGTTCTTATGGCACGATCTAAGTTCCTTTCTTGGAATGACCTAGGGTTTGATGTTAAGGGATTAATGAGACAAACAAATGAAGTCTATGGCTGATTGTTTTATGAAGGTTTTATTGCAGATTTGAAGGGGTAATTTGCTACATATTTGAAGGGTATATTGCAAACATGTTTTGGGCTACTTTGTTGCAGATTTGAAGGTTATATTGCAGACATGTTTTGGGATATTTTTCCATATATTTGAAGGTTATATTGCAGACATGTTTTGAGCTAGTTTGTTGCAAATTTTAAGGTTTTATTGAAGATATTTTTTGGTCTAGTTTGTTGCAAATCTAAAGGTTGACAGTGACAATGACAATGAAAATGGTAGGTTGATACTCTTATTCATATTAGGGTAGAAAGATTGGGGAAAGGACAGGATATTGTAGTCTCCTTTAGGTTGGTTCCTAAGAAGTGTGAGTTGGTTCTCACAAAGGGGTAAGTGCTCCTTCTATTTGCTTCTAGAGAAAATAGGTAGTTTTTTATTCCTTTGTGTTGGTGCACATAAAATTGAATGTACTCTTCATAAACATAAGAACAACATTCTATGATTTTTTCCTGTTTGGGTTTCCACATAAAATATATGTGCACTATGTATGATTTTATGTGTTGATGATAATGTTTGGTAATGTACTATGGTTAATCATGTGATGGTAATTTAAAGTTGCTGCAATTTTTTGTTTGAAGTGAAAATTGGTAAAAGTGCCCAATACTCATTCACGCCCCCTCTCAGTATTGGTGAATATTCCAACAATCTAGGAGAGGTATCGATAGGGAATCAAACAAAAACTAGAGGGGGGGGGAACCGTGAGTCAAATAGCCATGGTGATAGACAACATCTATGCAATGATGAGTTGGATTTCCCCCTAGAAAGGAGAGGCCACCAATAACATCATCGCAAACAATGATGAGGATGACAGTGATGAGTAGGAAGGTTAAGAGGCCTACTCCCATTCTATGAACATGGTATTTCCTTATCATTTTGAAAGGATCTAATAAATAGATCAAAGGAATTTATCTTTGTCGATGTAGCCAATGACATGGGAGGTGTTAAGATTCAATATGCTAAGACAAAAAATATCAGCATTACATTTCATTTCACAACAATAGCATATACAGGATCACTGAAGAAACAACAAGCACATCATAAACACAAGAGACACAGATTTATCCTAGGAAACCCTCATGGGGTAGAAAACCCAACAAAGCTTCCTTAATATAGATGATCAACAAATACAAAGATGTAAACCAAAGACATGAGCTCCTCCTCCTCCATATCAAACCTATCCCTTACAAGTGCGCTACTTTCCGAGTGAGTGAATGTGTGTTAAATCAGGAACACACTTCCTTTATTTATACACATCTCCGACTTGTATTTTATATTAAATAGGTCGGCCCCAACTTTACCACTGGGTTAAACACCCCATTACAACTAACTGGGCCAACCCCTCTAGGGTGGTCTAATAACCCTTTGACCCACATAACACATACAGGGCCGACCCCCAAGTTACCACATTCCGACGGAGGAATAAACATCTCCGGATATACAATAAGATCTTCACGGAGGAATGAAACATCTCTAGAATAATAAAGTACAAATATAATATTCTTTGAAGTTACAATATTTCAACACTCCCCCTTAACAAGAAGGATATTATAACAACATCTGCACGATCAAGGAGTCATCAAAATCATACATGATACATCTATAAATCATTGGAAGCTTTCTCAACATCATCAGTAACTCAAGCAGTTACTGGAACATCTTCAATACTGGAACACCAACATCTTCAGTACCGAGTCTTCATATTCTGCAGCACTCAAACAACTATAGCAACATCAACATCATCATCTGGATCCTCATGATCATCAACATCGTCATCACACGATCATCAGCATCGTCATCACACGATCATCAACATCGTCATCACACGATCATCAGCGTCGTCATCATACGATCATCAGCATCGTCATCATACGATCATCAGCCTCGTCATCATACGATCATCAGCATCGTCATCATATGACCAGCATCTGGATCATCTCGATCTACAGCATTTGGATCATCATCGTAGCATACTCTGCAATACACACGATCATATTACAGGATGATTAATCTCGCTCTCTTTAGGACATAGGTCCATGGATGATACAATCCAGATCAAGTTTCCAGGATGATCAATCCTTATCACTTTAAGATAGATCTCATGTCTAGGGATGATGCAATCCTGATCAACTTCCAGGAGGATCATTCCTTATCACTTTAAGACAAGTCTCATGTCTAGGGACGATGCAATCCCAATCACATACCTTTTCAATCGAGGTCCAGGGATGATACAGTCCTATCACGTACCTTTTGAACTGAGGTCCAAGGATGATGCAGTTCTATAATTCAATTCTCGGAGACATCTATCTACGGATCAATTCAAGGGACCTACATCCAGGGATGATGCAATCCCCATTCTCAAAGACATCTTGTCTACGGCTCAATTCAAGGGACCGAAGTCCAAGGACGATCCGATCCCCATTCTCGAAGACATCTTATCTATGGCTCAATTCAAGGGACCGAAGTCCAAGGACAATCCAATACCCATTCTCGAAGACATCTTGACTACGGCTCAATTCAAGGGACCAAAGTCCAAGGACGATCCAATCCCCTCCTGTCCACCAAGGACTTCATTCTCGTAGACATCTGTCTATGGATCAATTCAAGGGACCGAAGTCTGGGGATGATACAATCCCCACCTGTCCACTAAGGACTTCATTCTTGAAGACATCTGTCTATAGATCAATTCAAGGGACCGAAATCCGGGGATGATACAATCCCCACCTGTCCACTAAGGACTTCATTCTCGAAGACACATGTCTAGGGATCAATTAATGGGACTGAAGTCTGGGGATGATACAATCCCCACCTGTCCACTTAAGGACTTCATTCTCAAAGACACATGTATATGGATCAATTCAAGGGATCGAAGTCCGGGGATGATACAATCCCCACCTATCCACTTAAGGACTTCATTCTCGGAGACACATGTCTACAGATCAATTCAAGGGACTGAAGTCCAGGGACGATACAATCCCCACCTGTCCACTAAGGACTTCATTCTCGAAGACACATGTCTATGGATCAATTCAAGGGATCGAAGTCCTGGGATGATACAATCCCCACCTGTCCACTAAGGACTTCATTCTTGGAGACATCTTTCTACGAATCCTTTTAGAACATGTGTTCAAGGATGATGCAATCCCTTTGTCAACTTAGACTCTGTCTAAGGACCATCCACCAACCTATTTGATGGCATCACCAATATAGGTATCCTCATCAATACATGTATACAGGTATCCTACATATCATCATCAATACAAGTAATGTTAAATTTTTAGTATTAAATCACAATACTATAGGATCTTTGCTGAGAGAATAACATCTACAGTATATCAATGCATAGCAATCATAATATGACAAGCATCACAAGCATCACAAGAATCAAAAGCATAGAGACAAGAGACACAGAGTTTTCGTGGGGAAAACCCTAAGGTGAAAAACCCCACAACTTCCTCAGAGATAGAGAGAGCAATGGGTCAACCAAAATACAACCAAATAACACTGAGATAGTCTCCTAGCAGATAATCCTCCTCCTCCTCACTAGTGCGCCACTTTTCAGAGAGAGAGTTAGTTACTTTTCCGAGTGAGTAAAATAGAGCTCTCCTATCTCTATTTATACTCACCTTTTTGCCCAGTGACCTACTGGGGCCGACTTGTCTACTTTGCTACACCCACATTATATTATATATTAATCAGGGCTGACCCCATAAGGTGGTCTAATAACCCATCGGCAAGTACACACACTTGCGACACTTGTCAATCCACATGACGACACTTCCTTATAGAGGAATAACACATCTCTTATAAGGGTACAATAAATATATATATAATATACAGATGAAATACATTCCAAAGTTACATATACATCAACAAGTAAGCATATCATTGATACAGGTATCCTCATCATCAACTTCACTATCGATGCGGGCAATCTCATCATCAGTGTCTACATCACTCACCCTTTCGAGGAGGGTCCTACCAAGCTTGTCTCAGAAATACTTAAACTTTTACTTGTGGTAAAGGTTTGGTTAGTACATCGGTAACTTGTTCATCAGTGTCTACAAATTCGAGTTTTATAGTTCCTTTTTGCACCATATCTTTTATATAGAAATATCAGATCTCTATGTGCTTTCAATTATCATGGAACACTGGATTCTCTACCATATTGATACAAATCTGTTTGTCACACAAGATCACAGTTGGGTCTGTTTCTAAGTCAAACAATCCTGAAGCCATACCACTTCACAACTAGCAGAGCAAGCAGCCATATATTCCGCTTGTGCTGAGAGTCACACTAGACTGCTTCCTGCTAAACCACAAGATCATGGTTGATCCCAAACAATAACATCCTCTTGATGTGCTCTTCCTGTCTGATACACTTCCTGCCCAATCAACATCTGTGTAGCCATCTGAAGTCATGATCTCCAATATAACATAGATCAAAGTCTATCATACCCATTAGGTACCTCATCACATGCTTTGCAACTATTAGGTGAACACATCTAGTTTCCACTAGATACTGACTCAAGGTGTTCACAGGAAGGCATATATCTGTCCTGGTATTTGTCAAATACATCACCAACCCAATAATATGTCTGTACGGAGTCACATCAACTAACTCTGAGGAGTCATCAGCTAACAACTTCAAGTCGGAACCCATGAGAGTGGCCATGGTTGTTCATTTTGAACAAATCAATTCTTCTCAAGATTTTCACAGCATACTTTCCTTGGTTGAGAAATATTCCTTCTTTTCATGCTTCCAGTCCTAGTAATGTATCAAACCGATATCATTCATCTCAAACTCTGTAGCTAGCTTCTTCTTGATTTCCATGATCTGTTTCTCATTCCCTGTCAGAAAGAGATCATCTACATAAAATAATAGTATGATCCATAACCTTAAGGTAAAGGTTAGGAACAAATTTACTTCTGGTAAAACCCAAGCTTGTCAAGAAACTGTCAATTCTCCTTTTGTGACTGAATATCATTAATACTCTGCATTGAGTGATCTTCTACATATCTATCTGTGCCATCTCTTGTCAGACGAGTCTATTGATATAAGCCTCAATATCATTTGAACTCTGTGGTGAGTTCCTTCTTGCATCCATGTCATCTGTATATAGAAACCATCTTCAACCTTGTAGCAAAGGTTGAGATCCACATTACCCATGGTGATCATTAATCTCATCAAATGACTATCGATCCTGGGTACCCGAACAGAGCTTTCTTCAATTGAATCCTTGATTCACACTTCTTCTTCAATTACATCATTAAGATAATGGTCTTATCTAAACATCTCGTCATGATTCTCTTTCTCTTTCTAAGAGAATCTTCTAGCCATGAGCCTTCTATATTATGTTTGATTTGTAAATCTTCTTGTTGAACATCCATCGCTTGTTCGGTGTTCATGATTCTTCATGATATTTCCTACAAATCAAAATTAAGTATATGATTAGTAATATTGCATAATCATCAAATCATGTTGACATGATATGATTTACATAGTTATGCTGCTATCTTGACCAATACTTTGGCACAACACTTTTCCATATCCTGTATGCATACAATGGCTATCTAGATGCCTTCCATCTCTACCAGAATATACTATTGAGAGCGTGCACAACTCTTAGCATGTTAGCAAAGAGGTTTCATTCTAGACAATCAATAATGGAATGTTTGTCCAACTTACCAATCATATGCATATTAGTAGTATATTGTTCAATGCTATATGAATGTTTACACTAAGCATGATATATTCTAGGAATACAAATATGCATACAATCTATTACAAGCAATATCATTTACGGTTTCAAATAACAACTCAAATACTTATCTTTTATGTTTGTGTGGTTGCCTCCCGCTTGATCTTCTATATGTCTTTTGAACTTCTATTCATCCTGTACCACTGTGCATGCTTAAGTGTGCACTAGTGTCATCCTCATGATCTCATACACAAACATACATTCATTAGTATAATCTCAATATTATCAAAACATTATAATTCTAAATAATCTTGAATATGTATGGTCATGATCATTCAATACATGGGTATACTAAGATCCTAGCACAAAGTAGGATTCTAACTTGACATAGGAAAACATACTTGGATTAGTATACCTGCTTAGTTATGTCTAACATACCTAAACAATATCTTCTTTGTTCTCTTCAATGATTTAGAGATCCTGTGCTAGAACCTGCATATCTCATAGGTTAAGCATAATAGAACAAAGTCATACATACCTCATAAGTAGAACTTCTATGTGATCAAAGATTATGGATCAGACTTTGTCTTCATGTTGTTATGGTCATGGAACTTCATTTGTCTTTCATGATCTACCTGTATCTTGTTGGTAGACAACATCAACCTCATACAACACCACAGTGCATTAGAACAATCATATAGCCCTAATCAATGAATGTCTTCTATCATTCACATACTTTTACTAGGGTGATAAGACAATTCTAACATTAATCAAGATTGTACTAATCTAAATAATATGAAGACAAACATATTATGAACTTAATCAAGAATCATATTTCAAGACATACCTGTATCTCCTTAAGTCATACCTGTCGAGATTTCTTGTAGTCTTCTTATGTAAGGTGTTAGCCTCAACTCCCCCTAAAAATAGATCTGGAGCTCGATTAGGGTTTGTTAGAGAAACCCTGAAAATTCAATCTTTGACTTTTACACTTCTGAAAGGATGGAAGGATGTGTCTTGCTGAGCTGATCAAACTTGCATCTTCAATTTTGAAATCTCCAAAATTTGACCCCTCAAAAATTGCCTTTGAAACTTCTATATCTTCTGGACAGGATCTCAAACTAGGGTTTGATGGAGCCCACCCTTCTTCCCAATCAAAAGGTTCGAACCAAAGCTCTAAAATTTTAATTTTCTGAGGAGCTTTCAGCCGTGGTCACAGACTTAAAAAATTCCAACTTTTGCAGAAGCCCTAATTTTCACTTTTCCGATCAAAATCTCGAACTAGGGTTTGATCAAGCCCACTCTTCTGACCAAGCAAAAATTTTGATCTTGGTCTCTAAATTTCGATTTTGATGAGTAGAATCTAGACGTGGTCTCCGATTATAGAAATTCCAACTTTCTTCGAAACCCTAAATTCCGGAAACCATGAATGAAGGTGCTAAAAAATAATTCTGTTTTGACAAAAATATGTACCTAATTGTTTCTGCTGTAACTCCAAACTTTTCGATCCACAGGGTTTGAAATTTTTTTTTGTGGCAGCCTGACCTGTCATATTTCCATCCCGATAGGTCTGACCTCAATTGGATTTTCTGAGAGAGATTTATGCCAGGTGTTGCAATGTGACCTGTTTATGGGATAAAACAGGAGAGCGAAATTGTACGGAGTGCCACATGTCACTGGTTCAACTTTGGCCTTTGAAAACATTTCTTGAGATATTACAGTCTGTGCACTACATGTCACTTTTTATGAAATTTCATTTGGATCTTCCTAACCCAGGTTATGACCTTTTTTCCTAAGTCACCTGATTATGGCTGAGATCTGGAAGAGGCAGAAACCCTAACTTGTACTGATCATAACTCACAAAGTACAACGAATCTGAGGGTGTCCTTTGGACACAAGGTACATGGGATGTTATCTATGACCTATAAAATTTTCAGATCCTGAACCTTCACCAAAATGCATTTATAGCAAAAGTTCCACGATGACTGGTTTTTGCTATATAAAACCCTAACCTTTAAATTGTCGTAAGTGAAGCAAGTATCGTAAGTGCCATACATTGCCTTCCTTCAGGTTAGCTTTGATACCATGTTAAGATTCAATATGATAAGACATAAAATATCAGCATTACATTTCATTTCACAACAATAGCATATACAGGATCACTGAAGAAACAACAAGCATAGCATAAACACAAGAGACACAGATTTATCTTGGGAAACCCTCACGGGGTAGAAAACCCAGCAAAGCTTCCTCAAAATAGATGATCAACAAATACAAAGATGTAAACCAAAGACATGAGCTCATCCTCCTCCATAGCAGACCTCTCCCTCACAAGTGCGCTACTTTCTGAGTGAGTGAATGTGTGTTAAATGAGGAACACACTTCCTCTATTTGTACACATCTCCGACTTGTATTTTATATTAACTAGGTCGGACCCAACTTTACCACTGGGTTAAACACCCCATTAAAATTCACTGGGCCGACCCCTTTAGGGTGTTCTAATAACCCTTTGACTGACATAACACATATAGGGCCAACCCCCATGTAACCACATTCTGATGGAGGAATAAACATCTCCGGATATACAATAAGATCTTCACGGAGGAATGAAACATCTCCGGAATAATAAAGTACAAATATAATATTCTTTCAAGTTACAATATTTCAACAGGAGGATGTTGAGGAAGTACCGCTAGAGGACAAGAGGTAATAGATGGATATTGTCCCCTCAAAGTAATACATAGGAGGTGTTAGCATTGAATTCATGCTAAGCATTCGGGGGAGTATATGCCCATAGAAACGCTTAAGGGAAGCGCTATTCCGAAAACCCATAGGAAAAAAATCCAAAAGATTAAAATCTTGAGTGATAGATCTGGTCCAAGGATAGGAGAATATGATAATGTTTAAGGATTTTTATAGTAATCAGAGAAGTAAAACTGAAGCAGGTTGCGCCTGCTGCATGTGTAAATACATACAGATGGTTGCGATTAAAGGTGGTAAAGGATTGATGGTCATAAGTGATCATCGTGATGGGAGTTGACTAGCCTTTAAACGCTAATGGAAAGGTTAGTCGGCATGCAAGTCCAAGCGAATCGATGGTCATTTGCTGGGATCAACGGCCAGAAAGAAGTTTGCATTTCCCACATGCGTATTAAAGACCACATTTCATATTTGCGAAGTCGGGTTAAAACCCCACACCATATGATGACCCAGATCTCCTGAGGAGTGGATCTACGGCTGCAAACAACTTTGCAGATGTTACTTGTGCGATGAGATGGTGGGTTCTGAATACGCAAAGTCGGTAGAAGAGGCACCATCTGACAGTTTTGATTAAAGCTGGGTCGAGATCAATGGCCCTAAGATGATCACAAGTGAAAGCAGAGAAAAAGCATCTCCGGTACAAATTAATGAGTTCCAGGTGGATGGAAGAAACCTCATCGCCGTCATATGCGTATCCATCCACAGAGAGGACGTGGTTTGGCACGTTTTGACACCAATGTTGATTTCAATCATCATGCCCATTCGTGTAGGAGATCCTGTCAGGTCATCATGGTGAAATGATTGCTCAAGGCTTCCATCATTGTCACGATAGTTATAAAGCATGCCACCCATGGTGCGCAACCCACGTCCATACCAGAAGGTGGCAAGCTCGACCATTCAGGCATCTTTTAGTTGAGAGCAGAGAAATGGAAGAGGGACAGAAGGCCGAGGTGGTTATTGTGCCTGAACAAGTATGGTTCGAGGTGGAAGAAGGGAAGATTCCTCCAGCTCCAATAGTTCTCGACCAGGTGGAGGAAAGCTCAGCCAGTGAACCATAAGAATAGGAATATTTGTAGGTAGGCAAAGAGGAGTGATGTCGGTTAAAGAAGAAGCAAACCTCTGAAAGCGAGTGGGACACATGCCCATACATGGAGATTATTAAGGATCACATCCTCCCCACAGAGATAGCGACACCTCCTTTGGCAGCTGAAGGAGCATCGACAGACTATCCACTGAAGATAGAAAACTTCTTTAGTCCTCAGAGAGAGCTGAAGGCTCCTGAATGAGGTGACGGTCCATTCACATGTTCTTTCATTTTCTCTGGCAAGTCTATTTCTTGGCTAAATGTATCGACATCTTTTTCTTCCATTTTGTAGTGAAGTTTGGGCCTACCTGTTGTTTGAAATCACTACTGTCTGAACCTTGCAAAGAGACATCTGTATCGTCAGTCGCAGTTTGTATGATAGCCGTCACTATCATTTTGTAATACGCTGTCAAGGGAAGCTAACTCAATGGCATAGTTGGAAGCATAGTCATAGCCTGATTTGTAACCGTTTTGATGCTCAGCCCAGGGCCGAGGGCCTATAAATAGCAATGTAAAAGAATATCAATGGGTTGGAAAATGATTTGGTCAAGGACTGGGAGAGCTTGGTTTTGTATTTCTGAAATATCTTTCTTAATATAATTGCACCGTTTGTGATGGAGGTCCTACCAGAGATTCATGTGTCACTTTGCTTACAGTCTGTCTATCTTCTTTCTCTAATGTGATTGTATTTCCTGTTATTTATTTCCATTATGTGTTCCCTTTCATGTCTAAAATCAATGTATAGTAGCATAGAATTCCTAGCCACAAGCTCTTGCTATTGTTTTAGATGTTCACTTAACAGTTCTACTAAAGTCAATATTGAATTAATCCATGCCGGTTGCTCATATCGATGGTTTGTTCTTGCCTTCTTCTTTTATCACTTGAAATTAGCATTTCGACGGGAAGCGGGTGGCTACCTTGCCTCTGTTGCGATATCTCACACTACAACACTGTTATTTGAGTTATGCGTTATATCTTGACTCCATTGCCCACATCTCTCCTATGATTATCCTGCCAAACAATAAAAGACTTTGTTCTAAAGGAAATCCAACCTTCCGTACTTGATTTGAATGTATATTTTTAGTAATGAGAAGAATGGTGTGTTTGTTCATTGTTGACACCTTTGAGTATTTCCATCTTTTTCATAGATTTGTAGAGAGAGCCCTCTCAGACTATGCTAGGTCAGTAGCAAATATCTAAAGTGGTTAGTGGTTACCCCGATTCTACCTCTCCACAGCTTTGGGGTACATTTTGGGTGTTAATAGGAGGAGACACTTCCTTGATGGTAGTGACTTTTTCCTCAAGCGAACATCGATGCAAATCAACTAAGAGGGACTAGAATTTAGGGAGATCAGTACAATGGTGCGAATAATGGCCATATATTCCACACAACATGCGAGGATAGTTGGTGTACGATGTTTTGTTGCACTACTTGGTAGTGCTAGGGAGAGTGATGTGAACCCATGAGAGTATTCACATCGGTCTTGATCTAGATTTACGCGGGAACGAAATAAGATAGCATATACAGAATCATATACAGAGATATATTGCAAAGAACACAGAGATACAGTAAACACATATTCTATTAAATAGCGGAAATAGAACAGATTGTAAAATACAATAGCTAGAATGGTGGTAGCTATCTCTAAGAAGAGATGTGGCTGCTATGCTCATTCATGCCAAGATGAATACAAAGAGAGTCCAAAAGGGCCTATTTATCATAAGCATGAGGGAAAGAATCCCAAACATCCAAAAACCTAACCCTAGAAGATGAACCATCATAAAGTTTGCTGCCCCAAGGTGGTTAGTTGAACAATCAACTTCTCGGGGTCATAACTTTTGCATATGATCTCCATTTGGGGTGCTTGGTATCCCATTGGAAAGGTCTATATAAGATTTAAAACTTTTGAATGGGACCAAATATATGCCAAAGGAAACCATTTGTCCCCCCAAATCGCCAAAAAAGGTCATTTAGGGCCTGAAAACGACTCCGGAAGTTTAGGACCCAAAAAAATGCTAAAAATAGCAAATTACCAAAAGTGCCAGAAGACTGTTTTGAGCTAGTTGGAAGAGGTGGGTCTCCAATGATATCCACCGGGATCAATCCTCCCTCCTTAGGAAGCAATGGTCTCCATTGCATCAAATCCCTTATCATATGTCGAGTTGTGTGTTAAGTTGAGCTCCTGGTGCAACATTTGCTGAAGTGGAAAGGTTGCCTTACTTTGACATCTTCAGAGGGTTGTAATTGTTGTTGGTGGATGTGCTGGAGCTGTTCAATAGTTTTGGTTGTTGTGGTATCCTTGGTCTTCACAGGTGTGAATAGTTTCTTATTGGAGGAGCACCTTGAATGTGTGGCCTTGCATTGTAGAGGTACCCGAATAAGCGATGTTGCATTGACTTTGTGCTCTTCTTGTTTCTGCTAAGTAGAAGGATAATGTGTAGAGGTTGTGGATGTCTTTGTGATCTAATGTTCTCGTTTAGTGGCAATTGTGAATAGGGAAAATTTCCCAGTGTGGGAGATTATCTTCCTTCCCTGCTTGGTTGGGGTAGGTGCAACTATCTTTAGTATCCGATAGAGTTGTCCTCCCAAAGTGACAATGAAACTGCGAGGTCATGATTCATATACAGCATGATGCTTCCACATATATGGTTTTCCTAAAAGAACATCACATACTTCAAGTGGGGCCACATCACACAATACCTCATCTTTAAAGGGCTTGATGCCGTATGGTAGGCGACATTGATGACTGACATGGATCCTTCGTCCTTGGCTTAGCCATCCAATGGTGTATGGTTGGGGGTGTGGTGTTATCGGTAGTTCCAATATCTTGATGGCTTTTGTTGAGATCAGGTTCTTTTGGCTGCCGCTGTCCACAACAAAGTGTAGGGGAATTCCCTTCACCCACATCTGTAAGTGGAAAAGGTGCTCCTCTACCTCCGAATATCCATTGTATATGCCCATTATTAGCACCATTGTATTGATCCAGGTGGATATTGGTGGCGACCCACCTCTTCCAACTGGCTCAAAACAATCTTCTGGCAATTTTGGTAATTTGCTATTTTTAGCAGTTTTTTCAGGTCCTAAACTTTCGGAGCTGTTTTGAGGCCCTAAACGACCTTTTTTGGCGATTTGGGGGCCCAAACAATTTCCTTTTTCATGCATTTGGCCCCGGTCAAAAGTTGTAAATCTTGGATAGACCTTTCCAATGGGCTACCGAGCGCCCCAAACGGAGATCGTATGCAAAAGTTATGACCCCGAGAAGTTGACTGTTCAACTAACCACCTTGGGGCCGCAAACTTTATGACAGTTCATCTTCTAGGGTTAGGTTTTTGGATGTTTGGTATTCTTTCCCTCATGCTTATGATAAATAGGCCCTTTCGGCCTCTCTTTGTATTCATCTTGGCACAAATGAGCATAGCGGCCACATCTCTTCTTAGAGATAGCTACCACCATTCTAGCTATTGTATTTTATAGTCTGTTCTATTTCTGATATTTAATACAATATGTGTTTAGTGTATCTCTGTGTTCTTTGCAATATATCTCTGTATATGATTCTGTATATGCTATCTTATTTCGTTCTTGTGTAAATCCTGAAGAGTAACCTTATTGAAGAGGGAGATCAATACAATGGTGCGAATAATGGCCATATATTCCACACAACACGCGAGGATGGTTGGTGCACAATGTTTTGTTGCACTACTTGGTAGTGCCATGGAGAGTGATGTGAACCCATGAGAGTATTCATATCAGTCTTCTCTTTAGTCACATGGAGTTGATTGCGCAAGACAAGAAACCGTGGATATTGATGGGGGCATGACAGAAGATATCACACACAATGAAAGGCGTGGGTGATCACATTGTAGATATAGGGGGAGGGATTATGATTAGGTTTGGAGTACACAATGGTGCCACATTCTTGGATTTGACCCCACATTTTTTTTGGTAGAATACTAAGTAGGGGGGAAGTGTCCTTCATAAGCATGTGTGGTGGGGATTGGAGGTTCCAATCGATTTCACATGCATTAAAATGACCTGAGGAGTGGGTTGGGGGTTTGGTGGATTAAATTACCAAATAGGTAGTCCTAAAATCAATCCTGGGAGGTTAAGCATAGCCATAATGGGAGTTCCTACGATCCTAAGAGGAGGAAAGAGGAGAAAATCCCACCCACGGGTTTCCTGAAAATGGGTTAGGGATATGATAGGGTTGAGGTTAGGTGGTAGAATTCCCATAGGAGATAGTGCACAACTCTAATATCTACACTTTCAATGGTGGGGGTGGTAGGGCCTAAAAATACCCAACAAGGGAGGCATGTTGGAAGACATCGAGACTGAAACTTGTAAATGAGGGGATGGAAAGACTTCCAAAACTACTGAAAATCGTAGGTAAGACATAATCTAGACAATTTGGCCCATTGGGATCATAGCAGGTCAATTGATTAAGCTTTACAATCTTCCCTTCATGGGGGGACATCATAATTCTAAGCATCGTAGAGGTGATCCCTTGCATAACATACATGTAGCTACGCCCAAGGAGGAGGTTGTAATATAATTGCACACTAACAACCTCTATATCAATAAACAACATTTCCCAGCCAAATGGATGGATATGTTATGGAGAATATCAACTTGTGGTTGAGAAGCACGACCATCATACATGCGCAATATTATGAGGGACGAGGCAAGTTCAAGGGAACATAACTTATGCTTAATGTGAGTGGACATGATGTAAGTGGAGGAACCTTCATCAATGATGCAATGATGAATAACCAAGTTCTTGATGGTGTCTAGAATATAGGAATCTATTGAAAAGAAAATCTGAGGATCTACTTGATCAAGATCAAACGTCATAAGGGAAGCATCAAAATGATTGATTTCACCCAAGGTGGATAATAATGATTTTCAATGCATATGATAATTCCAAAGAACATATAACGTAGACATGGTGGTAGGTAATTGTGCCAAGTCATCCACAATGCTATCGTAAGGGGCAGAACGAGCATTGGGGTTATTTTCTACATGGTGCAAAGGGATATTAGAGATCTTAGGAATAACATCCATTTTATGATGAGATAGGTGCAAAGGTTATTCAACTACTAAGCAGTCTTTCCCTTTATTACTGGTAGAGGTATCATTAGCCAAACCATATTGGTTATGTCATATATGAGGTTGATGTCAGTAAACATCATAAGAATAATGTAACACCTCCAAAATCCATCAAAATTTAAAATTTTTCTAAGTAGTATAAACCTATCAATAAACTCTATGAACGACTAATCATTAATTGCAGAATGTATAATTGCGAACGTTTATTCTTATTGTTTAAATTTGCTAGCACAGGAATGTCTCCTATGATTATTATGAAGATATTCATTTATGCATGACAGTCTTATTATAATTAAACTGCGATACTCGTGCTTGTATTATTGTCCGAACTTGATTGATGATTACGTCATTTATAATGCATGAATTATGTATAGTTATTATTACGACATTGGATACTGAACGTGTTCTTGTGAAGCCTCGATGCTTACTTAACTCTTATTAACGCAGAATGATAACTTGGCCAGGTTACAGGTAAGGTTGGCATCCACAATTGGATTTGTCTTATAATTATTACATGGTTAAAGAATTACCTATTTGATTATATAACTACACAAATTTGAAAAATATGTCTCCACTATAGGAATGGAGCATCCTATACCAACTATTGATGGTGTTGGATTATGTAGGTTCAAAACTATGGAAAAAGGGTTCTTCCCTACCAGCATTACCCACGGTATTATTCCAAATGATAATGTGATTGTGAATTATAACAAAAAGGGGTGTGAATTTGAATTATGGTGGTTGGAAGCTGTTGAATTTAATGAGGCCATGTGGATGCTTTCCAACATGGCCCTCGAATGTTCAAACCTAAACCCTAACACTGAGAAGGGTTTGTAACGTTGGTCATTTGGCTCATTTGCATTTTGTAGAGCCGAGATACTGGAGCTCTCGGCCACCATGGCTAAGCTACAACATATACAGAGGTTATGTTCCATAGTTGTAGAGATTCTTTGAAGGTGGTTATCATGGTAATGGTGTTGGCTAAAATCGTCGAGGTAACTACTTAACTCGTTCTACATGTTTGAGTAAAATTAGTCACAGCAAATCTATTGAACAAGAATACCAATCACAAAAATGTAAAACAATTTGGAGTAAAAACTGTGCAAGAGAGATGCATCAGTGCTCTATAATCGAGAATGGTAGAATTACAATACAATAATGTCACAATGAGTGAGCAATTCGAATTAGCCAAGGAGGTCATTTGAATATACTACATAGTGTAGCTTGGCTCCAACTAGGAGTGCTCATCATTAATTAGTGGTGGTCATCAATGCACAAGTAACTGTCAGCCAGGTGTCAAACTGAGTCTAACTAAGTCTAACTAAGTGTAATAAGTGTAACTGATGGTAATGGAACTAATGTAAGGATGGAGGCTCAGTGGAGGGCACATGAGGAGTTAACTACACTCAGAATAGGTATTTAAGTCTCATCGGAGGTCAATTGGAGTGATAACAGTAGTTAGGAGTCAGTTTATCCTCAAATCAAGGAAATACAACTAGCTAGCTGAAGTGAACTAGACTGGTAGGTGAGAAAAGGTGCCCTTCTCAAGTGGTGGGTGAGAAGTGGGTGCCTCCCTGACTAGGAGGGGTAAAATTGAATGGAAATAGGATCCCGGGTGCTGGCAGACTAGGGACTAGGTGCTGGAGGCATCAAACTGGTGACTGGGAAGCCTGCGGATGAATGCAATGCATGCATACATGCAAAGTGCATGCAAAGTACATACTGAATGATGAGATATCCCAACACCCCCCCAAGCTATACTATGACGTAAACAATAAAATGTAGGGCCCTGGATACTAAGACCAAAGGTCACCCCAATACAATAATAATCCAAATAAAGAACAATCCATGAACTGAGGAAATGGAGAAAACCTCATGGGAAACCCCCCCCCTCAAAATGGACTATAACACACCAAAAGATTTAACTGCTCCAAAATCAAGTAGATATGTCTGGAGGTATCTTACTCTTGGGAGTAAATGGATCATGCTCCAAAAACATGTGCTTGAATTCTCCATCAGTGGATGCAAGCGAATGTGGAGACTTTATGAACTTGCTCTTCATACCAAAAATGGTGAGAACAAATCTAAAAATATGAGGATGATCCTGGAACCTGTGATTCAAACCAAGTGAGGTAGGAATAAATCCAATTGGATCAAATAGATCTTGAAACTTGAACTTCTTATCAGTGGAATTTAAATCAGCTCCAAGATTTGACAAATGGTTTCTTGAGATCTCCTTTGAACCAAAAAGGGTGAGATCAAAACCAAAATTAGAAAAAATTGCATGAGAAATGAACTCAAGCGAATGGTAGTGCTCTTCATCTTCAATAAAACTCTGAGAAACTGTGCAAATGATAGAACAAAATTTTATAGGAGGCATGAAATCAAGGAGGATGAATGCTTCACCTCCAAAATCAGATTTTACCTCCAAAACATCAAGTAGATCATTATTCTGCATGCTGGCAAACTCATGTGAAAGAGAGGATTCAAGAACCTCTTCAGAATCTAGAGTATGAGTTGGTTTATCTTGCTCATAATTCGAAATAGAAGATATTGAGAGAATGAGTTTTGAATCTACAGTTTCTTCTTCATCTTGAACAATTGTTTAGGCCAAGACATGATTGGAAAGAACACATAAGGAGATCTCACTGGGCTTGTTCTCCAAAAGGCTAGCATGATCCTCTTCTTCTTGCTTTCCAAATTCTCTGTCAAGTTGGACCCATAGATCACTTGGATTTTCAGCAGTATTACTGAGGTAGCGCATACAAGGAGACATAGCAAGACATATTGCTCCAAAAGCTCTGTCACAATCATTGAGCCAATCATTCTCCTCTTCATCGGAATCAAATTCTCTTGTATTACCAATGTACATATCATAGAGACATTGTCTCTTCAAGAATGCAATCATCTTTGGTTTCCATTCATCATAGTTGAATGGAATAAGAATATTTTGTGAAGAAGAAGTCTCCGTCTCTGCATTAGCAAATGCAAATGGAGGAAGTAAGAAACCTGTAAATCACAAACAAACAAACATTATAAGGTTGAACAATCCACCCTTTCAGAGCTGCATCACACTTGGGATTGGACATCAAGCAAGCTTGAAGATCCAATGTATCAAATCCAGGAATTCTGTGGAAAACTCAAGGCTTCTGGAGTGGATTGGAGAGTATCTTCAGCCTTTGCATGCACATGGACGAATGCACATGAGATTTTGCATGCCGCTGCTGAATTTTCTTTGAGCAAATTCACTCAATTCTTCATGTAGAACACCTGCAAAAGAGAGATATTGTCCCTGCCAATGGCTCTGATACCATGTAAAATTAGTCACAACAGATATATTGAATAAGAATATCAATCACAAAGATGTAAAACAATTTGGAGTAAAAATTGTGCAAGAGAGATGCATCAGTGCTCTATAATCCAGAATGGTAGAATTACAATACAATAATGTCACAATGAGTGAGCAATTCGAATTAGCCAAGGAGGTCATTCAAATATACTGCATGGTGCAGCTTGGCTCCAACTAAGAGTCCTCATCATCAATTAGTGGTGTTCATCAATGCACAAGTAACTATCAGCCAGGTGTCAAACTGAGTCTAATTGAGAGTAATAAGTGTAACTAATAATAATGGCACTAATGTAGGGATGGAGGCTCAGTGGAGGGCGCATGAGGAGTTAAATGCACTCAGAATAGGTAGTCAAGTCTCGTCGGAGGTCAATCGGAGTGATAACAGCAGTTAGGAGTCAGTCTATCCTCAAATCAAGGAAATACAACTAGCTAACTGAAGTGAACTGGACTGGTAGGTGAGAAAAGGAGCCCTTCTTAAGTGGTGGGTGAGAAGTGGGTGCCTCCCTGACTAGGAGGTCTAAAACTGAATGTAATAGGCTCCCAAGTGCTGGAAAACTAGGGACTAGGTGTTGGAGGCATCGAATTGGTGACTGGGAAGCCTGCGGATGCATGCAATGCATGCATGCATGCAAAGTACATACTGAATGATGAGATATCCTAACAGTTTGTAAACCCTTTAACACTTGTATTCGTTACATGTTCTAATATATGTTACTGTTTGGATTTATTGGTAGGGTTCGTGGAGTTCTAGGTCACTGCAAAGAAGATGTGGGTGCATGCAAATGGAGTATCTGGGCTTTGGTAAGACTAGGGCCTTCCACATACAACGCCTCTGTTCAACAAGCTTGTGTTGGATACTGCTAGCGTTGGTCTACTTTTGTTGTTTACTCATTCTTTGAAGCCGATGTGGCATTCTTGGACAACGTTTATATTTTGTAACTGTTTCATGGTTATATGTCTAGTGTTGGGGTTTCGACCAAAGAAATGTTAATAAAAGGATTTTCAGTATTTTTGTTTGTTTATTTGGAAGCTACTGGTTCCTAAATTGGCCATTCGACATTTTATATATCATTTGAATAATGTCACAACTGTTTGTTTATTGCTTCTTTGGAAATGTGGTTATATGATTGCTGGTTCATTTGGTTACGCCAATACTAGATCTGTTGTATAAATGGTTATTTTGGAATTAATTTGGGATTCGACTTCGAATCCACTCAATTCGTAAATTGTGTGTATTATTTTTTTAAGGGTTTATACCCATATGTGTTAGAAACAACCTTGTCGTGTTTATTTTAGTTATTACCCTGGAATATTACACAGGCTGTGATAAATCTGAGCATGTTCATAATAATTTATTATATAATGAATGAACCCTTATGGGTCTCGAACCCTCGACTTGTGGCTAAATTCATTATTTAAAACCCTATCTAATGTTATTATGGACAATGAGTTCTAAATCGGTTCTAGCATCTTATTTATATATATGGAATTTGTTCTTAGTACTACTACAGTCTCTCGACTATATGATGCTTATCGATAAATAGTGCATTGTGAACTAGTCATGGGCAATGACCTAAATATGATTATGGCTATGGTTACTAGATTCAATCCCGACATGATTTTGTAATTAAACCGAAATAGATAAACACTCTCTTTAGTTTTTTTTTTTTGGAAATGGAGAATTTGTGTATTAAGTTTGGAAACTGGGTAATGCTCGATTTAACTGTACAATCACATAGCTTGATGAAAAACTAATTTAATATTGAGGATAAATTGATATTATGTTTCTGGGTTATACCTAGCTGTAGTTATGTTAACTGTATGAATAAAATATTGGATGGGTACAATGTCGAAATAGTTCTATGTTTATTACCAAAATTCGTACTAGGGTTTCATAATGCTTATATTAAATGGTTTTAATATTGAAAACAATTATATAATGAATAATGGTCTTTTGCCTAGGTATTTGGGTCAGTTAAATCATTTAACGAGACACCTGATCAGTTCCACCTTCCTTGGGGAACATGACCACATTGTTTGGGAAGTTGCCTCCTGCAACAGCTAGTAAGTGAGTGTAGATGCTGCCACTTGTCAATTTCCTTCTACACTAGTTCATTCCTCCTAGTGGGTCAGTGAAAACTCTTCAACAGTCCCCTTTGGATGAGTGTCTCCTATTTTAATTTATTAAATAATAAAAATATTCAATTACAGCCATCTTTGACCACCCTTGGTCAATAACATAAAACTTTACAATAAAATTTAAAGTAATGTTCTTCCTCAACATAAAATGTTTTCAAGTCTAGGTAGGTTACAAATAATTTGGGCATAAGGGTCATGGGTATCATCGGAAGTCGATGGTAGAGATGGGTAAGGAATCATAGGTTGTGTTGTGACCACCTCTTGAGATGGGAAGGGTTTTTGCAGGACTAATTGTTGAATTTGGGTAAAATGAGGAGGTGATAGATTTCATTTCCCTTGTGGGGCATTCGCTGCTTCACATTGGTTGGCCTCATTAAAAAACTGGCGAGACTTACCCAAATGATGACAATGATGTTAATTTTTTATCTTTAATTTGGAAAAAAAATAGTAATTGAAATCAAATAAAAATCATACACATAAGCAATCACATTCAACACATGAATTTACCCTAGCGAAACCCTCTATGACTTGAGGGTGAAAACACTAGCAAAAACATCCTTAGTATATTGATAGAAAGTAGAGAATGTATTTTACATCAAGCACCCGTAGTGCAATTTACAAAGAAAGAGAGATAGATAAATATGAGAGACTCATAATAATAATATTCCAATCAACTAATTTGCTAATACTGGTCTCATGCACAAATTTATTTCATTGGAATTCGCTTCAAGTTACCTTGGAGACATAAATCTTGCATGGATAAGTATGCCCCAGTTCTCATGCAATAATTTTAACTCACAGTACCGAATTTAGGATGAACTCGCCCCTTAACTCAAAGATTTCGTAGTTAGTTAGGTCGATAACTTAAGTATCATTATGCAAGTGTCACAACTATAGTGTTGTCTTTTAGTTTAACACAAGTGTCATCTTTTAGTTTGACATAAGTGTCGTCTTTTAATTTAACATAAGTATCATCATGAAAAAAAACTTAGTTAACTATATATTCTTTGTTATCACTTAGTTAACTCTATTAACTGAAATATTTCTTGTTATCACCACTGTAGAGAACAATTTGAGTTATCCTTTGATCGACTAATGTCTTCTTTGTTAATATCACTGAAGTTTAACAATTTGAATTCTCTCTTAGTTAAATTAAGTCTTTATGTGCAATTCAAATTCTCTTATATCTTATCTCATCTTATCTGCATGGCACACATGTGCCAAATTAATTAATTATCTTATCAAATATACTAAGGATATTTTCCCAATGATGTGACTATATTGTTCTATTATCGTTCCAAGCGGTTATATGCTAAAGTAATTCACCCTAGAGGTGGCTAGTTTCTAGAGGCGACTTGATAGCTTAGACATGGTTAGTAGTACATCAAACACCATACTTGTTTCAAAGTGCAAAGCTTCACCTCAATGCATGAGGATCTGTCTTGACACCCAAGACCTTAGACTTGACTAGAAAGACTGTACAACATCATCACTTTGGCATATGAAGAACTTGCCTCAACACATGAAGCTTATCCATTCTTGAGTCCAACTCAATATTCTTCTCCATGTTTGTTGAGTCCAACTCAGCCTCCTATAAGGCACTACCTCGACACATGAGGCTCAATATTGACACAAAATATTGACCTGGAGAATGACTCATGATTCTGTAACTTTAACACTCCCTCTCAGCGAGGGAGGAATTCTATGCCATGCCAAGATTGTATCAGAAGTACCTATACTTTGTCATGGACATAGGATTACTCAAAATATCTACAATATAGTCACTAGTAGCAACGTACTGAAGTCTTATGGAACCTCTCAATGTAGTGATACTTCATCTCAATGTGTTTCGATCTGTGATGAAACATTGGGTTTTTTGAGAGATTAATATAGCTCTGATTGTAAGAGCGAATGACAGTAGTCTCAAGATTCTCACCGAACAACCCAAAAAATATATTCCTAAGCCACACAAATTCTTGGAAAGTGGTACTAGCTACAATAAACTCTACTTCTATAGTACTCTATGCTAGGGATCCCTGCTTCCTACTGAACCAAGAGAGCATAGTTTATCCCAAGCTAAAACAAAATCTGGATGTTCTCTTTTGGTCCACAATACTACCACCCTAGTTGGAGTCGGAATATCCAAGTAGCATCACTCCACCACTGGAAGCATATTTGAGTCCATAATAAATAGTACCTCAAAGGTATCTAAGCACATGCTTGGAAGCAACCCAATTTCTATGTCTTGTCTCACACATTAACTAATTCAATATACTCAGTACATAACATATGTCTAGTCTACTATGTATCAAATACATCAAGGAACCAATGAGTTGTCTATACATAGTAGGATCCACTAGATACAATTCAGAATATGACTCATGTAGCTTCTTTAGATTAGAAACCATTGGGGTATATATGAACATACAGTCCATCATACCAAATATCCACAACACATCAATTGTGTACTTTCCTTGTGAAAGAAATATCTCATATTTCCTTTTCCAAACTTCTAGACAAAGAAAATAGTGCATAAGACCTAGGTTTCTCATTTCAAACTCAAAAGTAAGTTCCCTCTTACACCGAGCTATTTGTTGCTCCTCCCGAGTAAGGAACAAGTCATCAACATAGAGAACCAAGATCAATGGTTGGTTCTTCAGAACCTTGAAGTACATGTTGGGGCCAGATTCAATTTTGGAGAACCCCAAGATCTGAACGTAGCTGCCAATCCTCAAATACGAATCCCTTGGGGCTTGCTTAATCCCATACAAGGATTTCTTAAGTTTGCATACATGAGAATCCTTCCGACGAAATAAAAACCCCTCAGTTTGATGTATGTAAACCTCTTCCTCAACTTCACCATTGATAAATGTAGTCTTAACATCCATCTAGTGAAGTTTCCAACCCAAAATTAAAGCAAGGGAAATTATGGTTCGAATAGTAATTTACCTGGCTATAGGAGTGAATGTATAATTGTTAACACCCAAAAAGTGCTCACTAGCTCATTTACCACATTATATGACTCATTTGTCCATTTGCCTACCATATTTCCATTAAAAATCCCAAAAATCCCATTAAAAAGCCTCCAAAAGGCCTAAAATGCCTCCAAAAGGCCACAAAACCATCAAAATAGCCTAAAAAAGGCTAAAAAACCCCCTTTTCCTCCAAAAATAGCAAAAATCCCCTAAAAAGGGAATAAAAATATAAAATAATGAGGAAAAGGAGGAAAAAAAACCCTATACAGCTGCCTAAAACCATGTGTTTCCCAAAACCATGGGTCAGCACTCCACCACCAAAAAACTATAAATAGGTGATGGAGATCCCTTATTCCATATCCACAATCACAAGCACCCTTACTCTGCCAAAATCTCTCTCGAAACCCTAGTTCACCTTTGAACTATTTTCACCTTGAGAGCCACCTTTGGCCCATTCCCAACATTGGAGAAGGAGAAGGAGCATTCTTGAAGCTTGGAGCATCTTCTTGGACACTGCAAAGGGCTTCACCAACCTTGACACTCAAGGTAACATCAATACAAAGACATTCTTTCATTTTGGTGTTTATGCTTCATGCTTGTATTAGAAATAATTTAATGTTTTATTTATTGCATAATTAGTTTAATATTCTGAACTGCTACTAAGGAGTCCATTCTCCTTAGTAGGTGCTCATTGGCACAAGCTAGGGGTAAAACCCTAGCTACAGTTTTGGCGACTCCCCTAGTTTTCGAATTTCTGGTTTCCGTTTTTAAATTTTTTCTTTCGGCTGTCCCTTTCGGCCGCTGCATACCGCGTCTTTTTCCTCTACAGTCGCGTCCCGACCGCGCCTTTCAGGCCTTTACCCGCGATCCGACCGTGGCTCTCAGACTGCTTCCGACGCTCAGTCGGCGGATTCAAGTCTGTTACCTGCGATCCGACCGTGGCTAATCAGCCTGTTTGCCGCGATCTGACTGCGCCTATCGGCCTTGTTCTCGCGTCCCGACTGCGGCTTTCTGCCTCTTTCGGGCGTCCCGACTGCGCTTGTTAGCCTTTTAGCCGCGACCCGACTGTCTGTTTTTCCATTGTTCCTGCGTCCCGACTGCCACTGTTGGCCCGATAGCCGCGACCCGACTGTGCCTTGTCCCCTGTTTCCTACGTCCCGACTGCAACTATTGGCCCGATAGCCGCGACCTGACCGCCGCTGTTGCCCTCAAACCCGCGGTCGGCCTGTTCTGACCCGCCACAGACCCGCGGTCTGATTTCTGCTCTTTTCCTGTTTTTGAGCCCAGCCCCTCTTGCTGCAATATTTTCTGCATTTGAACAGCCCTCTGTCCCACCTGCAGCCTACTTCCTTACAGCCTTTCTGCAACATAATTTCTGTTCCTTTTACAGAATCTTTTTAAAATTTCAGTATTTTTATTTTCAGAAAATTTTGCAAATTAAAAGAATCAATTTCAGCATTATTGATAGATTGGAAGTTGCCCTCCCTTGTGGCACTTCTGTTTTTGGGTTCAACACCTCACGAGCACACACTCTGTCACATTAAATCAAGTGAGCCTTAAAAAGTACCTAACTAAACCAACATTCTAACCCCACTTGGGGAACACTAAAGAATCATTGTAGTTAGGTAGGATCAGGGGGATAGGCTTCCAATAACACCCCTTGGTCATTTCACTTGAGACATAGTTGTTGTCCAACTAGGGAACCAAAATCCCCTAGTACTTTTTGGCACGGTCACGACCAGTTTATCAGAGGGCCTCTCCCTTAGGAGGGTTGAAGTCGGGAGACTGGTTCCGGAGGCCTGAGTGGAATACCGCACTCCATTCAGTAACCGAAGGGCTACCTTTTGCGGTTCGCGGGATATCCCTGTATAGGGGTATTGCGGTCAACGAACTAAACGGCAGATTCACCTTTCTGGACGTGTCATGAACGGGGTATCTTAGTTGCCTTTCTTCTAGGATTGACTACCCGGTATCCCTCCCGGTAGGGGGATATCATAGCCACTTGGCTTTCCTACTCATATTGTCTGACTTGGATTTCATCACCTTGCAGAGGATATGTTTAGTTAAGTCAGAATACTTTTAGCTAGGTGTTTGCATGCTCCTTTACCTCCCTTGGTCTAGTGAGTCCACCATTTTTCTTTTTTAGGAAACCTGCTGCTTGTTGGTATTCTGACCATCTTTGTTGTTACTCCACCTATTGTAGCACAGCTGTTGCAGTGGGTGTTTTGAGTTGGTTGTTGGCCTGAGTGCCTTGCTTTTTAGCTCTCCTTCTGCACACTCGGTTGCATTGGGATTTTTTGAGCTGTTTTTTATACTCACCTCAACCCACAGCGATTTAGACACCATCCGTCACCATTGAGTCCCCGAGACATTCTCGGCGCCTCAGGGGCGAGCCCCCACAGCACGGTTCTCTCGACACCACTCGTCATAGATTCCGATCATTGTCCGTTGATACCACTCATCACAGATCTAGAGCCTTGTCACTTGACTCCACCCGTCAGCGACGTAGGTCTCCGTCACCAGATAGTGACGCACCTTACTTTACCTCTGATTCTGACGAAGAGTCTGAGAACCCTATTTATACTGCCCCTACTAGCCCCATGGATGGTACGACTTCCACTCCATTTGTCATAGGGACCATTGGTGGCACATCCACCACTACACCAGTTACTACACCTGTTTTTGGTATGCCCTCCATGGGGCAACCATCTACCGTTCCCCTCACGGTACCTATACCCACAGCGGGAATACCCATCCCCACTACATCAGTGGCTCACACTACCAATGGTGGTGCTGGACCATCCTTCACTACCTCAGTTCCCCCACTTGGGGGCACCACCCTAAATCTTGTCCCTCCACTAGGGGGCACTGGCCCCAACTTGGTCCACAGCACTACTGTGTCACAGCCTTCTTCCAGTTTGCCGTTCATGGCTAGCCTCAACCTACCTGACCTGGCCAGATTGACCAACGATCCTATTCGACACGACCCTATGTGGCCTCATATGCCTACCAAACTACCCTCTGACATCCCTAAATTCGAGGGTAAGGCCGGTGAGGACCCACAGAACCACATCATGTCTTTCCACCTATGGTGTTCCTCTAACTCCATTGTGGATGACTCTGTTCGCCTCCGTCTCTTACAACGCACCTTTACTGGCTCTGCAGCCAAGTGGTATATTGAGCAGCCTCATGGGACCCACGCCACCTTTTCTTCCCTGGCCTCGACCTTCCTGCAGTTCTTCCAGTTGCCAGTCCGCTATGACGCGGGCGTTGAGATCCTTCTATCTTGTAGACAAAACACGGCTACCCATATCACGGACCACATCCATGAGTGGCGTAGACGCCGTAGCTTATGCAAGATTAAACTAGATGACCGTATCTTCCTCGATTGGTTCCTCAAGTCCCTGCTTCCTGTCATCGCTAAGGATGTAGCTTCAGAAAGACCCCAGTCTGAAGAAGAGGCCATCCTTAAGGCACAGCAGTTCGACCTCATTTACGCCCAGTCGGGTTACCTTTATACCATTATACCTGACGCCCCTCGCGGCGAGTCCTCCCATCATGATGCGCCGGGGGCATCCCACGCTGCAGATGGTATCATTGGCCGTGTTTCTTCGCATCCCCAACCATTTTCTATAGCACGTCCTTCCCCTGGCCCCGACCTGTCGAGGGCTACCTCCCAGTCTGGAGCAACCAACTCATATGCTCCCATGACACATCACCATTCCCATGGACCTTCGTGTCCACCTCAGTGCTTTGGGTATGCGACTCCTGCTTATGCTCCTCCAGTCGCCCCTCAGCCTTACTACCATCAGCAGGCTGCCTCAGCTCCTGCGCCTTCCCAAGCCCCACCAGCTTATTATCCGCCCCAGGCAGCCCCTGCGGCACATCCACAACCGGCTCCGCAGTCCTATCAGCCACCCCCTCAAGTTGCTGCACCTGCTCAGCCTCAACCCGCATATCATCCTCCGCAGCCTGCTCCAGCACCTGCGCAACCTCAAAATCCACCTGCTGCCCAAGGGCAAGTTTACGCCCAACATAACCCTCAGCAAAACCAGAATAACCAACGTAACCAGGGCCAACAGAACCGCGGCAAGGGCCGTAATCGGGGAAACAACCAACCTGCAGACCAAGCTGGTCAACCGGCTAATCCCCCTGACAACAACAATGCGGCCCCCGCTAATCAAAACCCTGATCGCCCGCCCAAGCAGGCCAAAAACCCCAATCTGCGAACGAACCACCCTTGTTCTATTTGCGGGGTCTATGGACATTACACCCATGCTTGCCCACACTTGGAGCGAGCTCGGCAGCTTTGGGTTGACGAGGCCCATCGCCAAGGGCATGCGGCTCCCCAAGCACCGCCCAACCCCCCCCAACCTCAGCAACCCCCTTTGGTGCTGCAAAACCCCTTACCGACTCAAGGCGTGGTGAACACTCAGCCGTTGGCCCCTCAAGCTAACGTGCAACCCCAACAACAACAGATCACCTACGCTGCTCCTGATCAACCCATGTTCGACTCAGGTACCCACCACTTACTGATGATGTCATCCGCTGACGTCAACCTCCAGACCCGTCGGAACCAATATGGCTCCACCTCTGAAGCCACTCCCACGGATAAAACTACTAACGCCCACCCCACCGATCAGGCGTTACGTATACCTCCGCCTCCCACAGACGGCGCTGCGAAAGCACCTCGTTTCCCACTGCGCCGAATCAATAATAACCCTAATGCACGTGCTGCGTCAAACTACAACATTGTAGACGACCTAGCCCAATCTCCCGCAGCCATGTCTGCGTTAGAAGTCTTGAAGAACTGCCCTTCCCAGCGCAAGACTTTACTTTCCGCCATCGGGGGGATTGACCCAACTGATTCACATTTGATGGCGTTTGATTTAGACCAGTCTGAACCACGCCTACCTTCCAGCTTAGCCTTCCAAGTTACAGTCTCCGTTAGGAATCTTGTCATCCATCGGTGCATCATTGATGAGGGTGCTTCCACATGCGTTATGTCTACATTTGTATGGCAGAAACTAGGATCCCCTCCTCTCCAGCAGTCCACCACTGCGTTACGTGCCTATGACGGTCGTTCGGCCCCAGCCCCAAGGCCTCCTGCCCAACGTTCCTGTCCAGTTAGGTGGTAAAACAGTTCTTATTGACATAGAGGTAATCAATGCCCAATTGGATTACAACCTTCTACTTGGCCGCAGCTACATGTATGCCATGCGGGCGGTTGCCTCTTCTGTCTTCCGCACCATGATGTTCCCCCATGAAGGACGCGTGGTTAAGATTGACCAGCTCACCTACTATGATCCCAGTGCTCCAGCGGCACCGGAAAATGTTCTCCCCATGGTTGAACAACCTGTTTCTCCTGCCTCCACCTCGTTTGTTTCCTCTACGGGGCCTGGAGTCTACTCAGACGCGCCGATGACCTCCACCTTTCAATCCATTCCTCCGCCATCATCTACGCCCGAAATGTCTGACTTATGTACCTTGTCCCATGACATCCTACCACCTAACAATCAACCATCTTTGTTGCCTAAACCACCCTTGGTACCTAGTCACATTGGTGTTACACCGATCCATACGATCCCCTTCCTAGTTCCTCCAGCAGGAGTAGTAAGCGCCCCGGTCATGGCTACCCTTAGCCTCCCTGGGTTAACCTTGGGATTACCTGTATGGTACCTTTCGCCTCCCGTTCGCCCGCCGACACCTGATGTCGTCCTCCAGCCGGTGCAACCCATGGCTACTACCACCCACCCACCTCCCGGGGTCCCTACCCCTTCGTCCTCCACGACACCTCCTCCTCCTCTTCAACCCACTGGGGGCAGAGGTCCACAACCTTACACTGCTGTCCCACCTCCCAAGACAGTCAAGAACCCTCCAGTGTTTCGTGCTCCTCCCAAATGCTCGCTGTGTGACGAGTTGGGCCATGCGACCCACCAATGCCCACAGTTACCCGCATTACAGAAGCACATGCAAATGCTCGATGATGACCCCAACATCCCAACTGTCGAATTAAACCCCACTCCTAAGCCTAAAGATAAGTCCCTACGTACCAACCACTCATGCGCTATCTGCGGTATTTACGGGCACTATTCACATCATTGTCCTGATCTCCCGGATTACAGAGCAGCTCTTTATGAGATGAACAATCTGGACCTTGAGACGGCACCACCTACCATTGAAGAGATCTACCCCCCAGACTCTTCACCTTCCGGAGAGGTTAATACCATCTACATGATCTCTTCAACCAATACTTCCACTACCCCCTCGTCAACCGATTTGACGACACAGACTTTCCGTACTGATGAGGAGATTCTTGAGGCCCTAACTGCCCCGGATTATCCTTGGGATGATATGCACCACCGTTCCTATTTCATCCCAGAAGCGTCTTCCTCTAGCACCGCTACCCAATACGCGGTCGAATCCAAAGACTTCCTCCCCACCAAGGTTGACTGGTTCAAGGACCCTATTCCTGCTCCTGATGCCTTCGAGGAGGGCAACATGGCCAACATCTCACCTGTCATCCAAGTTGATATTGCTGCTCCAGGTCGTGCCCCTGAACTCATTACTTTAGGAGCATTCTGCAGTAAACAAGAGATTGAGGACTACACACACCTTTTCAAAGAATTCCGTGATGTCTTTGCCTGGTCTTATACCGAAATGCCTAGTCTTGACCCCGCCATTATAGAGCACCACATTGACACATGGCCTGATGTACCCCCCGTCCGTCAGAAACAGCGTCCTCTTCCTCCCTCCACGTTCTCAGGATGTGCCCCTGAACTCATCACTTTAGGAGCTTCCTGCAGCGAGCAGGAGATTGAGGAGTACAGAAAACTCTTCCGAGAATTCCGTGATGTCTTTGCCTGGTCCTATACAGAGATGCCTGGTCTTGACCCCGCTATCATAGAGGACCACCTTGACACCTCTGACTCAAGGGGCATAATAGATTCCCTCGACCCTGGGAAAGGGGGCATGATCAATCATTTTGAACCTTCCCCATCACATCTATCTCAGCACGTCAATGAACCCATTGTTCAAACCAACACATATGTGATCCACAATCACAAACCCTATGCACATAGCATGGGGGCAGGTCATTAACCCTGCTCACTTTTTCCACATTTATGATCTCAACCATTTTTGAGGTCACATATCACTTGTATATCTGATTTTCTACACCTAGTTATTTCCTTTGACCATTCCGGAGTCCTTATGACCTCCGTTTTTCACACCATTTGCACTGTCGGATTCATTTTTCCGAGCTGGTGATGATGCTTGAGATCATTTCTCGCTATCACCCCCCGATTTTTCGGGTATTTTTTCAGACGCCACTAGTCGCCTCGGTTTGCGTGCCACATCGGTCGTTCTCCGTTTTTCACATGTTTTATATCATTGGATTAATTTTTCCGAGCTGGTGATGATGCTTGAGATCATTTCTCGCTCTCACCTCCAGTTTTTCCGGGCGTTTTTCAAAATGCCCCCGTCACCTCGGTTTGCGTGCCACATCGACCGTCACCCGTTTTTGACATCCTTTATATCGCCGGATTCATTTTTCTGAGCTCGTGATGATGCTTGAGATCATTTCTCGCTCTCACCTGGTACAATTTCAACATTGTGTCCCAACACCTTGCTGCCTCGGTTTGCACGCCACATCGGCCGCCATCGGATTGTTCCACATTTTTACATGAGCCATTCGCTCCTGTCATACTGCAAATGTTTCGTTATTTTGCCACCATTTCATCCACCCCGCAAGGAGGTCCATCAGTGTTCCCACCTACCCTCATTCTTGGTCATCATTACTAAACCTCGATTGAACACTTCCTCCTTGCCTGGCCATTCCTTTTGTTCGGTATAATTTTATCCCTTTTTCGGGCCGGACAAGTCCTTTACGAAAAAGGCACTTAGGGAGTTTCCGTTAAGCTCTTTTCTGACTCCTAAAAGAATGAAAAGATCGCCGAGCAATCTTGCTTCCTTTCATGCTCGTTAAAGTACCTGAAAGGGCGTCTATCTGGTATAAGTTTAACCCTTTTCCGGACCTGGTAGACTAATTACGAAAAAGGAATACTCTAGTCACACCGGCTAGAAGAGTTCTTCATTGCATCCTTTTATGCTTCTTTGGGCCTTGGAGACTAAATCTACGAAAAAGCAACCCCCTGGAGTCTTCTTACTTGCTTTCAGACTCTCTAAAATTGAAAGCAACCACGAGCATACACTATCCTGGGCTCGTAAAATCCACACGACAGTACCATTCCACTACCTCAGAGTCTTCTTATTGCTTTCAGACTCCTTAAAATTGAAAGCAACCACGAGCATGAACTGTCTTGGGCTCGTAAAATCCACACGACAGTATCATTTTATCCACACACTTCTTCTAATTCCTTAACCCATGAAGAAGTACCCTCCCGTGCCTCATGGCACTATGATCGATCATCTCGGCAGCACCCCCAATTAGGTCGCCTTTGTTCAGAGTATTCTGCAGTCTCCTGCCACGTTACACCAGCTTGAGTCTCCCTCAGCCAGTTATTCCCCCAGATTCATTACAGCTATGATCCCTTTTCCCTGAGTCAGTTTCATATGCTGCCAGATCATTCCCATTATCATACTCTGAACAAAGGAAGTTTGAGTCCACCCGCTCTACTTGCCCAGTTGTCCCACCACAGTTTATCAGTCCTGCCATCAGCACTATCACATTTCGGTCTTGTACCTCGCGCTCCTGTCACGGAAACATCATTGCCTTGATAGGGGCAGGTCTCCCTCTGTCGACGACAGCTCCTCTATTCCAGAGGATAGGCCCAGAGGTCCCTACGCCTTGGACTTATCACCATCTGTGGTAAGTGCCTACGGATCATTCTGAGAGGAGACATCATTGCCTCTCTGCGTGGTTGTTCCTCACATGCTCGACTTCAGCACCTTGATCGCATCGTTGAGGATCGCGTAGGATTATATTCCATCAGTTTTTGTCGAAGACCCCGGATTTCCCCCGACTCTAGCACATTGGTGAGTCACTTTGGAACGCCCAGTTGTATGTTCCCGTGGATGTCCGGGATGCGTTGGCGTTTGTATTCGGAAGCCATCCAGTTCCATGCTTCCTTGAGTACCCAGTTTCAGTTCCAGTTCAGTGTACCATGGAGAGTATGACCCCAGTCACTATGATCCAGCAGCTCATCAGTTCCTTTGGTACCACACTCAGTAGCACTGTTGATTGTTCCGGTGCACCAGTTCTGCAGTTCACACATGATCCGTTGAGCAGTATGTCCCAGATTTGTGTCCCCTCTGGACTCTTATGATGTACACAGTGGTCATGTACCTTACAGGTCCCCCTTTTTCGGGCCTTACAGTTATATTTATGTATCTTGATACGAGCATGGGTATGCCCGCCTCGTCCATATATTGAGATTATTCCTCAGTCAGTATTTGAGGTCATGTATATTTCAGGTCCCCATTTTTGGACCCCATTGTTGTTATTATGTTATATCCTGATACGAGCATGGGAATGCCCGCCTCGTCCATATGATCAGATGATTCCTCATCCTTTATTGAGGTTATGTACTTTTAGTTCTTGCAGTTGTTCGGGATCGTTGTTCCGGGCTCCAGTTTGTTTCTTCTCTTCTCTCCACACCCAGGAAAACCATTCATGACTTATGATGTCCATCGGCCATACGATGAGCTCCTGCCCTCGCACATCAGGGGGCAATCTGTTAACACCCAAAAAGTGCTCACTAGCTCATTTACCACATTATATGACTCATTTGTCCATTTGCCTACCATATTTCCATTAAAAATCCCAAAAATCCCATTAAAAAGCCTCCAAAAGGCCTAAAATGCCTCCAAAAGGCCACAAAACCATCAAAATAGCCTAAAAAAGGCTAAAAAACCCCCTTTTCCTCCAAAAATAGCAAAAATCCCCTAAAAAGGGAATAAAAATATAAAATAATGAGGAAAAGGAGGAAAAAAACCCTATACAGCTGCCTAAAACCATGTGTTTCCCAAAACCATGGGTCAGCACTCCACCACCAAAAAACTATAAATAGGTGATGGAGATCCCTTATTCCATATCCACAATCACAAGCACCCTTACTCTGCCAAAATCTCTCTCGAAACCCTAGTTCACCTTTGAACTATTTTCACCTTGAGAGCCACCTTTGGCCCATTCCCAACATTGGAGAAGGAGAAGGAGCATTCTTGAAGCTTGGAGCATCTTCTTGGACACTGCAAAGGGCTTCACCAACCTTGACACTCAAGGTAACATCAATACAAAGACATTCTTTCATTTTGGTGTTTATGCTTCATGCTTGTATTAGAAATAATTTAATGTTTTATTTATTGCATAATTAGTTTAATATTCTGAACTGCTACTAAGGAGTCCATTCTCCTTAGTAGGTGCTCATTGGCACAAGCTAGGGGTAAAACCCTAGCTACAATAATCATAGTATATCCCTTCTTTATGTGAGAATCCACAGTCCAAAAATATTTCTTTATACTTTTAAATACTTCCATCAGCTGCATGCTTGATTTTATAAATCCACTTGGAAGTTACTATTGACTTTCCATGAGGTTTAGGAACCACTTCCCACACATCATTCTTCGTGGTAGATTTGTATTCTTCTACCATGGAATATTTCCATACTTGCTACTTAGAGTCTTCCTCATAGGTGGAGGGTTCTGAATCACTAATGTGACTTATTTGTACTACATATCCTAAAAATATTTCAGGTTTCTTTCACTCTTTGGATGAGCTTGGTGGTGCACCATGATTTTCTATTGCAGAATGTATCACCACTGATCTCCTCTTAGTAGGAGGTTCATCAAGAGATATTTTTTTATATCTACTAGCTCATTAAGATCAAGAAGATATACTGACTCTTTTGGATTCTCCCTCTCAACATATGAAAAGGGAGAATTGGAAGCTGGATATTCCTTCATGGGAGTCTCATGCTCCTCCATATATGAATCACACTGAATTTATTTGGGGCGCTTGAAGGAAACCTCTTCATGGAATGTTACATCTTGTTGATGCCTAAGTTGTATATGTGCTGGAATGGTGTTCAAGGCAAACAATAGGGGATGAAATCCTATGCAAGTTTTACCCTATCGTCGAGCTGTTTGGTGTGGTTAACACCCACGGATACAAAGGCCTCCGCTGGAACTTATGTGTGTTTGATCCTAGAAAGGATCTGTCTTCTTGTGAGGAAAGACAATAGTTTTCCTAATCCTAAGAGTTAGTCTAACTTTGAAAGGAAATTTAATCTAAGTCAAGCCTATTCTAAAAGGAATGATTTGTTTGTGCACATGATAACTTGATCTGAAAATTACTAAATCTTTTCACCAATTCAACAGACGTGCAAAACTAGATCTTGACTCAAAAGCTCAAGATATAATCAGTTAAAGACATTCAAGCAATAATAGCTTAAGAATTAAGTGCATACAAGCTTATCCTGTATCTAGAATGTTAATTGACAAATTAACATTAACTCAATGTTTTCTGTGAATCATTTGCAGAAATAGATAAAATGTTTTAAATAAAGACATTGATTTAAACATTAATTACAGAGATCATAAGTTGAGAGAAATCTGAACTTTAAACCAATGTAAGTTACTAATTGCAAATAATAAATAGTATTAGTGAATGTGTTGAAGGAAAATCACAATCCATCAAAGACATTTGACAAATTATAACAAAAGAGATAGCTGAAGAAAACTGATTGTGTATTAAGAACTGCAAAACATTACATAGTCTGCGACAACAGAGCGTCTCTAGTCTCTTTGGCGATTATGTTCCCTAACCATCCATCCCCTGCTATGAGATCTAACAACCCCTTAAATAATCATTATAGAGTAATAATTTTGGATCAAATCTCCCACGGAATAGGGATAATCAAAACTAAATTATCCTAAAAGTGGCCAAGAGAAGGCTACCTTTTGGCATAAAACATCTAACAATCCTTATACATAGGAATAATAAACCAATTCGAATCCCAAACTGGGCATCATACAGTTTTTAAGAAATATTGCACCACATATCCTTGAGAACATCCTGTCGTAAACTAAGGAAAATCAAGATAGATCATGAACTATTGAAGGTAGCTAGTGAAGAACGTAGGAAATATTCCATGGATTCACGAAGACCAGTCATATCCTCAAAAACCAAAAAATCAGCTAACGGATCGTCCTTGAGAGGAATTGCGGGGCACACAGGTGGCATGTTGATGATTAAATCCTGAACAATTGTATTATCTTGATCAACATATTCTTTATCACCCTTCTTCTGCTTGTTGAAGATGAGTCATTCATATGTGAATTGAATCCTATCATCTTCCTCTTCACTATTTGTGCTGTCATTAGAAACATCATCATCAAATGGCGCAGGAACAAGTTTAGAGTATTCCACTAGCTGAAGCTCTTTCTCAATGAAAAGCTCGACAAAGATGCCATAAACTCTCTGCATTTTACTTACAACATGAAATAGTTAGAAGAGATATTAAAATACCAATCCAAAATTTGCATATATCATTGTAAACTAACATGTTATTCATGACAACCCTTATAGGATATTAAACCACAGGATTTCAATCGATTGAGTATAATTAAATGGCATGATTGCAGGTCTACGACATGCAGGTTGCAATTATCATTTATGCGAGTGAAATATTAGTCGATCATGCATCAATTAAAATTTGGCGTAAGATTAGATAGATTTATATAATAAAACATGTGATTAAAAGTCAAATATCAGAGTTTTAATCATTAAGCAATCACTAGATTAAAAAAACTTCATGTCCGATCAAGCATAACGCTGACGAAAACAGGATTGACACTTGGAAACGACAAACCAAGAACCAAAAATCAAAATTGAAATCATTATACCAGATGGAATCAAGGTCGTCAGATAATTGTATATCAATGATAGGGATGCGAGATGCGGGATGTGGGATGCGGTATGCCAAGTGCGGGGCCTTTGTAATTCATAAATATGTACACCCTTCCACAATCTGCAATCCACAAATGCGAGTTGCAGGTTGCAGAACACAAAACACAATGCGCGTTCAAAATACTTCCTGCATCCCGCAATTGCGGGTTGCGGGAAGCATACACTGCTCTTTATTAACAAAGGTCTTTCCGCATCCCGAATCCACAATTTGCGGGTAGAAATATTTACATTTAATTTTTAAAAAAAAACCTTTTTGCATCCTGCAATCCGTAATTTGCGGGTTGCGGAAGGAAAACAACTTCAAATCCAAACCATAGAGTCTGCAATTCTCAATCCGCATTTGCGGGTTGCGGAATGATCGAAATTTTAACCCCACAAACTTATTTCACCAATTCATAAAAAACACACTAAAAATGCATAATTTTGGGAAGAAAAATTTACTAACTTAATTAAATCAAATCAAGGCAGCAAAATGAATGGAAAACATGCTGAACAACCCCCAAAATTGATTAAGTTACTCTTTGACATGAAATTGGGGCTCCCATATTTAGGATAAAACATGGGATCTGTTGTGTCTACAACAAATGGCGACTAGCTGAGAAGAACTAGTTATCTTCTTGTAAATGAAACCCTTGGTTATAAAGCAGATATGCCAACCAACTCATTTTCAACCTGCAATCTACAAAATGATCTCATGAAAACACAATTAAAACAATAGAGTTAGTCATATGATCAATACATTCCCATCCAGAACCAATTAATGATAATATTTGATCTACTAAGGTAGTCTAGGAGCAAAACAAAAATCTTATACTTTTATGTAATCATGGAAGGGCAGATTTATGATTAACCTTTGGAATAAACTCAGAGCTATTCTAGATTACAAAACATGGATCACCTTGGATTTATTAATTATGCATTTATGTACATGTATATCTCTCCCTTTTGTTTTAAATAAATAAATAAGACTTCTGCTGATATAAGGCCATTGCCCTGACTTGGTGATCAGATGCTGGCAATGCCATTCATAGACCTGATTTGGAATCTGAACAAGCTAGCTCGATAAGGAGACTCCTTGTATTTCAGTTTTCTAGACATGGCTTGGTGACTATAGGTGGTAATTCCAGTCAAAATCAAATCCATGATCCTGGTAGGGATGGCTTGTGATAAGACCCCCCTTATCCTTACATACAACAAACCATCTTAAAAGAAAACAAAAATTATTAATGTATAGATTACAAGACACTACCATGGCTTGGTGACCACATGACAACAGTGTTACTCACTGATGCTTTGCAGATCATGAGTGGACCGAATTGAGATAGGATCTTCCACCTTTTAGTAGAAACTGAAAGTCATCTCCCAAGTTTTGTGGCTTGATGTGAAGATGCCATTCCACTAAAACATCTATGAACATAATGGGCTGGCTCGTGATGAGACCCCCCATCTTGTAATCTACTTTTATTGAGATAAATTATTATCAAAGTGATCAGAATGGCATCCAGAACAGATAAGTCTAACCAGGCTATGAGATATTATGCCATTTTCTAATGAAACACAAAGCAAAGAACTCTAGTATGCTCTTCAACTTCAATTAATCAGACCAATATTTAAAAGATGTTGATGATAGTGGGAAGATATCAATCAAGGCTCTGTAAAAATTGACTGTTTGATTCCATAAAGATCATTTTATGATATAGACTAAATGGAAAGGAACTTGGCATACTACCTCAAAACTTCATATTGTATTAGTCTTAGAGACACACTGATCAACAACCTCTTCCAAATGTGTAGATTTATTAAAAAGAAAAGAATCATAAGGAAAATAAAATCAATCAAAACCGAAGGAAAAGAAGCAAACCACACTTTATGTACAAGTAGACCAACATGCTCTCCTCAAACAAAGTACTTTTTGAACAGCTGGACATTCACTGGGTAGGTTTCTGAAGAACCTTCCATTGTTTGTAACCGGATAGTACCAAGACCAATCTTTTCTGTAACAATGAAAGGTCCTAGCCATAAGCATTGGAACTTAGTGTAATCATTTTTGTCCTTATGTTTCTTGTCCCATTTTAAAACTAAGACCCCCATACAGAACTCCCTGTCAGATGAAGACTTCTCATCGAACCACCTTTGAGTAATTGTAATATCCTGAATTTTGGACTAACTATTTTTGATGTTATATTAGGCCACGACCCCAACACATATGATATATTTTGATTATTGAGCATGAGACCTAGCACATATGATTTATTCTTTTACATATATTGACATATTGGGCATGGACCTTGGATGACTTCTTTATTGAGTATATACTGGGCGAGGAGGCCCTAATGTTGTGATTATGTTCTTTAGCATATGATGTGGGTACAAGCCTTAATATACTAAGATGACCTTTTGTTACTTACTATGAAGAGCTATGATGTTACATGATTGACTTATGTGGTGTGCTGAGCGTGGACTCAGAAACACACAAAATGACCTACGTATTGGGCAAAGCTCCGATGTACCTAGAAGAATGTTTATGTACTAGGAGTAAGCCCTGATGTACCGTTGAGTGTTGGGCATAATCCCTGGAGCACTCCAATCTTGTTAAATGAATATCGGATCCGAGGCCACTTAAATATTCTAGATGTGCCTCACAACAACATTCTAGCACCATTGTTGAGAAGGAGGCTTTGGAATAGCACTAGTGTAACACCCATGAGAGAGTGTTGAGTTAAAAGCTCTGAAGAGGACTTGGGGTTACTAGATCTCAAGTGCTGAGTCGGGGAGACTCTGAATAGCACCACTATTTTCATTACATTTATTTAAAATTGGTTAAATGAATCATTTTCTATCTATCATCAAGTACTGTGGGAACTACCATGTTAAACGAGGGAATCCAACATGCAAGAGAGAGACTAGAGGTGCCTATCCAAGCTTAAAAAAACATTGTCCAAAGAATTGGACCTTGTCCTTAAGGTTAAAAGAAGTATCATGTGAAGATACAAAATTAAAATAATCACCATAACTTAAAGTATGAGTTGACTAAAAGTATTCTTATATAAATAAAATGCATAAAAAGCTCAAAGTTAAATATTATTATTAAAGGATTTAATAATAATGATGTTAATATTTATTTATAAAATATATTTATTGCATATAGTCTATGCATAGTTGGCTGCCACATTATTTAAATATTATTAATGATGTTATTAATAATAAAGATTGAAATATAATAATAATTATTATTATGAAAAGATTTATTTAAAATCACTTATAGTTAAAACAAAGGAAAAGTCCTAGCTCCACAAGGACTAGACATTTGATAATAATATCTTTTAAAGAATATTAATGATTTAATTTAAAGAAACTAAATAATTATTCAAACAACCATAATTCAAGGCTCCCCTACTTAAAGAGGGCAGATCCCAAGGTTGAGGGGATCATTTTTTTCATTATCATTCTCTTATGGTAATTAGAGAGAACTTTCTGCTCCAAGAACTGAAGCAACTCCATATAAATTTCCATATCTGAACAAGCAGTGAACCTAGGGCCTCTATCTCTTATTGCATGTTGGAACCAGCTTGGGGGGATCCAGTTAGAACCAGGAATGGTCTAAGGGTCATGGTTGGGAGGAACATGGTAGCCCCAAAGTTATCCAACTAAGGAATCATTCTAACAGGTTAGCTAAACTCAGAAGATTCTACACTAATTATTGTTTGAGTGTGCAGGCTTCTACAGAAGAGGAGCAAGACACAAGGAAACCAGGTTTGAACTATTTAAACTCCCATTTCAAGTTCTAATAGAAGCTAGGAATTTCACATAAATTTGATATTATGGCACTGTTTTGTTTTATCCTAACTTGTTTAAAATATTAGTTTACTTAGAGAAAGGGCCTTTGGGCATGGTCTCTCGGGTTATCATAGGAGCAGAACCCTGTAACTAGAACTTTATTAACACCGAAATTTGATTTAGAAACCAACAGAATTTCTAGCAGGTTTAGCCAAGCTAGCCTATGCTAGACATCCAAGCATATCAAAAACCTAGACTTCATTCTTTATTAAAGTAGACAACTGAGTTTTCTTACCAGCAAGATGTATTTAAAATGTATTTAATTCATTTAATTGTTATAGAAATTTCCATTTTCTGTTCTCAAAAGAAAGGAGCTAAGAATTAAATTGATAATATCTGTAGATATCATTTCTCATGTAGATGCTTCAATAAGGATCGACTTCTATAGATAACATTCCATTTTTGTTTTCAGAACTAAACTATATTACGATTTTTTCTCTACATCCTTAACCCTTACCAAAAACAAAAGAAAATCTAGGAAACTACTCAACCGTAGAGATCCAAGTATCGAATTCATGGCAACATTTAAACATGAAGAATCATAGTCTCAAAGCAGCCAAAACCCTTACCTTTGGAAAACCAAGCCAATCTAGGCGCAAGCCACGGTATCATCTACATCAAACGAGGTTTACATACAGACTCTCATCATTATTTGAAAACCCCAAATGTTTTACAACACCCTGTTCAATCCTCAATTTACGAATCCTTATGTAGGAACAAAATAGTTTTAAACAGTAGAATTATTTAGAAGTTAGGGTTACTCTCTCTCTCTTCTTTTCATTATGTTTTTCTTCCTAGACACCAACAAATAGAAAAAAAACAAAGCAATGAGTTAGACTTTGAAACCCTCTTCCGCTTGTAAACTAAGAAAAATGTAGACCCCAAGTTTGGGACTGACATTAACCACGAAGTTCATTTTCTTCCTAGTCAAACCAAAAGAAAATAAATGCTTTTCATGTCATCAAAACTCGACTCCCTATCTTATGTACAAAGAAGAATATAAGAGTTTCAGTGGAAAGACAGTTCATCTCTCAAAATCAAAGAGGAACACAAGGAATCTGCATATAATAGACATATTGCAGATATGATGAATCATGAAGATAATAGCTTTAATCATAGAAATTATGAATTTCAAAAGGAAAAGGAATCTGATGTTTATGATCATGCTAATGGTCGTGCAACTGAACTTTTGGAACAAAATCATGGAAGAAGCACAGAGAACATGGGAGTGGAAGAGGGGAAAATACCCAGTGGAACATGGGAGTGGCCGCTGGATAGAAGAAATTTTAGACAAAATTCTTGGTCGTGATGAGTTACCCCCAGATTGGATGGACATAATTGAAAGATTAAGAGATGCCACCACCAGAATTGGAACATGGACGTGTTGGTTGTGGAGCCAGATCTTCTAGTCTCATAGATGATATTGTATCAGCCGTGTTTGTACCCCAGTTTTATATGATATGTAGGTGGACTATACACTCACCCCAGCAGGGGGGTGTTGGGGGGCATCGTCCCCCCACGGGGTTCTAGGGGGGACCATTACCCCTAGCTGGGGGGTCCGGGGGCAGCACCCCTGAAGAAAATTTCTGGGGTTGTTTTCGCCAGCTGTTTTGCGGGCCCATGGTTTTGGGTATCCCGTGGTATTTTCCCATTGTATTTCCCTTATAAAATAAAGACATTGTAATACGGCTAGGCATGATGTATTAGGTTTTATGCATTATAAAGATCTCTGAGATCAGGAGAGAGACTGTGAAATAGAGAAGAGGAAGTGCAGCGGTTGTGCTGTAGGTTGTATCCCTTCACCTTGCTGGACGGTAATAATAATAAGGACTGGCAAATTCAGTGTGGACGTAGCCCAAGTTGGGTGAACTACGATATATCTGTGTCTCTCTTGTAATGTGTATGTGTGATTATATTTGCATTTCTATTTATTGTTATTGCTCTGCGATCCTGTTTTTCTAATAGGACAATCTGACAGAAGACACTTTGGAGAGAATTATTGAACGTAATGAGGTGGAAGATTAGCAATGGGCTTTATTTCAAGATTTGATTGGCCACTATTGGAGATGCCCACGATATGGGAATTTGAAAACTGAAACAAGTTTAGAGGGATCGGTGCAATGTGATGGTAAATGACGATGTGGAGTGAGCCACGATTTAAGGGATCGACCCATTGTGGAGTGAGCCATGATTTTGGAAATAGGCCGAGAGAAATTGTGGAGGGTTTCAATGTTCTTGTGGAATCTCCTACAACGTGTCCTGATATATTCTTGATCAATGGGGAAGATCTTACACCATACATAGCAGCCAACAAAAGAATAAATCTGAGTTAGATTCGTGTGCTATATGATAGATCCAAAGTGCTCTTAATACTCTGAGAATTACAGTGATAAGACAGATCCGAAATACTCATGAAATTATGAGTTAGATAGCATTCAAAGATGATTCTGAAACCATGGATGTCTTTCCGAACTCACTGCACAAAAATGAGCAACTGGTAGGAAGAAATTACATGGTGGAGACTCAGCAGCCATTGGATTATCAAATCAACAGTTGTGATTTGTTTTGTTTGGGATTTAGTCCCACATTGACAGTGAAATGAGGATCTTATGGCTTTATAAACACTGGTCTTCACTAACTCATTTGACGCGTAGTGCAAAGGATAGGCGGGGGCTCTAGGTTTTTGGAATCCACGAGAAGATCACCATCTCGGTGCTTGGGATGGCCTATCAGGCCCCCTATCCTTTTGCTACACATGGTTTCTTTTGAATGGACAATGACAAGGAAGTTTTGGACGTGGATAGTGACTGGATAGTGACATGGTAGACATGAGGCACTGATGAGGATGTAAGCGTTGTCGAGGTGGACAATTATATGGCAATGATGTATTGAAATATGTATGGATGAGGTGGATAGTGATCCAATAGTCCCAAATTTATTGTAAGAAAATCGAATGGTGGAGCATGCTCATGGTCATCAAACGAAGATTGAACGGTGTATATGTCTTGTTGTAGCCAGACTTGTGAGGTAGTTGATAAACCCTTGGGATTTCAATGAATGTTGACATGTCAGATTCCTAGTGGCATTGCAATCAACCAGTCCATATTATGAAAACCTTTGTGGTGGATGCGATAAGCCTTTGGCCGTGAAGGTTGGTTATGCGCCAGGACTGAGTGCTATTGTTTTTATTTTTAATAGCTAAGCACTAGTGTTAAAAACACCTAAAGTTTGGCAGATAGCTATCGAAGGTTTGGCAGGACCACTATACTTGGTGTAAAATATTACATACCTCTAAAGTTTGAGCATAATTTTAGGTGGACTATCAAAAGATAGCGAGACCTCTAAATATGACAAATTGGATATTTTGTTAAAGAATAGTGTTATAAAAATATATATTACATATATATATACAATTATGTTATAATTAAGTTGGATTATAAATTAGTTATCAAAAGGTGTAAATTCATGAAGAGACATAATGTTTCATGAATAGGTGGAAAGAGGAAGCATAGATATGATGACATCATAAAGTGAATAAAAATGTCTCTCAATTCTTCATCTCAGTACTTGAAGAAGAAGTTAGGCCAAAGAAGAGAAGCAGTCCTAGAAGCTTGTGAAGAATTAATATCTTAAGGGACGTAGGGTGGTGCTAGGGCAGGTCGGTGCCTACGAAAGAGAGTTGAAGATTCCTTGTCAGTCGTCGCTGACTAAACTGGGGGTCGTAGCCTCCTACTAGTTGGTGTTGGTGAATTAAAGGTGTGGGTGCATCTTGATTGGTTGGTGCCGATCGAATTCTATTGTAACTTGTACAAAACAATTTTGAAGATAATAGAAAAGCTTTGGTGGTTTAACCATTTGGGGTTCCACGATAAATCCCTATTTTTTTGTTTCCATGTTTTTGATCAAAAGTTAAATAAGTGGTTAAAAAGAAAAAATTATCAATACTGATTCACCCCCCCTCTCAGTATTGACCAATATTCCATCACATATTGCACCTGTAGGAACATGAAATTAACTATGCATTAGCGACATCGCTAAGTAAGTCAACAGTTCTCAATATTCACCCTTAACTCTTGGCTACTTTTCCAGTGGTACAGGAATCAACCGCAAGTTTTCCATGGTAGTTCGACTTCCCTCATCATGTCCATCAAGGTGACATTTAAACAGTTTACAAACTCAATGTGCATCTGAACCTTAAAAGTGAAATGAGATTTAAAGTCTCTTTCTATCATTGTTAAACATTCCATAAACATACTACCACCATTACTTCTGCAGAGAAAAACATGACTAACGAGAATACCTTGCTAAGAATTTCATAACCTCTTATTGCTGAAATCAAAGTACCATTACTTTTCCCAGTACTGAAGTTAATTTATAAATACATAGTCTATGTTAAGCAATATAGCAAGCAAGACAAATTTTTTAAATTTTTACTATTTTTAGGGACATTACAAGTGGTATCAGAGCCCAACTACAAAACTAAGTGACCTATGGACTCATTACAAAAAGAACATCCACTGCAAGATATCCATTAAAAAGAAACATACATTTAGAAATTTTGTTTTATATGAGGAAATAAACTAACAGATTTTTTGTTCTTGATACTTATATAACATTGTAGGTATAGTCATTGTCTGAAAATGAATGAATAACATGGCAGCAACATACATGGAAATATGAACTCTCCACCACGAGAGCAAGAAGTTGTGGTGGAACTAAAATCAGATTTAATAAAATCTATGCAAAATCTACAAGTAGAATTCCAAAGTTTCAGAGATGATAACATGCAGGAAAAAAGAGAGCAACAAGCTACAAACAAAGCTTTAATTCAAAGCTTGATTGGGGCAAATCCCCACGGACAGCCCTCACTCTCAGTCAACACCTTTAAAAAGGGAAACTATCACACATAGAAAACTGCCAGTCCTAAGAGAGAAGAACAGGGAGAACACCTTCCTGAATCAATGGAAGAGGACTGTAAGAGCTCTTCCAATGATGATAGCTCACCACCTCCTTGCAAGAAAAGGAGGAAGAGTGACGACAGTTTGCAAGGAGAATTCAAAAAGATAAAATCCCTAACTTATGATGGAGATATCAACTCTTGGGAGAAGGCTGAAGAGTGGCTGCTAGGAATGAACAAGTATTTCAAAGTTCATAACTATTCCAGCGAAATGCAAGCCCGACTAGCCATCTACAACCTGAATGGTAAAGCAGCTAGATGGTGGTGGGACTTGAAACAAACTAAGGGACAGGAATTAAGAGACATAAATTGGGATGCTTTCAACAAAATATTTCAGGACAAATACATGTCTGAAAGATTCTTCGACAAGAAGATCAAAGAATTCCATGAATTAAAAATGGGCTCCTTGACAATGGAAGCTTTCATCAACAGATTTTTAGATCTGCTGCATTATGTCCCTTGCATTATGCCAAGGAATGATAACATCAATAGAAACAGAGATAGGTTCAGAACCTTCTCGGACAACCGTAGACCGAGTTTTAGACCTCCACCTTACTGAAAACAAAACAACAGTTTTCCACCCAATAGAAGCTTCAACCGACCTCAAGCATGACCAAATGCACCCCCACCACCTATCAACATGCCAACTTTCAAAAAAGGGACAAAAGTTGTCCTACCAACCGTTTCTTGTTGGAAATGCCAAGGGCCCCACTACTACAGAGACTGCCCCAACAAAATGGATGGAGTTTTACACAACTTCCAAGCAGACCCTACAGTAGGAGACATGGCAAAAACACCTAGGATTTATGCCACTCTCGATGGTCGACAGGCAGATCACCAGGCCACCATGGTTGAAATTGAGGGTAAGATCTCAAACACAACCGTTTCAGTTTTAATAGATCTTAATGCATGCCAAAGTTATATCTCCCCTAAGATAGTGGACACTTGTAAGTTAAACCGAGATCACCACGATAAACCGTGGTTGGTACAACTAGCCACTGGTACCAAACAAAAGGTCTCCAAGTTAGTTAAAACTTGTGAGATAGATTTGAACGGTTTCCCAACTAGGATAGAATTAAAAATTCTACCCCTAGGATCGTACGATGTACTTATCGGCATGGATTGGTTAGAAGAACACCATGCCCTACTTGACTGCTTAAACAAGTCCTTACTCTGCAGGGATGACGAAGGGAATCAGAAGATGATTCAGGGTATCCCTGAGAAAGTGTCTGTAAGACAAATCTATGCCTTACAAGCAAAGAAATGTATTAGAAAGGGTTGTAAACTCTTTGCCGTCAATATCCAAAACATAGAAACTGATAGGGAACAGAATATCGAAGACTTCCTAGTCCTCGTAGAGTTCAAAGACGTATTTCTCAAGGAAGTACTGGGATTACCACCCAAATGAGACTTAGAATTTTCCATTGAACTAACACTTAGGTCAGTACCAGCTTCCAAAGCATCGTACCGCATGAGCACACCAGAATTGGTGGAGCTCAAACTTCAATTACAAGAACTGATCGACAAAGGGTACATCCGACCAAGTGTGTCTCCTTGGGGAGCACCGATATTCTTTGTCAAAAAGAAAGACAGAACGATGCAGATGTGCATCGACTACCGCCAACTCAATAAAATGACCATTAAGAACCGTTACCCACTCCCAAGGATCGACAAATTGTTTGACCAAGTCGAAGGAGTGAAGATCTTCTCAAAGATCGACTTACGATCTGGATACCATCAGGTAAGAATCCGTGATGAGGATATCAACAAAACCGCATTTCAGACCCATTATGGCCACTACGATTTTGTAGTGATGCCCTTTGGGTTGACGAACGCAATGAACAAATTTATGTGTATGATGAACAACATATTTAGTAAGTACCTCAATAAGTTTGTTCTAGTCTTTATTGATGACATTTTGATCTACTCCAAGAACGAAGAAGAACATTAGGAACACCTCCAAATTGTTTTACGTATACTATGGGAACACCAACTGTACGCCAACTTTAGTAAGTGCGATTTATACAAACCCCATATTCAATACTTAGGACATATAATTTTCGAGAAGGGAATAGATGTCGACCCCAAAAAGGTCAAAGATATCAAGGAATGGCCCACATCTACATGTGTATTTGACATAATATCGTTTTTAGGTTTAGCCAGCTACTACCGAAAGTTCATTGAGAACTTCTCGCGGATTGCATGTCTCATGACTGCCTTGGAGAAGAAGGCAAACAAGTTCATCTGGACAGCTAAGTGTGAAGAAAGCTTTCAGAAGCTGAAACAACTATTGATTAGTGCACCGATCTTATGAATTGCAGACCCCAATGGGGACTTCGTTGTTTGCACGGACGCAAGCAAGGAAGGACTTGGGGGAGTCCTTATGCAAGATAATTTTTCCATATGCTACGAATCGAGGAAATTGAAAGAAAATGAGCAGAACTATCCTATGCATGACCTCTAACTAGCCGCCATCATCCACGCCTTGAATATGTGGCGACATTACCTTATTGGAAAGAAATTCCTATTAATGATGGACAACATGAGTTTGAAGTATCTTTTCGACCAACCCGACCTAAATGCTAGAAAGACCAAATGGTTAGCCTTCCTTAGTGAGTACCATTTCGAACTAAAGCACATTAAAGGCAAGGAAAACAAGATCCCAGACGCCTTGACCCAACGAGCACATATGATTTATGAGGTCACGGTCAGTCAAACCGACTCATACTTGCACAACAAAATTTGAACGGCAAGTCAGAGTGACCATTACTACACTGAAATCCTTGCAAAGATCCAAGAAGACAGGTTATTCCAACAACAAAAGGAATATAAGATAGACGAGTCGGGACTACTGTGGTCGAAAGAGAGACTTTATGTCCCAGAAAGCGGAGCTCTTAGTTCAAACATCCTCATTGAATTTCATCAGAAACCCTATTCAGGGAATCTCGAATATCAAAAGATGATATCAACACTAAAGAAGCATTTCTTTTGGCCTAAGTTGAAAGCTGACATCGCCTTGTTCATCACAAAATGTCAAGAGTGCCAATTGGTTAAAGAACAACATTAACACCCCTCCAGTTTACTACAACCTTTACCCATTCCAGAATGGAAGTGGGAGGTAATAAGTATGGACTTCATTATGAGATTACCCAAGAGTAAGAGACAAAACGATTCCATCTTTGTAGTGGTAGACAAGCTGTCTAAGGAAGCCCATTTCATACTAGTGAAATCTACCTACAAAGCAGTACACATCACAAACATCTTCTTAAAGGAGATCTTTCGATTGCATGGGATACCCAAGGAAATCATTTCCGATCGAGATACGAAGTTCACTAGCAACTTCTGGAAAGCATTGTTCTCCGATTTGGAGACATAGTTACAATTCAGTACAGGGTACCACCCCCAAACCGACGGACAAACGAAATGAGTAAACCAAATTCTTGAGGACATGCTGAGATGTACGTCATGAACAACCCCGCTAAGTGGGAAGATTATTTTCACCTCGCAGAGTTTGCATACAACAATGTTTATAAAGCCTTGGCCAAAATGAGCCCTTTCGGGGTACTCTACGGCAGGAAATGTCGAACACCTGTGACTTGGGACAGTCCAGTAGACAGACTTATGTTAGGACCCAACCTACTAAAAGACTTGGAACAACTAGTCTCCAAGGTACAACTAAACTTGAAAGAAGCACAAGACCGCCAAAAGAGTTATGCGAACAAGAAAAGAAAAGACAAAGACTACCAAGTCGGCGAACATGTGTTTCTAAAAATAAAGGCAAAACGAAGCTCATTGAGCTTAGGATTTTGTGGGAAACTAGCCCCAGGTTTTGTGGACCTTTTGAGATACTGGCCAAAAAGGGCCCAGTAGCATATGAATTAGCCTTACCAGCTCATGTAAAAGTTCATAATGTCTTTCATGCTTCATTATTAAATAAATATGTATACGATACTAAACATGTTATTGATTGGTCCTTATTACAAGTGGAGCCTGAAGGGGAGTTCATGCCGGAACCCCTCCACATCCTGGATAAAAAAGAGGTGCAACTGAGGAGGAAGACCATTACTTAGTTGAAAGTGAAATGGAGGCACTTCGGACCAGATGAGGCTACTTGGGAGAATGAGACAACCATGAAAGAGGCATACCCCGCCTTGTTTCATGACCTCATCCCTAGTCCCTAGAAACACCGGGACATTGTTGTTTATAAGTGGGGAGGGATGTAATATCCCAAATTTTGGACTAACTATTTTTGATGTTATATTGGGCCACGGACCCAACACATATGATTTATTTTGAATATTGAGCATGAGACCTAGCACACATGATTTATTCTTTTATATATATTGACATACTAGGCATGGACCCTGGCTGACTTCTTTATTGAGTATATACTGGGCGAGGTGGCCCTAATGTTGTGATTATGTTCTTTAGCATATGATGTGGCTACAAGCCCTAATATACTGAGATGACCTTTTGTTACTTACTGTGCAGAGCTATGATGTTACATGATTGACTTATGTGGTGTGTTGAGCATGGAACAAGAAACACACAAAATGACCTACGTACTGGGCATAAGCTTCGATGTACCTAGAAGAAGGTTTATGTACTGGGCATAAGCCCTAATGTACATTGAGTGTTGGGCATAATCCTTGGAGCACTCCAAGCTTGATAAATGAATATCAGATCCGAGGCCACTTAAATATTCTAGATGTGCCTCACAACCACATTCTAGCACTAGTGTTGAGCAAGAGGCTCTGGAATTGTACTAGCATAACACCCATGTGAGAGTGTTGAGTTAAAAGCTCTGAAGAGCACTAGGGGTTACTAGATCTCAAGTGTTGAGTTGGGGAGACTCTGAATAGCACCACTATTTTCATCACATTTATTTAAAATTGGTTAAATGAATCATTTTCTATCTATCATCAAGTACTGCGGGAACTACCATGTTAAACGAGGGAATCCAACATGCAAGAGAGAGACTAGAGGTGCCTATCCAAGCTTACCAAAACACCGTCCAAAGAATTGGACCTTGTCCTTAAGGTTAAAAGAAGTATCATGTGAAGATACATAATTAAAATAATCACCATAACTTAAAGTATGAGTTGACTAAGAGTAATCTTATATAAATAAAATGCATAAAAATCTCAAAGTTAAATATTATTATTAAAGGCTTTAATAATAATGATGTTAATATTTATTTATAAACTATATTTATTGCATATAGTCTTTGCATAGTTGGCTGCCACATTATTTAAATATTATTAATGATGTTTTTAATATTAAAGATTGAAATATAATTTTTAATAATATTATTATTATTATTTTGAAAAGATTTATTTAAAATCACTTCTAGTTAAAACAAAGGAAAAGTCCTAGCTCCACAAGGACTAGACATTTGATAATAATATCTTTAAAAAAATATTAATTATTTAATTTAAAGAAACTAAATAATTATTCAAACAACCATAATTCAAGACTCCCCTACTTAAAGAGGGTAGATCCCAAGGTTGAGGGGATCATCTTTTTCATTATCATTCTCTTATGGTAATCAGAGATAACTTTCTGCTCCAAGAACTGAAGCAACTCCATATAAATTTCTAGATCTAAACTAGCAGTGAACCTAGGGCCTCTATCTCTTATTGCATGTTGGAACCAGCTTGGGGGGATCCAGTTAGAACCATGAACGGTCTAAGGGTCATGGTTGGGAGGAACATGGTAGCCCCAAAGTTATCTAGCTAAGGAATCATTCTTACAGGTCAGCTAAACTCAGAATATTCTACACTAATTATTGTTTGAGTGTGCAGGCTTCTACAGAAGAGGAGGAAGACACAAGGCAACCAGGTTTGAACTATTTAAACTCCCATTTCAAGTTATAATAGAAGCTAGGCATTTAGCATAAATTTGATATTACAACACTGTTTTGTTTTATCCTAACTTGTTTAAAATATTAGTTTACTTAGAGAAAGGGCCTTTAGGCATGGGCTCTTGGGTTATCATAGGAGCAGAACCCTGTAACTAGAACTTTATTAACACAGAAATTTGACTTAGAAAGCAACAAAATGTCTAGCAGGTCTATCCAAGCTAGCCTGTGCTAGAAATCGAAGCATATCGACAGCCTAGACTCCATTTTTATTAATGTAGACAACTGAGTTTTCTTACCAACAATATGTATTTAAAATGCCTTTAATTCATTTAATTATAGAAATTTCCATCTTCTGTTCTCAAAAGAAAGGAGTTGAGAATTAAATTGATAATATCTGTAGATACCATTGCTCATGTAGATCTTCTAATAGGGATCAACTACTGTAGATAACATTCCATTTTTGTTTTCAGAACTAAAATGTATTACGATTTTTTCTCTACATTGTTAGCCCTTACCAAAGACAAAAGCAAATCTAGGAAACTACTCAACCGTAGAGATCCAAGTATTGAATTCATGTCAACATTTAAACATCAAGAATCACAGGCTCAAAGAAGCCACAACCCTTACCTTTGGCAAACAAAGCCAATTTAGGCGCAAGCCACGGTATCATCTATAGCAAACGAGGTTTACATACAGACTCTCATCATTATTTGAAAACCCCTAACGTTTTACAACACCCTATTCAGTCCTCAATTTACGAATCCTTATGTAGGAACAAAATAGTTTTAAATAGTAGAATTATTCAAAAGTTAGGGTTACTCTCTCTCTCTTCTTTTCATTATGCTTTTCTTCCTATACACCAACAAATAGAAAAAAACGAAAGCAACGAGTTAGACTTCGAAACCCTCTGTCGCTTGTAAACTAAGAAAAACGTAGACGCCAAGTTTGGGACTAACATTAACCACATCGTTCATTTTCTGCCCAGTCAAACCAAAAGAAAATAAATGCTTTTCATATCATCAACCACCGTATCATTTTCTCCACCATAGCTACCATTTTTATTTAAACCCACAAAATAACATAGATAGGGACATTAATAATCTAGTGCATTACTGAGAACTATTGCAACCAAAATGCAGGATAGATCAGATATAAATGTTTTCATGGACTCTGGTTTAAACCCAGAATCGCTTTACCACACATCCCACAATCAAACCCTGAAGGGTACCCATTTCTTCAATCAACAATCAAATTCTCATTACAAATGAAACTATTACACAACCAAATTCAGTATGAATACACTTTAAAGACCAGTAATCCAAGACATAGGTCGAGGAGTCGAACCCACTAACCAACACTATTTTCGTAGAAGAAAAAACTAGAACAAAAGCTAGAGATGAGATCTTATTTAGAAACATGGATACCATCAAATGGACAAAGACCTTTCAAACAAAGATTTAAAATTGATCAAGCATAAATTAAAAATGTATAGGTCCATTACATAGTCCAAACACCCATACGAGCTCCATAGATAAATGCAGGAGATGATATTCTTTTCCAAACCCCACAATTATACAGTACAAGTACCATTAAAACTACACAGGACCAAAACAATAAACCTGACTGTAAGCATGGAAACCCTCAGAAGTTTCGTTCTCCATATTAATAATTACAACAACCTTTTGAACCCACCGGTCCAGCCATAGGCGACCCCATTTGGGGCTTCAAAGTAAGACAGTGAGCCAAAGGGAAATCACGAAGATTCCCCATTACATTCTATTTTAAAAACAGAGCTCTTTCCCACAACCAAGACAGGAAGGCGTGAGGGATTTGAGAAAATCCTAGACTTACCCGTCCCATTTCACAACGCAGATGGTAATGGTGTCCATTTGTGCCATATGCAGCAACCACACCGTAACTCCATACCTATCCATGGAAGCAAGCCAATACAAGTTAGAACCTGAACAGTTGAATAGCATGGAAGTTAAAAACTTAGAAAAATGCAATGAACACATTTGTGAAGGAGGTACCTGGTAAGTTTCATTTCTTTCACACTTCGTAGGACAAACAATGTTGCCCTAGCCATGAGTGTAGCTCAGGATGGGTGCAGACACACTATACAAAGCCAAGGTCTCTCTCGGCCAAAGGAGAAATCACAAGTGATATCACTATCAAGCAAACCCTCAACAAAACCCCTAATGTCCAGCTGGTCACGGGCCATGTGACAAACACCTGCGCCATTAGTACTTCCACCTAACACAATAGTACTCAAATATTTATCCACTATTGTATAGTTGCGAAAATTCCTCATCACTTGGTTAATTTCCACAATGGATAGTCCATAGCCCCTTTTTGTGTCATGCAAAATGGATGTGTGACCTTGAGAGGATTACATAGTAAAAGTGCTTTAATAGGGAGCCACCATATTGCACCTGCAGGAACATCAAATTAACTATGCATTAGCGGCATTGCTAAGTAAGTAAATAGGTCTCAATACTCACCCTTACCTCTCGGCTACTCCGACAGGGGTACATGAATCAACCCCAAGTTTTCCAAGGTAGTTCGACTTCCCTCATCATGTCCATCAAGCCTAAAGGTGACATTTAAACAGTTTACAAACTCAACGTGCATCTGAACCTTAAAAGTGAAAGGATATTTAAAGTCTCTTTCTATCATTGTTAAACATTCCATAAACATACTACCACCATTACTTCCGCAGAGAAAAACATGAATGACGAGAATACCTTGTTAAGAATTTGATAAACTCTTATTTCTGAAATAAAAGTACCATTACTTTTCCCAGTACTGAAGTTAATTTTTGAATACATAGTCTATGTTAAGCAATATAGCAAGCAAGGGAAATTTTTTAAATTTTTACTATTTTTAGGGACATTACAGTAATGTATCAATTTTGTGCTGGAGTGGGGAAGAGTCACCTTCCTGTATAGACTGTGCTAGCTGTAGTGAACGGATCATGAGGTTGGATGACAAGATAGCCTCCTTGCCATAAACTAAGCAGTAAGGGGAGTTGCCAATGGCCACTTTAGGAGTGTCACGGTCTGCCCAAAAAGCATTGTATAACTAAATGTGCCAATTCTTGCAGTGAGTAGCCACTGTCTTCTTTAAGATGTTAATTAAATTCTTATTAGAAGACTCTTATTAGAAGACTCTGCTAATCCATTTCCTTGTGGATAATAATTGGTAGAAAATTTTAATTTTATTCCTTTTTCAAGGGCATATTGAGTTTATTCAAAAGAGGAGAAGTATGAAGAATTGTCAAACACTAGGAATTCCGGAGCACCAAACCTTGTGACTATCTGACTTTCCAGAAATGAAATTACTTGGCTTGTGTTTGCTTGTCTAAGAGGGACTGCCTCTACCCATATGGTAAAGTAGTCTATAGTTGTCAAAATATACTTGTGTTGCAGGGAAGAAGGAGGATTAATAGGCCCAAAAAAATCCAAACCCCACTACTTGAACATAAATAGAACTGTAACTAGCTGCAAGGGAAATGCAGGTTTCTTCATTTTTCTAGCACACTTTTGACACGGTTCACATCTTCTGGCGTAAGCATAGACATCCCTGAACAAAGTAGGACAGTAGTAACCTGCTCTTAAGATCTTGTGGGCAGTGTTTTCTCCTGAGAAATGTCCTCCTATAGGTCCTGCATGAAATTCCAAAAGAATATTCTCAGTTTGAGCTCTCTCTAGACATCTAAGGAAAACACCATCATAATTTTTTCTGAATAAAACACCATCTATAAATTGACATGGTGCAGATTTTAATCTTAAGGCTATGCATTTTCTAAAGTCAAGGGTTTCAGGAGCATACCCATGAATTAAGAAAAAATTAATGTGATCATACCAGTCAGATGCTTGAGTAGTGATAACATTGACAGAACCTGCCAAGGCGCTTTCTTCTTGCTCCCACTCGACTTGTTTTTTTACAAGATCATTCGACTGAGCGGAAAGAAAACACAAACCTTGGCCTTTAACTATTTTTGTTGGTCTTATCTCTAAATCGTATTCTTGCAGAGTTGTCATCCAATGAGCTCTTTTCTCCCCCAATTCCTTTTGTATCAGAACATTTCTGATAGCTGCACAGGGCACAATCACTTTAGTTCTAGACTTTAATAAGTACGGTCTAAAATGTTTAACTGATTTATAAATCGCATAATCTTGTTTGTCTATTTGGGAGTAATTTAGCTTTGCGCTCTTGAATTTTGAACTCATGAAAGAAATGGGAATTTCGAGATCGCCTAGGTGCTTCTGTGTAAGAACAACAACATAGGAAAAGTGAGTAGCAAAGGTATATAAAATAAAATCCTTACTTAAGTCAGGAGACATAAGGGCAGGAGCTTCTGCAATAGCCTTCCTAATCTCAGTAAAATAATTTCATTTTAATTCAAACCATTTATACTGTGCATCCTTCTTAATCATCAATTGTAAAGGTTTAACAATTTGCGCAAAATTTGGGACAAATCTGCGAACAAAATTTATCTTACCAAGGAAAGATTGCATGGCTTTGTGCCTACTTGACAACCCAATCCTTGCGATGGCCTCTGTTCATTTCAGATCAATAATTATACCTTCTTTCGAAACAATAAATCCTAGCAGCATGCCTTTAGTTACTGCGAATATTGATTTCTTAGGATTGAGCGAAATACCATATCTTCTACAATGTTCGAATACCTGTTTCAGGGAAATCAAATGTTCATGTAATTTTTTTGAAAAGATACTAATATCATCTAAGTATACAACAACATAATCATGCATAAGTCCTCTGAAAGCTATGTCCATTGCTTGCTGGAATGTAGCACCTGCATTTATCAACCCAAATGGCATTCTCCTATAGGCAAAGGTTCCCCAAGGGGTCCTGAAAGCTGTTTTTAATTGATCATCAAGAGCAACCAAGACTTGGTTATACCCTGAAAAACCATCGAGGAGATAAAAAATTTCTGAACCCACAACTCTCTATAAGATCTGTTCCATAGGAGGAACATGGTAATTATCTTTCTAGGAGGCTTTATTAATATTTCTAAAGTCAACACAAAGCCTAATGTCACCATTTTTCTTGCGAACTAGTACTAAATTAGTGATCCACTGTGTATGCCTAACCAGAACGATAATTCTTGCTGCAAGGAACTTTTCTAGCTCCTTCTTGACAGAAGGTTCCAAGCTAGGGTGCATCTTCCTCAGCTTCTGCTGGTAGGGTTTAGTGTCTGGCTTCATCAATATATTATGATGCATAATATTAGTGTCGAAGGTTTTCATCTCATCATATGTCCAAGCAAGGATGTCCTTAAATTCTCTGCATAACTTGATAAAAGATCTCTTTTCATCAGGTGAACAGTCAACCCCTAGGTTAATCATGTGAGGGTTTTGTTCATTTCCCAAAATCATTTGTTCATAATTAAGAGAAGATCTCTAAGTCTTACAATTTACTTCTGCTTGAACTTATCTTGGAGGTTGTAAAATTTTTCCAAGTTGACAATTGACTTAGGAATCAAATTGGCAGTGCAAGTGGGATCAGCTAGAGATTTTTCATGCTTTATTTCATCAAGGGCAACATCTTGAAACGTATCTTGAGCTGTAAGAAAATCTAGAATATGCTTATCATCATTAAACACTTTCCAACTGGTTATATTGTCCGAGATCGAAGGTCTATACATTAATTCAATAGAAAAAGTATCTGGTGACAAACCTTCTGGAGGTATCAGCCTAGATGCAGTATTATCTAGTCAGCATCAGAATTCTGATACCTTGAGACTAACTTAATGTTAAAAGCATAGAAACAATTAGTTAAGTCTCTTACCAAATTTCGATAATTAAACAAATGAGGAGATATGCAATGAATCTTGTTTCTTACCTACTTAACTATTATCTCTAAGTCTCCATAACACTCAATTACCTGGGAATTCATATCAATTACTTTCTTGAGTCCCTGGACCAAGGCCTCGTACTCAGCAATGTTGTTGGTACATTCGAAATCAAGCCTGCAAGCAATCATGGTTTTGGTTCCCTTCGGATCGATGAGGACACAACCTGCACCAACTCCATCTTTAGATATGGAACCATTGAAAAACAAAGTCCATGCATTCAAATCTAACTTAAAATTAGTATTCACACTATATACATTATGTACAATATCACCTGAGAATGGAACATATGTAAAATTGACAATATGAGACTGATTCTGTGCACTCTCAGCAGGTGACAAATCTACAGGTAAGTCCCCAAAAAATGTATCAAAAGTGAAATATTCCACATGTGAGCTGAAGTATGCAACATGCTCACTGGGGTCATTCAAATCTGTGACAATTTGCTTCATATAAGGCTCCCTGCTGATATTTATCCTATTTGGCCTTCCATTGTAAGGAAGCCACAAGTGAGACCAATCGGTTGCAAAGTAGCCCTTAAGTTTTTCCGACCAGTCTCTGCTCAAGCACATCCCATACAACTCTGGGATATCATCCACAACGATATCCACAGTCTGGTGGATCCTGGGGTTAGCAGATAGACTTAACATAACATTTCTTAGTTCCCCTACCGCTCTCACTTTGGATCGGTCCAACTGAACAATCTGAGTAGGACATGGCTCCCAAGCATCATTTAATTTCTTGCAAACTGATAAGGGCATTACATTTGATGAGGCCCTTGAGTCTACCATACAATTATGAACGTTTTTGTTAAAGATATCGAAGGTTAACAAAAAGGGAGGTGTCTTTTTCCCAATAGGTTTTGGGTTGTTGGTTTTGGTGTATGTATCCAAATTATTGTTTTGAGTATCCCTAGGTTTGTTCACAATTATTCTTTTGGGAAAACCGTCCCTCATAGCAGGTATCTTTAACAGTTCAAATACAGAGATTTTAGCTTTCATTTTCTTTAAGTCATCAATCAAGTTGTATTCTATCTTAGGGATAATTGTATCCTTTTGTATGGTTCTATTGACTTTGTTTGTTGTGGGTGTAGAGGTATAAGCTTCCTACGTTGGTTGTCCTTTACTCCTTATGTTGTATGGATGTTGGACATTAAATACTGTTTCAGGCTCCTCTTCTTGCTCAACCATGGGAATTTCTACAAAGAAAATGATGGTATTTACCTGTTGGTCTTCTTCCTCATCCAAAGGTTTAGGATCTTGATTCTCCTGTAATTCTTGTTTAGGGTGATGACGAGAACGATGGGGTTCTAAAACTAAGGCTTCAAAGATAGACAAAATTTCCTCAGAGTTCAACCCTTCCTCAAGATTGGGTGGGACTTGACTTTGTTGAGGTTGATAGGGTCTTCTAAATGGTTGTCTGTTGAACAACCTATTTGCGTTCTGGTTTTTATGGCTGATATTTTAATTTATTGGTGTCTTTGGAACTTCTAGAGATCAAGACTAGCTATTCTAGTTTTGTGGGAATTGCAGTTAATGGAGGAGGCATAATATTTGAGATATATTTATGTAAACTTATGATTAGAACCTTTGTGTTCAATTAATTTATAAAATATCCATTAAATTTTGAAAATAGAGTATGAAATTTGTTTAATGAGTTATTACCCTTCAGATCTGAAGACTAGCTCATTGAGCCTCATTTATTGACTAGTTTTAGAAAATATTCTTGTATGTTGCATCATTGAATTATTTCTCAGATATAATTATTTTATGTGGTGATAATAACACTAATAAAGACACCTATTCCCTTTTCCTAAGGTTTTGGGTGCATTACAACTTGTTTGGAAAAACCTGGAAATATCCTACCTGTGCAATCCCTAGTAGCGCCCTTGACTAGTTTGCCTCCAAATTTATCTGTAGCCTCCCAAACTAATATGAAACCTACAACCATATGTTTTATTGAGTATACTGACTTATATAAACCTTAGTTCCATCCAGAACCAACTCCCACTCTAGTATGCATATGTTGGAATCCTAGGAAACCTCAGAGTAGGCAACATATTGTCTATTGTTGAAAAGTGAAAGGCTCTAGTAGCTTGTGAATAAAACTCAGTGACTATCCTTGAATTATATTGATGCTTCACATGTCCCATATAAAATACATAAATAAAATTCATCCCTACCATCCTTGATCAGTGAACCAATACTCCTCACTTACACCTTGCTCACCATAAGAAATTGTTTAAAAATTGCAAGTAAAAATCCTAAACAATTTGGAATTTGGAGTTAGTATTCTGGCCAATTACTGGTTGGGATATTACAGTGATATCAGAGATCTTTCCTCTACTCCTGTGGAAAGAAGACTCTCAATTTGTTGGAATTGTAGCCATGTCCATGAGCGGTGAAGAAGATTCTTACTGTGATGATTATTTTTATGAGGAGTATGATGAAGATTATGATGAGAAATATGAAGAGTATTGCAGACAGTATGAGGAAGAAAATTTCCAAAAGTACCTCCCACAAGCATCTCCCATGAGATCATGTTTGGAAGAAGAGACTATGGTTATTCTGATATCCGTATTCAGGGAAAGGTTGCATGTTCCACAGTCATAGATCAACTTTATGAGGAAGAGAGAATGAAGAAATTTGAAGCTTCATTGGATTTAGTGGTTTCACACTTCTTGATAATTATGGGATCCTTCTCAAGAAGATCCTCCAAGAATATTGACCTTAAAACAACCAAGGAGGAAGCTTCATCATTTTGGTAGAATCAAGACCCAAGAACGAATCATGAGGTTGTTGACATAATGGAAGAAGGATGCACAATGGGGGATCAGCCTTCAGAAGAGCATGAAGAATGCATAATTTAGCATGATTGTGGAAGACATGAAGTTGAATAAGCCACAAGCCACTTGGAGGAGGATGGTAGAGAAGAATAAGAATCCAAGGACCAAGCCAAAGGTGCCAAATTTATGAATAGTGTGGAAAGAGATTCCCCTCCAAGAAATTTGTATTTCTTTGTTGGTGATTTCAATATCACTGCAAAGGAGGGTGATTTGGTTAAGGGTGGTGAGATAGCTTTTGGATCAGATCCAAAAGAAGGACATAAATCAGAATCACAGTCACCACTTGAAATACATAGTGAAGTAGAAGACAAGCTCATATCAGTTAGGTGTGATCCAAGGAAGTTGTAGAAGGAGCATGCTGCCATAAATAGACTACCCGATGAGGAGAATTGGGCACAAAGATATAATTCAAAATCTGATTTCGGTATGAATTTGTTGCAGCCCCAAATGGAATCCACTTCCAGTGAGAATATTGGCTTATTTGGGCCCTTAGGTGTTGGGGTTCATGACTTTGATAAGGCTGAATTGAAAGAACAAGAAAAAGAATTTCATCTGCAAGAACTTCTTTCCTTAATTGGACCATTAAAAATGAACACATTGGGGATCAAGGAGAACATAACACATGGGAATTTTGTAAGTTCTGATTTTTATATGCCTATGTGTCAGTATGTTGGGGCAGCCACTTCAGAGGAGAATATGGGCTTGGTTGAACCCCCAAGGGTTGAGACTCCTGAATTGGGGAGGGCTGAAAATTGGAAGGAAATCCTTACTGGTGCACCAGAGATGAATGCGCACCCCATTTGCAGCCAAAGATATGATATTCATGATCTGAAATATGAATATCTTGCATCCCCAAAATATGGATCAGCTTTCATAACTTCAATAGAATCAGCTGAAGTTGATCCTAGGAAGCTAGAAGAAGAGAAGGTTCATATGCCAAAACCTCATTTCCTTAAAGGTACACTGAAGATGAATGAATGAAAGATCCAAGAATCCCTTAAAACCCTCAATGACACCCATGCTTTAATGAATAGCCTTTGTTGGAATTTGGGGGAGCATTCTTCCATGAGAGACATGGAATAGTTTCAGAAAGCCATGACAAGCATTAAGAGAAATTTTCTGAATCTTCTTTCTGATAGAGATAATTTGTTGGAGCTTGTAAAATTGTTTCATGGTGCATCCTTGAAGGATGACAAAGAGATCCACAAGCTAAATTATGAATTGATGGCCACCCAATATTATTTGATAAGCTCTCAAAGTTCCCTCCAAGAATCCAAGACAGAGATAGCGCAACTTCATGAAATGTTGCAAAGATCCCCCCTACCCTCCTACACACCATTCAATCAACCTCATTGGGATGAAAGAATTAATAATCATATGGAAGAACATCATGATATGGTGGATCATGAGGATCATTTATATTTACATGTGCTTGAGGACTGTGCAGAATAGTTTGATGAAAACCAAGCACTTGATCTTTTCCTGAGGAAACTTGAGTTGTTCCCTGAAGACAGTCACTCTCGCATAGGAGATTGGGATGAGATAACCCCATTTGAACCAGCCAATAATGAAGAATATGCAGCCATAATTCTGGTTACTGAAGTTTGCAGACATACAAAGAAGGTTCACCGTTCATTCCCACATGTCCTAGATTCAACTATAATGATGGGGAATGACTAGTGGGTGAAGAAGTTTTTCTGGTTGATGCCACATGTACAATAGGAGGATCATGATCTTTCCCTATGGGAGATAGATCCTATTGCCGAAGAGATGGCTTATTATAGCTCATGTGAATTAGCAAGCAATATTTCTGATTCATCCACTGAATGGATGGATAGGGGCATCACTGAAAGGGAAAATATGGAAGGTAAAGTTTTTTGTCTTTCCACAAGAAAATTGTTTTTAATATTGCTGATTTTTCTATGATTTGCATGTAGCAGAAAAGGAATAATTTGCATCCATTAGATACTTCCAGTACACATTCACACAAGGCTTAGGTGTACAAGTGCATATAGAAATTTTCATGAGCATTGGAAGCAGAGAGATTCCAACTTGGTATTGGGATCATGGAATCTTTCAAAATGCCACAATTTTTGGAAGAATGCTGCACAATCCATGGGATTCTGGAATTAATTGGGTTGAAATTTTGTTCCTAATGTCATTTGGGCTTGGGAGAAAACACCATAGGCAGTGGGATCTAGGTGGGAAATCCATCTTGCTTTTCTTAAGATCTACATTTGTTGATGGGTGGACTAGTTCCTTTCATTGGGAATTGCATGATGGACTAGAATAGTGGGGAAGACATGAGAAACTTATGATCATAGTTAAGCAGCAGTAACATGATGGACCTTCTCAGGTTCAGTTAGGGATTTTTACAGATATATGGAATTGTGGAGCATGCTTAAGAGAGCATATGTTTCAATTCCATTGAATTGATGGGACCCATGATTGTGATGATTTTTGTTGTGGTTCCAAGAATTGGTGACTATTGTGGTCACCAATAGGAGGAGAGATAGAAAAGTCATAAGTATGCTTGGATGGAATTGCAGTATTATTCCCTGGACTTAATTTCTTGAGGACAAGCAATGTTGGGAGGGGAGGACTGTCATGTCCCCAATTTTTTCTGTGGTCCATGGGGGTGATTTTGGCTTAAGTCACCTAGGCGTTAATTAATTAATTAATGGGTGAATGTGGAAATTGTCTTATGGAGTATGCCTAAGGGTGTATTTGGGTGATGAAATAGATAATATTCCCCCCCCTAAAGATATTAATCCCCAAAGTAAGTATCTAAGGTGAATTATTAATTAATTGAGGAATTTTGAGCCAAGCCTATAGTTAAATAATTATTTAATTATTTTAATGTTCGAGTGTTGGATTATTTAATTTTAAATTAATATTTGTAATTGGACTTTCCAATATGTTTGCAAGTGGGCCAAGAGGGATCCCCCCCTTGAGGATAATGTTTCTAAATTGGAACAGGAGGTCATAAAATAGAAATATGGCGAAAGCAACTTGTGGATTTAGAAAAACAACAAAAGAAGGAAAGATGTAAGAGTTTCTAAACTCAAGAAAATGGAAACAATAAAAAAATTAAAAGAGGGAGCTTTTGCTAAAAATAATAAAGGGAATGTGAGAGAAAAGCAGGAACAAAGGGATGGCAGTTTCCAAAATGAAGGAAAGACATCAAGCAAAGGAAAATGAAGGTTACCCACTCATAGGTGACCTATTATCACAGATAACCAAGCCAAGTAACTTGCTCAACAGGTAAACATGAATTCTATAAAAGAATGTTTCCAACTCCCACTCACAATTTTTTATCATTAGAGAATTTTGCTTGAGAGCTCTGAGCTTCTCTAATATTGAGAGATGTGCCTCAACAGCCTTGGGATATGTGCCCCAAGTTCTTTAAAAGTTTCTAGTATACTTCCAAAGGTTCATGTTGCTGCTGATTAGAGGTTCATCATACACACTTGAAGACCATTAAGCCATCATAAGAGTTTCCATCACTCATAAGTGCTTGAGGTGAAGACAATTGTTAGATCTAGTGGGGAGAAAGCTCCCATTCTTGAAGGAAGAGCCCAGTCATTCACAGAAAGGAAGTGCACACCCCATGTGCTCTGTTTTTCACCTATATCAGATCATCAATTGGATATATTAGAGATAATACCCTTCTACCCTTCCTCCATCCCTTTCTCCTTCCTTGTGGGGGAAAACTAGCTCTTGGAGGCCTCCTAATGCACTGTGGGTGCAACTGAGTGTAGTACTTCTTACATAACTATGATTTCGAATTAAAAAGAATATTCATATAATTTCAACTTAATACCTTCATTGAATTTATTGGTGGCTTTGGAACTTCTAGAGATCAAGACTAGCTATTCTAGCTTTGTGGGAATTGTAGTTAATGGAGGAGACATAATATTTGAGAGATATTTATGTAAACTTATGATTAAAACATATGTGTTAAATTAATTTATAACAGAGGCATTAAATTCTTAAAAATAGAGTATTACATTTGTTTAATGAGTCATTACCCTTAAGATCTCAAGACTAGCTCATTAAGCCTCATTTATTAACTAGTTTTAGCAAATCTTCTTGTATGTTGCATCCTTGAAGTATTTATATGATATAATGATTGTATGTGGTAATAATAAAACTAATAAAGACCCCCATGCCATGTTTATGAGATTTTGTGTGCATTACAACATGTTTGGAAAAGCCTGAAAATCTCCTACCTGTGCAATCCCCAGTAGCGCCCTTGACTAGTTTGCCTCCAAATTTATCTGTAGCCTCCCAAAATCATATGAAACCTGCACCCATATGTTTCATTGAGAATACTGATTGATATAAAACTTACTTCTATCCAGAACCAACTCCTATTCTAGTATGCATATGCTGGAATCCCAGGAAGCCTCGAAGTAGGCAACATATTGTATGTTGTTGAAAAGTGAAAGGCTCCAGTACCTTGTGCATAGGACATAGTGAATATCCCTGAATTATATTTCTTCTACACATGCACCATATAAAATCCAGAATCAAAATTCATACCTACCATCCTTGATCAGTGAATCAGTACTCCTCACTTACACCCTGCTCACCATAAGAAATTGTTTAAAAATTGCAAGTAAAAATCATGAACAATTTAGAATTTGGAGTTAGTATTCTGGCCATTTCTTGGATGGGATATTACTCCATGGGTGACTCATCATAGCATTCTATGAATAAATGTGACTAGAGATGCTTCCATAAAATTAGATGTTACACCCAAAATCTACTCATCATCAGATTCAGTGTATACACCCCTGAAGACACCTGGACTAAGTAATCATCCTGGGAGGATTTGCATTCAGTTCTGCAATCTTTTGAGAGGTTGTCGCAGGTTGCACACTAGAAACATGCGACGTTGCATCTTGCTCCACTGTAGGGTGTGGTGAGGTCAGTTAATGGGAAAAAATAGCTTATTCGAGATCCTTCTCGAAACTTGCTCATTTAGGGGCTTATCCATGACCTCTAGGGGAGCTGGTACTCGAACCCTAACTCTTTGGGAGGATCCCATATCTCTCTCCTACCATCTCTCAACCTATCCTATCCATAACCTATCCACTTAGTCCTATATAAGTGAGGTTCACTCCCATCCCAAAGGGAGGAAGACTATGGTATCTACATGCTGGTGAAATCTCTCTTAGAACACCTCTATTCACTTATTGGAGAACTCATACTTCCTTGGAAGGTTATGGCAATTGGCTTGGTCGGAGAAGGGCTACTGTGTTAAGTCTTGGTTGTAGTTCTATATCTCTATCATTTACTCCTCTATTTGCAGTAATACAAATGCTTTCCACCAATATTGTTCACGTGTGCAATGATATTGAGTAGTTTACCTGCTTAACTGTTTACTTAGATTGCTTATTGTATAGATGTCTTTTACTGGTTTCTCTTGTTTCTTGTCTTGACAGGTATTGCAGCTTGGATCTGACAACCGTGGGACATGGATCAACATTCGGGAGAAAGGATTGCGTAGTAAAAAAGTAAGACATCTAGTACTTGATCCTTAATTAGATCTAGGAAATGCATTTGTAGTCTGTTCTATTTGTTCTAGACTCACTTTGAGCTAGGGAGATCCGGCTCACGTCTGCTCGAGTGGATTGTCTGATAAAATCAGATGATATACAATTTGCAACAGTTCCAAGGAGCATTGTTTTTAATGGCCTCCCATGTGTATGGACACCTGAGAGATAGTGTTAAGGAGCATTGTTATGTGATGGTTTCCTGGGTGTGTGAGAACCTGATCAATAATATGCTCAAAATAATTGTTATAGAATGGTGACCTAGGTGTGTGGACACTCAAGAGATAGTAAGAGGAGGAGAGGAGATAAGTGTCCAATGAATGACCATGTGAACCAATGAATGAATGCTAGTAGATCGAAATGATCGGTTCTCCCCCCCATCCCAGAGGTGTTGATGTGGTGAGTATTCTATCCTTTTTGGATAGATGGTTTTCATTTATGTTAACTTGAATCCATGAATCCAAATGAAGAATCCCCTTGTCAAGTAAAGATGCCCCTATGAAAATAAAGAATCCATTAGAGAATATTGTTTTCATTGATGTGTTCATGCCATGAATATTATAAAACAAGAATCCTTGAAGATCCTTGAAGGAGCATTAATGTAAGTGTATATAAATCCAAAGTGGTCCTCTTATGGTGAAGTTGTTAAGCATGTCCCTCACGAGATGAGATAACATGTGGTTGTTTCCACATGCCCACTTTGAATTGCACACAAATGGAGCAAGTGAAGAATCCCCGAAAGTGATGATGATTTTCCCACATAACTATGATGATGTAAAGTGTAAAGAATCCCCTTGATGAATACATTAAGTGGTCAAGAAGAAAAGTTAAAGCCCATTGAAGAAGTAAAGAAAGAGGCCATGAAGACAAAGCTAAGGGTATTCTCATGAGAATGATACTAAAGAAAAATGGGGACTTTTACAACCATAAAGGTCCCCCAAATGAAATAATGAGTTCCATAATCATATAGCCTACACTTATACATTTCTAGTGATCGGTGGCATGATTATTAACCCCCCTTGGTTGAGGAGAAATGATTTTTTCTTTGTATTGGACCAGAATTTGGTAAAGTCCAACCTAAAATGAGGCCAAAATTTGGTTAGCGCCAACCTAACCTTAAGAGAGCTAAAAGAGTGACTTAGACTCATATTTCAATAAAGGTTGAAATATTTCATTTCTCATGTTATAGTTGTGCATCTCTTCTTACAAACAAGTAAATTGGAGGTACAAGAGGAGAATCTTGTGAAGAAGTTGAAGGATGAGTTAGGGTTTATCTCTTATTTCTTTATCTTGGAAAAGGTACGTATTAGGGTTTCTCTTTTGGTGAATATCTTGCACATGGATTAGGTTTTCTCTTGGAAAGGTTATTCACATGGATTATGGTCTCTCTCTTGGTGATGCTCTTGGTATGGACTAGGGTTTATATCTTTGAATATCTTTGTGTATGGATTAGGGTTCTTATAGCATGATCTAGGGTTCTTATAGCACGATCTAGGGTTCCTCTCTTGGATTTGATGTTAAGGGATTAATGAGACAAACAAATCTAGTCTATGGATGATTGCTTTATGAAGGTTTTATTGCATATTTGAAGGGGTAGTTTGCTGCATATTTGAAGGGTATATTGAAAACATGTTTTGGGCTTGTTTGTTTCAGATTTGAAGGTTATATTGCAGACATGTTTTGGGATATTTTTCCACAGATTTGAAGGTTTTATTGCATATATGTTTTGGGCTAGTTTGTTGCAAATTTGAAGGTTGTATTGAAGATATTTTTTGGTCTAGTTTGTTGAAAATATGAAGGTTGACTATGACAATGACAATGACAATGTGAAGACAATGATAGTTACAATGTGAAGACAGTGACAATGGTAGGTTGATACTCTTATTCATATTAGGGTAGTAGGATCGGGGAAAGAATGGGATATTGTAGTCTCCTTCAGGTTGGTTCCTAAGAAGTGTGAGTTGGTGCTTACAAAGGGTCGGTGCTCCTTCTAGTTGGTGCTAGAGAAATTAGGTAGTTTTTTATTCCTTTGTGTTGGTGCACATAAAATTGAATGTACTCTTCATAAACATAAGAACAACACTCTATTTTTTTTTCCTGTTTGGGTTTCCACATAAAATTTATGTGCACTATCTTTGATTTTATGTTTTGATGGTAATGTTTGATAATGTACTATGGTTAATGATGTGATGGTAATTTAAATTTGCTGCAATTTTTTGTTTGAAGTGAAAATTGGTAAAAGTGCCCAATATTGATTCACCCCCCCTCTCAGTATTGGTGAATATTCCAACAATCTTGGAGTGGTATCGATAGGGCATCAACCAACAAATAGAGGGGGGGAACCATGGTCCATGAGGTATATATCCATGGTGACACACAACATCCATGAGATGATGAGGTGGATTTCCCCCTACAAGGGGGAGGCCCCCAGTAACATCATCTCAAACAACGATGAGGATGACGATGATGAGTAGGAAGGTTAGGAAGCATACTCCCATTCTATGGACATGGGATTTCCTCATCATTTTGAAAGGATCAAATAAATAGATCAAAGGAATTCATCTCTGTTAATGTAGCCAATGGCATGGGAGGATGTCGAGGAAGTACCACTAGAGGACGAGAGGTAATAGATGGATATTGTCCCCTCAAAGGAAGACATAGGAGGAGAAACTTCCTCAATGGTAGTGATTTGTTCCTCAAGTGAACGTTGATGCAAATCAACTAATAGGGACTAAAATTTAGGGAGATTAGTACAATGGTGTGAATAATGGCCATAGATGCCACACAACATGCAGGGATGGCTAGTGCACAATGCCTTGTTGCACTACTTGGTAGCACCAGGGAGAGTGATGTGAACCCATGGGATTATTCACATCACTCTTCTCTTTAGTCACATGGAAGTGAGTGTGCAAGATAAGAAATTGTGGATATTAATGGGGGAATGACACAAGATAACACACACAATGCAAGGCGTGGGTGCTCATGTTGTAGCTACAGGAGGAGGGATTACAATTAGGTTTGGAGTAGACAGTGGTGCCACATTCTTGGATTTCACCCCACATTTATTTTTGGCAAAAGACTAGGTAGGGGGGGCAGTGTCCTTCATTATCGGGGGTGGTGGGGATTGGAGGTACCAATGGTTTGCACATGCATTAAAATTACTTGAGGAGTGGATGGGGGGTCTGGTGTATTAAATTACCGAACAAGTAGTCCTAATGTCAAGATCAAGAGGTTAAGCATAGACATCATGGTAGTTCCTATGATCCCAAGAGGAGGAAAGAGGAACAAAACTTGGTGTATAGGAAATACCACCCATGGGTGCCCTGAAAATGGGTTAGGGATATGATAGGGTTGAGGTTGGGTGGTATAATTCCCATAGGAGATAGTGCACAACTCTAATATCTCCACTTTCTATTGAAAAGGGAATCTGGGGCTTTGTTTGATTGAGATCAAACGTTATAAGGAAAGCATCAAAATGATGAATTGCACCCAAGGTGGATAATAATGTTTTGCAATGAATATGATAATTACAAAGAACCTATAACATAGACATGGTGGTAGGTGATTGTGCCAAGTCATCCACAATGCTACTGTAAGGCGCATAATGGGTATTGGGGTTATTTGCTACATGGTGCAAAGGGATCTTAGGGATCTTAGGAATAGCATCCATTTTATGATGAGATAGGTGCAAAGGTTATTCAACTACTAGGATTCCCTTTATTAGTGGTATAGGAATCATTAGCCAAACCATATTGGTTGTGTCATATATGAGGTTGATGTCAGCAAACATCATAAGAAGATGTTGGGCATAAGGGTCATGGCTATCATCGAAAGTCGATGGTAGAGATGGGTAAGGTGTCATAGGTTGTGTTGTGACCACCTATTGAGATGGGAAGGGGTTTTCCAGGACTAACTGTTGAATTTGGGACAAATTAGGAGGTGATAGATTTTGTTTCCCTTGTGGGGCATTAGCTGCTTCAAGTTGGTTGGCCTCATTAAATAACTGGTGAGCCTTAGCTAAGTGAGGTCAATTATGTTAATTTTTTTATCTTTAATTCGGGAAAATAATAGTAATAAAATCAAATAAAAATCATGCACTTAAGAAATCACATTCAACACATGAATTTACCCTAGGGAAACCCTCCATGACTTGAGGGAGAAAACTCCAAGAAAAACTTCCTTAGTATATTGATAGAAAGTAGAGAATGTATTTTACATCAACCACCCGTAGTGCAATTTACAGAGCAAGATAGATAGATACATAATAGAGACTCAAAATAATAATACTCCAATCAACTAATTTGCTAATATTGGTCTCATGCACAAATTTACTTCATTGGAATTCGCTCCAACCTTGGGGGCATCAATATTGCATGGAGAAGTATGCCCCGGTTCTCATGCAATAATTTTAACTCATGGTACTAACTTCAGGATGAACTCACCCCTTAACTGAACGATTTCCCACTTAGTTAGGTGGCTAGCTTAAGTGTCATTATGCGAGTGTTGCAACTATAGTGTCATCTTTTAGTCTAACATAAGTGTCATCTTTTAGTTTGACATAAGTGTCGTATTTTAGTTTAACATAACTGTCGTCATGCAAAAACACTTAGTTAACTAGATATTCTTTGTTATCACTTAGTTAACTCTCTTAACTGAAATCTTTCTTGTTATCATCGCTGTAATGAACAATTCGAGTTCTCCTTTGATTGACTAAAATCTTCTTTGTTAATATCACCGAAGTTTAACAATTTGAATTCTCTCTTAATTAAATTAAGTATTTATGTACAATTGGAATTCTCTCATATCTTATCTCATCTTATCTGCATGGTCCACTTGTGCCAACTTAATTAATTATCACATCAAATATACTAAGGAGATTTCCCCAATGATGTGATCATATTGTTCTACTATCGTTCCAAGTGGTTATATGCTAAGTAATTCACTCTATAGGTGTCCAGTATCTTGGGGAGACTTAATAGCTCAACCATGGTTAGTATTACATCACATACCATACATGCTTCGACATCCAAACCATCACCTCAACACATGAGGATCTGTCTTGATACACAAGACATTAGCTTTGACTAGCAAGACTGTACAACATCATCACTTTGGCATACAAAACACTTGCCTCAACACATCAAGCTTATCCATTCTTGAGTCCAACTCAAGATTCCTCTCCAAGTTTCCTGAGTCCAATGAAGGATCCTATAAGGCACTACCTCAACACACGAGGCTCAATCTTGACACACAAAATTGACCTAGAGAATGAATCATGATGTTGTAACTTTAAAAAATCATGGGTATAGTGTCCATAAACACCGCAAAAGGAACAAATATGGTTAGTATGTAACTAAGGATTCTTATCTTGATTGGGAGGTTAATTGGGATCCTGGTTTGCAGAGTTTAGATTCCTTTCAATGTTGTGAAGGGGATTGGCCTCCACCTTCTTGATGTTGGTTATTTCTTTTTTTCTGTCACTTATTCTTCTTCTTAGAGGTGTTTGGTTCTTCTTTTTATTTATTGGGTGCATGTTGGGTACGAATGTTTTTTTAAGAATATACTTTCCCATGAGGAAAAGGGGGAGTTGCAGGGTGTGGCTACATTGTAGGGGCCGACAATGAGCCAAGAAAATGATAATAAGGGCTCATGGTTGGAGTATCCAAATAGCTAGTAGAAGCATAATCACACATAGTACCATTACACAAGGGTCCATGAACTTGTGGGGGAAATGGAAGAGCCAAGTACAAGGTACGTGTTGTTGTATTGGAGGATGAGCGAGAGGGATCAGGGGAGTAGTATGGTGTAGGACTAGGGCCTTGATGATGACTCTCAACAAACAAGGAATTACCATACAAGTAACCACTCAAAGTGAGAGGATAAAAAGGGTATGGAATGTTAGCCTTACTCTTTTCCTTCTTTTTTCCCTCTGCTTCACCCATTATGGAATGGTAGCCTTACTCTTTTCATTCCTTTCCCTTTTTGGGGATGAAAATGGGTACATGTATTAGCTTCATGGTTACATCCTTGTCCTATTGGTTAGTATAGTCTAGTTTGTTCTATGTCATTGTGTTTCGGTGTTATTTTTGGGCTAGATGTTGATGCTCAACATTGATATGCATATAAAGTAGTCGGGGAAAGACACCAAAGCTGAACCTACTAAAATTTATTGGAATATCTTTTTGTTCACTCTTCCATGTCCAGGGAAATTTAGTTGTCATGTATATAACTTATTATGCTTATCTTTTTGTCATATGATCGCTTTGACACACTTTCCAAGTCTTTCCATATGCTTCATCATCTCATAGTCAAGTCGGGTTCGAGAAAATGGTTGTTTGTCACCCAATACTTGTCGTTTCATGGGGTTTATGATGTTCTGTTCAGCTCATTGTAGTGATCATGTCCATATATTTTTTGACGAAAAGTGAGTCCATTTGACCCTCTCGGTAGTCGGTCAAGTTTCAACACGATGAAGTAAAGTGTGTCATGTCAGTCTAAATCCACCCTTTTGCACCCTCTAATAAATTAACTAGTTTCATAATCTCATTAGTCGTTCTTGTCATCATGGCTATGTCCAAATCTTCTAAATACTCTCGAGCACCTCTTGCATGAAAAAACTAATGAGCCCTATTTGAAAAGAAAATTTCCTTCGCTTCCCAATTTTCATTTATTCTCCTATTCTTCTTACTCATTTTCCACCTTTCCCTTCTCATACTTATATCCATAAAATTCACCTTTTCCTAATTTACCCCTTCCTCTCTTCACTTCATAAGAATTATGAAATCCTTTTAACCCTTTATATCCATATTTCCCTTTTCCTTTAAAATGCATAATTTTTATTATTAAATTCTCTTTCCTAAGTATCGCCTTACCCTTCTATTTTTCGCATTCTTATTTATCCCTTACCCTCCCCAATCCTAGAATATTAAATCCATGTTCCTGAAGTTTCAGTTCCATTAAAATAATAGAATACCTTTATACGCATCATAGACACATTCCCTTTTTTCCTTTCCTATTACTCTATTAACCCTTTTTTATGGTTATTTATGTATAAAATAAAATATTTTAAAATTCCTCTTTTGGATGACAAAATCATCTCATCTAATTCTAAGCATGACCTTCATACTCCTATTCATCATTAGGATGTCATCATGACACCTCATCTTAATGCTCGCTTTTCCAATCCAAAAAATAATTTCCTAACTAAAGATGAGGTCTATAATTTGCAATGCAATGTCTTAGAAATATTAATCTTTTGAAAGGGAAAAACAATTCTTATATGGAGGTGAGTCATAACCCTGAATCTTTAAGCTCAAATGATTTTGTGATTGATTATTTTTCCAAGTCTCTCATTGTTCCATCGATTAACAAAGAATATGCTCAGTAGCTTCCAATTATGGGTAAGAACCTTGTTTTTCATGATCCTACCCTTGAATCTAAATCTTATGTTTTTTAGGGAAGTCCCTGTTCGATCCACAATGATTATTTGATGACTTATAAATTCATGATACTCATTCTCTTGACAAGGAATTTGAATCTGTGCAGCTCCCAATACAAGTGAACATATCATTCTTGAAATTCCTTCCTTGTTTCATCCTAACTTGCAATCTAGTCATAACAAATGTTCTACATTTATCGTTGATCAATATAATCTCAATGAAATCAATGTTTTATTCTTAATTTTGAAGACAAAATTAAATGCATTTACCCTCAGGAATTCAATGATGAACCAATTATTTTCATGGACAATAATAACGATCAATCAATCATTGAGGACTTAATCAATTCAAACAATGTCAATGAGCTTAAATACCTTATTATCAATCAACACGATATAATGGTCGATGAGGTGAGGAGGGGAACTCATGGGTTAATTTTCAAGGATTTTATTTGGGATTCATGGGTAAATCAATTTTCTAATATTCTTAGAACTAACTCCTTTCATTTGCATCTATTTTCATTTGATTCAACTAATACTAACTTTTATTTTTTGAGTTTCATGATCACATTTATTTTTCTTCTTGATGTTCACGATATTTTTTTTTTTTAAATGGTGCAAGTAATTTTGGTCGCGATGTATTCTTATACAATAAATGCCATCCTACATGATTCATATTTTTTGAAGAAGTAGCAGTAGGACTGCATGTTATCCGTAGGTCATCTTTTCTTTATCAATCATGCATTTACTTTTGTTTTGTATCATCAGTTTAGAAATATTTATATTTCTAGTTTATTGGTTTCATTTACTTAGCTAGTCTCATTTTTTTCATTTAATTTCACACTATGCCCAAATGGGTGTCTATGGAATTTGATGTCTTTAAGTGCAATTTGCCACGATGCTTTTTCCCCAGGTTGTTTTGTCATTAATATCAAGCATGATGACAATCATTTTTTTTATACTTGAAAGAATGTGACATGGAGAGGGAAGAACTATTGGGCAGTTCCTAGTGATCAGCCTCGGGTAGGTTGAACTATTGTTTATTCACTGTTTGGTTTCCCATCACTTATTTCTTCCCATTACTTCATCCATTGTGGAATGATAGCCTTACTCTTTTCACTCCATACCCTCTTTTGGGATGAAAATGGGTACATGTATCAGCTTCATGGTTATGTTCTTGTCCTATTGATTAGTCTAGTCAAGTTAGTCCTATGTCATTGTGTTTTGTTGTTTTGGGGGCTAGATGTTGATGCTCAACATGCTTCTGAAGTAATCAAGTCATGACGCCAAAGGAGAACCTACTGAAGTAATAGACAAAAAATGATTCCATTTAACCCGTCTTGGTAGTCGGTTGAAGTTTCGACAAGATCAAGTAGAGTGTGTCATGTTAGTCGAAATACACTCTTTTGCGCCCTCAAATAAATTAGCCAATTTCATCATCTCATCAGTCATTCTTGTCATTATGGCTATGTCCAAAGCTTCAAAATACTCTAGAGCACCTCTTGCATGAAAAAACCAATGATCCCTATTTCAAAATAAAATTGCCTTCCCTTCCCAATTTTCATTTATTATCCTATCCTACTTATTCATTTTCCACCTTTCTCTTCTCATACTTGTATCCAAAAAATTAACATTTTCCTAATTTACTCCTTGCCCTCTTCACTTCATAAAAAAATCATAAAAATTATGAAATCCTTTTAACCTTTTTTATCCCTATTTCCTTTTTTCTTTAAAATGCATAATTTTTATTATTAAGTTCCCTTTCCTAATTATCCCCCTACCCTTCAATTTTTCCATTCTTATTAATCTCTCACCCTCCCTAATCCCCAAATATGAAATCCTTGTTCCTAAAGTTTTAGTTCCATTAAAATAACAAGAGCCATGAGGTGGCAATGTCTTTGACATTGCCAGTAGCTCAAAATGATGCTTGTGCTTGCCTTTTTGTGTGCATTTTTCAATGTTTATTGTGAGTTTTATGTACATTCTTTTTTCAATGTGTACGCACACTTCCGCTTGCTAATTTATTCATGGAAATCTGAATCCCACTCGATCAATGACACTTGAAGATATTTTGCAATTTTCTTTGCAATGACTATTGACATTGCCCTTTATCTATGCATAGCCATTGTACAGAGAAGACAGTTCATAGAATGTTTTTTTTCCACATTGCAAAAGGGTTAAAGGACATTTGCTTTTCTTTATCCTTTTTTTTGCTGAAAACCTATGCAGCTACAAGGGTAGAACTATTAGAGCTACAAGGGCAAAACTATTGGATAGCCAAAGAGGCCATACTACCTAACAATGATCTAAATTCATCGCAAGAAAGAATAAGTATACATCCTATCTACAACTACAAGGACAAACACAAATTAAATCCATCGATGACATGGTAGACATACATAGTTAAATTGAAAAGCACACTTTGCAGCGATAAAAAAAAAAGGTTACAGATTGCAAACAAAAATTATTTATAGGAATAGGTAACACACTGCAAACAACAATTATTTATAGGAATTGCAAATTTTTTGTACCACTACGAATATTTTCAATTACATATTCATAAGACATTTAAGTATTCAAAACAAATTGAATTAGTCAGAAACTATGTAGTTTGCTTTAGAATATGCAAAGTTGATACTGTTCCTAAGGGGGTGACTAATGCAGAGGATAGGAATGATCTCAAATTTCAAAATCTATAAGCAGCAAACTTGATTTGGTTGCATATGGAGCAAAATGAATCACAATCACAATTGCAAAAAAGCTATGAAAATAGAGCACAATATCGAGGATCCAATTTTGGAAATTTCATATCTACTAACTAAGGGCTTCATATGACAGGGATTAACATTGTTAGTGACAAACCACATAAATCATACATGCTTTGTAAAAAAAAGTACATTCTACATTTGTAATTCAGCCAAAGGCTTATGAATCTAAAGGCATAGAATATTAATATGATGTACATCTTAATTACAATCTATAAAACTAAAACAATCTCTGAAGTTAATTCAAGCACATTATTATTGATGAGAGGCATCGATAATTATACATTACAATCAACACTTTTCAATTCTCCATATAAAGAGATAGACTACCAAGCATAAAACATAGGAATAGTAAATTTAACCATGTTGTCTTAACTTACTTGTCAACTGCCTCTAGATATTTATGCTTCTTGATTTCAAAGAATATCCTCAAGGAGTATCGATTGCCATCCACTTCCACAAAACCAGAAAAGTATCTCTCCAAATGTTTCTATGACAAAAATAGCTACTTAACACCAATGTACTATCTGTTCGTATGTTTTTCAAGTATGAACGAAATAATGGATGCTAAGGATTACATTCCAACCAAACACATTTTCCAAAACCTAAGCTTCCTCCTATAAAACCAATGCATGGGAAGCCTTATAAATCAGAGAGAGTAAAGGAAGTTATAAATAATAAAATATCAAAAAGATAATAAGGATATTAATCATACAATGAGCACATGTAGCAATCCTAGGGTTGGTGTCCAATCCTTCTTAAGAGTATTCACACATATTTCTCCATTGTTTGCAATGTCGGGGTGAAAGAGTTTTGTAATAAAATAGCCTGCAATTCAATACAAGGACAAAAAAGATGACTAGACTTTCTCACTTAAATGAGACATTTAAGACGAGGGAATAAGAATATAGAGTGGTTTGTATATAACACTGCAGGAACAAAGAAATGCATCCATGTAGTGGCTGACATTATTCAAATTAAGAATAATCTAAACCTATGAAGCATGTGTATACTTTCATTTCAGAAGATAGAAACATGCAATCAATTCAAGTAGGAATAATGCAACTTAACATTAAGAATTCAATTCAAATAACAAGGATACACTCAGCAATGACCTTTTGGAGGATTGAGAGGAAATTTGTGATAGAGGACCATTTTTATGCGGAAAAGGCCACCTTCATAAGGAGTGCCAACTATAAGTAAAAAAACAACACAATCATCAGGCACTTCCTTTTCTCCGTTTTTGAAAACTTAGCCTTTCAAGCAAACAAGAAAAAATACAACACTGAAGGCGGTTGAAAATATACATGGAGGTATTATATCATTTCAGCATATTAGCAGCAAAGTGTTAACATTAAGGATGCAAAATTACTTGCTTGATTAGTAAGGCTAAAACTCAAAAAAGGTCTAGGACAAAATTGAAAAAACTATAGACAACTACGAAATTTGCTTGCAACTGCATAATCAGAATACCCAAAAATTCCAGCACACTCATCATACTACTTTATAATAACAAAGGTCTATTGCTTAAAAAATTTCTTCAAAGAACTGATAAAAAAATCATATAGTGACAACTAGAATCCCCAGACTTAAATATTATCATTATTCAAAATTTAAAATATCATAATACAGAGTGGTAAAATGACAGTAGCTTTCATCTAAGAAAATAAAATAATCAATGTATCATCACTTAACTAGTCAAGTACGAATAACCCAAAATACACATGGGAATAAATATTTGAAATAAGGCATAAAAATGCATAAGAACTTCTTGGAAAAATTAATTTTAAAACTTAAACAATTACATCAATTTTACTTAAACAACCCATAATTACATCATCTTCAAACTATACAAAAGAAAAAGGTATATTACTTAAGCATTGAAAGGACCCGTCGAGATTGGATGCAGGGCAAAATTCACTACAGAAATGGAAAAATGTCTTACGTTGGCAACTGCCCTAAATGATATTACAATCTGCACTGTGTTATGCACCGTTTCTCTTACATGTAAACATCAACGTTCTCCAAACAAAGCTAGCGTCGGAAGCTCAGAAAGCTTTCAAGACACATCTCAGGTAAGAAACGACCAGAAAGATCGATCCCAGAGCTAAATCACTTCGGTAGGAGAAAATCACTGGTACACACAGGGAATAGAGCTAAATCACTTTGATAGGAGAAAATCAAGCAATCCTTTCGAGGTACTTGAGCTGCCCTATAGACTTTGGAATTTTTGAAAGGGAACCAATGATATTTAATTCTCGCAGCTCGAGAGGCATCGCCTACAACGTTGAACTCTCAACATAAGAGATCTATGATTGAGTCTACAAAATGAAATTTAAACGCAAACATATATATTTTCCTACTTGAGATTGGTGTGGCCACAGATAGTGCAATATGCTCCACTGCACTTCTAAAACATATGAATCGATGATGGAGTCTACAAAATGAATTTAAACGAAAATATTAACCGCAAAACATATATATTTGCCTACTTGAGATTGATGTGGCCACAGTTCCCTCAATATGCTCCCCTCCACTTCTAAAACTCTCAAATTCTTCATCAGAATCCAGTGAGGGAGAGAAGAATAGTTACATCCATACGAACGGAGCCATATCAGATGCGGCGATTGCACCCTCCTCAATATGTCTTCTAAATAACCTTTTTTGGCTGTAACAAGTCTCAAATGTCTAAGCCTCATTTCTAAGCCTTTGAATGCTCGAGAGTTTCGCAACCAACGCCAAAATTGAGTATGTCGGAAGATATCACCCTCAGGACTTACCATCTTAATTCCACGAACTTCGTTTATTAGCTATTCCTTGAAAAGAATAATACAATAAACATATCTTAGTCATGAATGAAAAGTTTTAAATGTTAAAATGTAATAAATGTCTAAGCTTACAGTTGTCCGTGGCTCCAACCAATCATCAATGTTGCTGGTCCTGCAATCCCAAAGACGAAGGGGCAATCCTTCCTCCGCAATCTTTCTTCCCATGTCCCTAATGTGATCATGCATATCAATCGGACAAATGAAAAATAAGCAAATGTGAAATAAGTATATCATGCAGCTTTATCAATCGGACAAATGAAAAATTAACACAAATTCGAAGGATTTGTAGGAGATGGAAGTGACTTATAAACGAAACCGCTCAGATCTGCAACATATGAAAGTGCAGCTCTCCATTTTTGAATAGTTTCTGAAGCGTACCGTGGCTTCTTTTGAACAGTTTGAGGGTCGGATGTTGTCTTCCCCTTGAGCTCCCGTGGGGCTTTAGCGTACGCTCCATCCTTCTCTATATGGCGGACCTCAGAACGAACAACGTTGAAAAAGATGGGTAGAATGGTATCCCAAATATTTCATGAGCACGAGCTTATCCAGGCACCAACTAGATTCTGCGTAAGTTGGAGATAGAATTGCAATTTGGATAGAGGCACCACGGATCGTGAGCTTTATTTGGGAACAAATGGTGTCTCCCTTCTTCAATTACTTTTTGTCCAAAAAGGCATTCATTCCACAATGATGAAGGCGTATGTAGTGATGGAAGCACAATACACTAAATTAGGAAGCATGATACGCAATTAGGAAGCAGGATACGCTCAGGTAAGCACGCCACTGGCTCTTGGAAAAACCAGGCTTATGTCATATAAATTTGAGCCAATAAAAAACTAGAAAAAACATTTATTTATTAAAAAAATTAATAATAAAAATAGTGCTTTAAGCTTTTTGTTATAGTTTACCAAACATTTCATCCCAAGCCGAGATTAATAGCACTACTCTAAAACTAAATGTCAATGACATAATAAATGCCCTTTATACCTATCATAGATCATATTCCCTTTATGATTATTTATGATTATAAAAGAAAATATTCTAAAATTCCTCTTTTATTGGAGATTGCGTTGTTGGTCCCCTTTCATTTATTTTTCAAAATCTTCCCTTACCTTTATCCCCTTCTGTTACCATATCCCTATCCATGTACTTCTCCATACCCACGTAACACCCTTTTCCATGAAGTGGAGTAATTTTATATTTTATAATTTTGGTATGCACATAGCAGAGAAACGCTATACTGCAAACCGCGGGAAATGTTTGAAAGAACGCAGAGACACAGGAACGTTTCCATGGCAGAGGCATCTACGGCTCCAACGCAACACTGACATACAAGGAAAAAACGTTCAATTGCAGGCATTATGCAACACGCAATTTGCACCTGAATACGTGACAGAAGAAGAATCCCTAGCGATTGTGACAGACCAGGCAACCCACGCCGCCAGGAAGGGAGTAAGACCTGCGTTTACAAAGCAAATAACCTAACCCTAACGAGAAAAGAGGCCATGACTGTCTGGTGGACCAAAAAGCTCCAAAGATACCAATGTTTCCATACTGACGCTCCAACTACACTCATAGCAAAAGGCACGAATTACCATGAATGCATAAGCCACGGCAACAGAGGGACTTTACATGCAGAAGAGCGCGGGCTAAGGGAGGATACATACAGTGTTCCTGCACACCAACGCAAACACACCACAAACATCCCAATTACACCGTATAATCAAAGAACCGAGGTTTCTTATATTCTCGATTGGGTGGATTCAGAGTGCGATACGCCCGTGTGCCATTATGTTTGTCATGTCGACGAACAACAAGTGCAGGAGATCATATTCGCAAGCAGGCACGATCAGTGAGCGGAGACGACAAAAATAATTCGTTGGCCTAAATCAGCCGAGCAAGCTGATGGAAAAACCAAAGAGATATGAAGCAGAAAGTCATTAGTAGCGAAGCATGAAAAACACCGAAGTTAGTGGGTATCACGAGAGGTAAAAACACTGAAGTTCAAGGTCAGCCATAAAAGATATATTTTCACTCTGCGAGTCTTGGCCCACAAACAGTAGCTCGAACTATGCTGTCAAGCGAACACAAATGGAACATACAAGCACCAAAAATGAGGTTTCGTTTCCATTTTAGACAGTCATCATAGATATGGCAGCTTCATCCTCAAACAATGACAAGATCGGGTGGTCGACACACAAAAATTGATAGAGAAACAACCACAAACATTAAGGAGACCGTAGCGCTTTGCATTCTGCTTGGTATTTAATTACATTCCACATTGACTTTATCATATTGACTTTATGGTTGTTTCAAAAATCACAATAAATAATTATAAAAAAAGAAATATAAAAAATAACTCATAGCTTATGCATGGATAATACTTAGTGATAGATAATCTATCTAACTAAACAAGGTAATAGGTAGTTAAGGCATACACAACAACATGTGATTACAACTAAGCATGGAGAACAAGTAACATATAACTTGTTCATGGCACTTAACTTGTGGCCTATCCTTGTTCACAGGCCACAAGAGTGCATGTTTTGCTTAGAAGCTTTATAGTCATTGAAATAACATAAAGCTTGATATCTCCACTCAAGTAGTTGCAAAGAATCATATGATATTGCCGAAGAATTGTAGACCTAGGGTTTTTTTTTTTAAGGGAGGGGCTGCCAAATGTTATTTCACTTTCCGACCTAGCCCATGGACTATTCATATTCTAACCTTGACTTGAGTGGGTTTACTACTTCTAGAGTACATCATTACATTGCCTTAGGCTTTCAAAGTGTCATTCGTTCTTGAAAATTCAGAGAATGTTTCATTTTGCGTCAAAGGGTGAGGGTTGATTACCGTGGCTCACCCTCATTTCATACACACATTGAAAAAACTAAATGCCAAGAGGCATGCAGCCTTTGAACTCTCGATAGTTGCGAGAACTCTTTTCCTTCCCCACATAGTTCTCGAAGAACTTTGATACATGTCGCAGCCTTTAAGAGTTCGACAAAGTTCCCAAAACCATCATCTTGCACTCGAGGTAAGAGGTGGGTAGTGATATCTTTTAACTTCTTCCATGTGTCCCCACATAATCAGTTTTCCATGAGCCTAACAGGTAGCCATTGCGGGTAAGGCTACAGTCCAGGTCCATCCATTAGGGTGAAGGAAGAGCATGGTATTTTTTAAGGATTCTAATATTATACTTAAGTATAGTATGCTAGGCGATAATTTTAGATTGAAAAAAACATATATATAGATCTAGGAGAATATTGAATATGAAACATACACTTTACTACAAAATGTGTAAATTTTGGTCAATATTATGATAAAAAAAACATATTTTATGTAAATATAAGTGACATTAGAGACTAAAAATGACCAAATAGCGAATTTATTTTTTGAAAAAAAGCCCCAAAATTAGTCAATTGGTGAAATTTTGCCCTTAAAAATTACCTTGAGGGAGAGTGTCCTTCCCCAAGAGGTATGTTCTGTTTTCCTTGTGCATTTCATTTTCTCCTACATATTTTTCCTATTGATTTTTTCATGCACGAAGGTTATTGCATGGCAATCTGAGCGGAAACTCCTCCTGCTATCTTAGTTTTACGAGATGAACTTGAGCTATTGAGAATTGCGTAGGGTCTCAGAAACCTCCCTTTCTCAGTGGTTAAACCGGACACGACCTATTGTACTCATGACTATCAAATTCCATATTTTAATAAAATCTGATTTTAGGCATATTTGTGTCTTCCTTCGTTTTTTTTATTCATCTCTAATACCATTTTCATGGTTTTTTCTACATTCTACAACAATGTATTTTATGTAACTAATTGGACTGTACATATTTTTATTTCTTGGTTTACAAGTTTGTATATATATATTTCAACTTTTTATACTAACATGTATATAAATGTTTGATTGGTGCTAGATAATTCCAACAAAGGTGGCCATCTTGCACATTTAAGAAAAATATGTCATGTTATGCACTTAATTTTATTTATTGAAATTTTTTATGCAAACAACTAAGCCACTAATTTCAATGTTTATAAAGTGATATAACTGCATTAATGAAGTGACATCTTTGATTACATTTAAAATTTCAAAGGTTTATGAAACTGGATATTTTCTTCTACACAGTTAAAGATGTTACCTTTATTCACACTAGATCCATAATAGGTTTAATTATAAATGCATTTTTACATTTGTGACTAACAGTTATTTTCTTAGAATATTTTTCAATAATCCTTTTTTTTTATTTTATTGTAAATATTTTGCATTTAATCATTTTTCTTTTAATAATTAACACATACATGGTTACATAAGTCTCATTTAGATTTATTAACGGATTAATATTATTTTCTTGAAATCATTCTTGTACTTCATCAAGCTTATCCAACTTTGCTTTCATTTCCTTTATGTACTTAATCTCATTGTTCAACCCGTGATAATCATATCTACCCGAGAGATCTAAATGCAACCCAGAATTCCATCCCCTTCTTCCCCTTGATTAGCCCTCCAAGGATGTTTAATGTGTTGTTTCCCTAACCATGTCATTTTTAGCATCAACAGTTCACATGTTCATTTCCGGGCCTTTGAAAACATAATGTAGACTAATTTCCACAGTGAGATCATGGGACTATGTGCTTGGTTTGGAAAGTTTACCAAAATCTACAAGTTTTGGTGTAAGGACAAACCTTACATGAAGCCATGGAATCCCTACCATATATTGGCTTGATATATGTGGTTACGGTTGTAACCTATGATGCACTATCCATAAAGGTCAATGATGCATCATCCATAAAGGTCACGGTTCGAAAGCTAACTATCACTCTGTATAAGATAGTTGAATCTAGCCACTTGTTGGGTTGTTTGTGAGTGCATAAATCATGAACTAGGGTTTGCAAGTAGTGCGCTTATGAGTGGTTGCAATATTCTCTCACAAAATTTACAACCCATAGGTGAGATTGAACTTCACAATTGTTTGAACTCATGACCTTGTGTGTAATGTTTTAAATCTGAACTAGTCCACTGCTAACGACCATCCACAATTAGAATCATACCCTGTTTTCTTATACATGATCCATATCTACAACATATCATAATTGATCCAAATCTAGCATAGAACTTTCAGACATGATATGCTTCGTTGTGAACGAAGTTGAAGTTTTTTTGATATCATTTATATCAAATGTTTAAAAAAAGGGTTGGTAATATTGACTTCCTCAAGCACTCAACCTCCACACATTGATGCATAAGATATACCCCGAACAACATCCAAAACTGGTCTGCCTAATAGCAATCTTGAGGTTGATCCGGTGCGTGGTGTTCCCTATTTTTGGTGGCGGTCTTCTTGCTAGTCGGTCGATACTAGCGTGGAACTTTTCCTCTTTGATCACTATTATTGGTGACAAATACCTTGAATTATTGGTTGCGAATTGCTCATTCTACTTGTTTCTGTCTTCCACTCTAGAATTTAGTGGAGGAAGCGTGCGCCCATTCTATCATAAGCCGATTTGGAAACCCTCCAACATGTTTCAAATGGGGAAAATGAAATTTAAAGTAAAACTATGATCAAAATTGTAGATGCCATATTCATATCCCACAAAATTAGGGTTTACCAACTAGTGTTATGTAAGTTGTGAATCGCGATGATCTTTCATATCATCAGTGAACACGTTGAACAGTGGTGATACTGAAAGACAAAAAAATAAAATAAAATTATTCACTCCTCTCAATTATTGTTCCAAAGCTTACATTGCTCTATAGGTTGATAGGTTGGGAAAGTTCGAGTTAGGCAATACAACCTATTATTGTTCTGATAATAGTGTCAATTACTTTACTGTTGCTTTGTAACTTGCGATGATCTTTCACACTCCAAGTGTACACGTGGAATAGTGAGTTACATTTAGTACAATAATAACGTGGCGACATATTCTCATCTCGCTGTGATTGAGGGGAACGAATCCCATCTAGTTAGTCAATTAAATAGAGTATAGGTGAATGGAATGATATGTGAAGGGAGACAACATCCATCTTTATCCGGCCGATACATAATCTAATGAGGGATACTTATAGACCTCATTTGATCTAGTGTGACAATAATTGCCTTCATGACTTTAAGAGAAGAAAAAAAATGCAAAAATCAATAATTTATGAGCGGTTGTGGCTTCATGCATATGTAACAAACAATTATTTCAATTAATGGATCTATGCCTATGATGGTTATTGTTAAAAGTAATTATATTTTATCTAACTCTCTATTAAACTCTAACTTATTGTACTTTTCCTCTATCCCTGGAGCTTGGAGATCAACTAGGACCCCCAATTTTGGCAAATATGGAACTAAGAAGCATTATGTCTTCATTCATTTTTGAAAATATTATAATCTAGTCACACCTTTCATGGAAAAAGTTGTATGGTGACCCTTTTTAGAGAACTTCTATCACTAGTATCATTGATGATGTCAAGTAGAGAAAATTCTGCAAAAATAAATAAATAAATTCACCAAGAAACCTCAACAATCCATGATGATTGTGAGAGAAAACACACATATATATATATGGTTTTTTGGAGGAGCCATGGGTGGCTCCAAGAAGCCGAAAGTAATGGCTACGCCAGTTCGAAGTTCATTGCATCACAATATTGTTTCATACCAGATGGTGTCTTGCAGGGTCACACTTTGAAGGTTTCTCCTGTGCAATCAATCACTTCAGAGGGGGATCTCCCCATTCCTTTTGGATCCTTGAAGTTTTACGACTCTTCACAACTATTTTCTTCTCCCCTTATGCATTCAGTCTTTTACATGGATACTTCCATTCCTCCTACATCAAGTGATTTACCTACTACTTCTAAGCCCATTATTGACCTACCTCAGAACCCTTCTTCTCCTTCAACTCCCAAGGTTCTCCCCCTTTCTCCTAAATTTAACCCCCGGGCTCCAGAGAAAACCAGAGGATGCAAAAAGAGGGCACAGTGTATCAAGAAGTCAATGGATGAGATGAAGGTTTTAATAAATCCTCAAATTCTACATGAAAAGATTCTTCATTACACCAAATTTTATTTAATTGGAAGGTTTCATGCAAGACATTTTTTTGGAGGTCGATCTCAAGAAATGGGTTCAATGCATATAGGCTCATTTCCTGGGTTATGAACCTTTGCTCCATGCAGGTTCCATAGGGTATATTACCTTTGTATTTGAGAAAATTGAGGATCTTCAGGTTATCATGGATGGAGCATGGTTTGGGGGAGTGTTTCTTTGACCCTATTTCATTGGCATGCCAACTTTGACCCTATTTGAGAGTGTATCCATAAAATGGCACTGTGGGTAAAGTTGCCACGTTTACTAGTCAAATTATAGGATGAGAACATATTAAAATCCATAGGGGCCACTTTGGAACCTTCCGTAAGGTCGCACTAGAAACTGTCCAGAAAAATACTATTTCAATGGCCTCTATATGTGTTGAGATGGATATTGTGTTAGGCCTTCTAGATGTCATCCTTCTTGAAGCTAGGGATGATTATTTCATGCAAACACTAGATTACAAGAATTTTCCCTATCGATGTACCCATTGTACATCACATGGTCATCTAAAATGGTCCTTTACTGAAGCCAGATCGAAATGTTGGAGGAATGCACCTGGTAATGATTCCCTCAAATTTTGGTGATGAATCATTATCCCCGGTTCAGAACAAAAAACTAAAGAAGGATGTGGACATAGAGGAAATTGATCAAGAATTCTTGAAGGTAAATAAAGAAGTTGCATAGGTTATGACTGCTCTTCAAATGAGAATCCAGGAATTATAATCCAAGCTTATCAACATGCAAGTCACTGTCAATACCGACCAGGGGTCTCCACCGCAAAAGGTTACGATGGGGGAATCTATTGGGTGCGTTTGCAAAACGCCTTCTAGCCCGGTCATTGCCCTCTCTATAATTGAATAATGTTCGTACCCTACTCCAATTGCATCCTCGATACATTCTCAGGATGTTCCTTCTTCTTACAAGAGGTATGTCACCATATCTATTAGAAAATCTATTAAAGGACAATCTAGTGGTATTCGCCAATCGCAGCAGATTATCCCCCATTCAACTTAGGGTCGAAAATCCATTTTGGAATTAGCTCAGTCTGAATCGAAGAAGGAAATTTCAACCGATCATCAATCAACAATACAAGGGGCCCTTAACAAAGCAACCCAAGCTTGGGTTAAACAATGAAGATCCTTTTTCAGAACGTCAGAGGGTTGGGGATCCCCTCAAGGTGAATAATACTACAGTTCTGTATATACAAGAGACAATGTGTTCTACGGAGGTGGCCTCAAATATTTTGCATAAGGTAATTCCAGAGTGGTCTTTCCTTACTGTTGATTTGGTTGGGACTTCTGGAGGACTAGCTCTAGGTTGGACAAATGTTCTCACCCTCCAACCATCGGTAATATCTTCCCACTATATTATTGTTTTTGTTTTCTCCAATCCTCTAAATATTTTTGTAAATCTACTAAGTATTTATGCCCCTTCACATGAGTGTAAATCCTTCTAGGAGGTATTATTTTATAGTGATCTCGTATCTCGTCCTCATCTCATCCTTGGGGGATCTGAACCTTACTCTTTATAGTAGTGAACTCTAGGGCCCTAAAGAAAGGAAGGATCCTCTTACTGATTTCTTCATCCATCATTCTCACATCCTCTTTCTTGTTGATATTAATCCTGACTCTATTGGGCCTACCTGGTCAAATGAGCAATTCGGGCCTGAAATGATCTCCAAATGTTTGGATCGGTTCTTAATTAGTGAAAATATCTTGCTAAATCTTGGCTCCTACAGATCAACTATCCTCAAATTTTTCCATTCTAACCATTTCCCTATCCTCTTGGAACTTGATTCAACCTCGAACAATCCTCCCTCCCATTCAAAATCAATCCTCATTTGCTATATGAGGATTTCAAGGCTATTGTTTAGGATAACTAGCGTATTTTCAATCCATGGTTGTTGACTTTTGCGATGGAACATTTTCAAAAGAATCTAAATGTAATTAAACCTTTGATCAAATATTGGGTTAAGAAAACTTTTGTAGACTCCGACTAGTCACTAGTCCTTCTTGAAGCAAATATTGCACAGAAACTGGTCTCTCTTACACAAGGGAATTGCTCTCAAGCCGATAAACTGGAATTAGACACTCTCAAATCATAGAAGGACATAATTCTAGCCATGCATGAAGCCACGTGGCATATTAAGAGAAAATCACTTTGGATTTCAGAAGGGTACAACAATACAACATTTTTCACCAGTATGCAAAGGCAGAAAAGCCGTAAACACCATATGGAAGGTCTGAAATTAGAAGGGTGAGTAATGCTTGGATTTTAAGTCGATTGTTGGAGCGACAAAATCCCACTATCAAAATATTTATACTGATCCTCCTAGAGAAAATATCAGGGACATTTTGGATTCGACATATTCTTCAATCGGTGGGTGGATGAGGATATTAGTGTCTCTATAAATAGACATGTGGCAAGGATTAAGTTAAACATGTACTTTTCACCTTTTAGAAAGGAAAATATTTGGGACCAGATGGTTGGACAGCAGATTTCTATATAGGGTTTTGGGACTTGTTGGAATTCGATATTACAACAATGGTTGAAGAATATCGTATAGCAGGAAAAATTCATTTACCCTTCAATTCCACATTTATTGAAGACATCCCAAAATAGGAATATCCTAACGGATTTGAGCACCATCGAACTATTTCACTCTGCAATTTCATCTATAAGGTCATTTCAAAAGTGATTGCATGTCGTCTAAAGCCAATTTTGTCAAAGAACATATCTCCTCAATAGTTTTGGTTTTTGGATGATAGGAACATCCACAATGCTATATTCCATCTCTCCACAATATTCCAACCAAGTCTCGCTTAGCCTTCATGCTCAAGTTGGATTTATCTAATGTGTCAAGGTGAATTGGCTCTTTCTTCGCCTTATTTTGACTCAAGTTGGGTTCCCTCATCAATTCATAAACTGGATAGAAGCCTTCTACTACTGTGTTTCTTATGTAGTTCTTATAAATGGGGCTCCTTCTCCGTTGCTCTTTTTATTGGTCGTTGAAGCATTGAGAAGGCATATCAACCATGAACACTCAAATGGCAATCTAATGGGGGTTAAAATATAAAACACTGTCAATCATTCAAATTTTATTTGTATATGATATTTTAATATTTGATTCTGCTAATCCGAGGGAAGCGAAAGTTCTGGAAAGAATTATCAGGTTGTTTACATCTTCAGCGGGTCTGGATATCAACATTTAGAAGTCGTCTCTGCATTTTCATTCGGTGGAAGGAATTATGAATATTGATAAAAAATCTCTCCCTTTTACAAAGATTCCTTTCATAAATTGTTTTAAGTATCTCGGGTTTATGTTGAAAGCCACTGACTACACGATAGATCATTGAAAATGGATCTTGGAGAAGATAAATAAGAGGATATAAATGCTTGGTATCATAGGTGAATATCATTATCCAGTCGGGTTACTCTTATCAAAAAGTTTCTAGAGGCCATTCTTGTTTATTGGATGGCTCTAGAGCTTATATTCCTAAGGCGGTTTTAAACTCCATCGTGAAAAATTGTATTGCTTATCTTTGGGATGGTAAAGAGGAACAAAGTAGTATTCCACTTTGCAAATGGGATTCTCTTTGCCTTCCAAAATCATTCGTAGAATGGGGTTTCAAAGACTCTCACCTTTTCTCTACTGCTCTTGTTGCAAAAATTCTTTGGAGACTTATTTCTCAGAAGGGCTTCTGCCAAGATACGGTGGTTAAAAAATAAATAACCCCAAGATCCATTGTTTCATGGATTCAGCCTTTCTAAGCTCCTTCCAGGGGATCTATTTTATGGATATCTATTAAAAAAAGATTTACTATTATAGCGAAAAATCTTGCTTGGAAACTAGAAAGAGGTGACCAATTTTTATTTGGACTAGATCCTAGTATAGGTGTGGAACATTCAGAATTGATTCATGCTATATTAGTATCCTTTCTAAATAATGTTGTGTTGGAAAATCTATGCTCTAGCAAAAGCAATTTTTTTCTTTGGCTGGCCTTAAGAAATAAGCCTCTCACATGGGGAATATCTAGAAGAGGGGGTTTAATGGCCCTAATATCTTCCCTCTATGCAATGAGTCCTCTGAATCTATCAACCACTTAATATTGTTATGTCATTTCACCAAGGAATTGTGGAGTGCCGCTAGAATGTTGGGAGACTTTCAAGAATGGGAAGGTGAATATTTAACTGATGCTTGGGATAAATGGCTACAAAAGGGTTGAAAATATGACTAGATTACTATGGCTATGCACCTGAGCTGGTGCTTGTGGATCACTTGGAACGTAGCAAGTTTTAAAAATATTAAGCCCTCTCCTCTTTCAGCATTATATCTACTGAAATTCTCTCTCGCAAAGGGTTTTCTCACTAACATGTAGAAACCAAAACAAATTTTACAAGCCTTGATATTTGACCGAACTGTTCTATATGGTTTTAGTGACAGATCTTCTCAAGGGAACCCTGGCAGAAGCGGTGCAGGAGGCTACTTCATTTTCAAGGACACCAAATTGTCTTTCAAAATTGGGAATAGGAAAAATTCCAATAATTATGTTGAGCTTATGGGTTTGGTAACTGTTCGCATCCCAAATATACTTGTAAACATTTCATCTTGGCCCAGTTTCAAGGTTCTGCAGCGCCACCAATGGGCCTCAATGGGCCTCCTTTCAGGATTTCTACATGAATTTCCTCTTTGTCGAGCCTCCATATTTGGACATCAAACTTTGATAAGGTCTCTCACAACGAATGAATTACCAATTTGGTGAAGTCTCATAATTTTTTCTTGTTTGAATTCAAATCAAATATGTAAAAAAAGAAGGTTTTGAAAATAATGATTATAGTTATTTATTTGGAAGATTTTGGTTTCCTTGTGAGATTTTGCAAAAGTAAAACAAGTTCACATCAAGACATGAGCCTTTGAAATTCATTCACGACATGCCATCAAACACCACAAGTATCGAGAATTAACATAAGGCAAAAGGAAAGAGAACACAGGGAAGCTTACTTTGTACACAACTCATTAAAATTATATGCAACCATTAGCATACATGAAGAGCAGTAAAAAGTTTTATCTTATCCATGTGGGAGAGATCCTTTGAAATGAAAATACAAAATAATACCGACTGCCTGATGGTGAACGCCAAGTGTTAAAAGTTGCAATCGCAGTCGTCATGTGTGAAGGGAGTGACAAATATGTCACTATTCGCTAGATGTGAAAGAACCTATATCTATGTCATTGATGCAAAGAGAATGTCAAAGCTCACCTACTCCTCGCTAGATGGTGAAGAATGCAATGGAGTTTGAGTTGTAGAACTTCTTAGCTTTTATTTAACGCATTCAGTGCTGGTGTGTATCTTGAAAACGAAAGCTTTGAGCACTCACGATAACAAAATGTGGTCAGAATATGGACATGTTCCAGTGGATACTTGGGAAACCTACATACAAATACTAACAGATGTATATATTCATGAAGTACGTGGTGCAGATAGCTGCTGCAAATATGGGCTAGTGAAGGACCTTCGTTGGGTGATAATTATGACTGGCACATGTCAGAGATATGCTTTGTCCAAATAATGAAACTACAAGGGAAATGTGAGGTGCCTATCATGGTATTATTGATGGCAGTCAAATAAAGGGGATTGAGAAGCAGATTATGACCCATTTGAGTTCACTCTATGATCGATTGCCACACCCTATTGGAGAATTAGTGGTGGATTGTAATCAAATATTAAGCATTCTAGAAGATAAAGGAATACACTATCCACTTTCTCGCGAAAATAATAGGAATATTCAGTTACATTTAGTTACGGGCTTGTTAAAAGATAAAATTTAATTTGTTGCCTTCCATTATGGAGATTGTTCCACTTGTATCCATCACAAAAGTCACATCTCTTGTGCATGAGATCGTAGATGGAATGCTGAGAAATTATCACAGATATTCGGTCTACCTATCAATTTATTGTGTTGTCAATAAATGCGTTATGGAAGCACCTCCGTGTTGATCACGGCACCTATTTGGTTTTCTGTTATAAGAATTAATACTTCATGGTATTTTTGAGAGGAGATCTGAGCATCAAAGTAGAGGTTTGCTTGCCAAATTATTGTATCACTTGGATCCTTTCGCCACGAGACTACACCAAGCTATAACTACTGCTCGATTGATGGAGGAGGATTTAGTTTTAATAAATATACACAAAGCTTATTCAAAAAATAGATTTAGGGTTGTGGTAATCTCCATGATATGGATAACATGTTTAATCATCACGAATATGCGAATTGAGCACTTCTTTTTGCAAGCAAAAGAATGTTAGTTCCACTTAATCTGTTATGAATATCGTCTATATAAATATAAGATATTTATCTGTCAAGGGGTTCTTCTTCCTCCGAGAAGCCGAGGGGGTTTGAGAGATTAGATTCTGAGAAGTCTGAGTATTATACTGGGTGAGTTTTGTATGCAACATTTCATATTTAGGAATCAAGTCATTTTGGTGACTAGATTGTGCATCCTCTATACTTCCGCTTCTTTGAATACGATGGGAATTTCTACACTGCATTGATTCTTACACAGGTTCAACTCCGATTAATGCAAATTTGATTATTATACAGATTCTACTCCGATTAATGCAAATATTTTGCTGTTAATTACCTATCTTTGTAAGTTGTGTTCAAGTACTTGTGTCACCTTTCAAAACACTGGTTTGAACTTTGAGAATCTTCATGGTGAGTATATGAAATAACAAATTGTTAGTTTATGTATTCGTTGCAGTTCTATTCCTCTGCTTTCCTGTTTCATTATGTGTCTGGATTTCGAAGTGAATACCCCTGAATATATGATGTGTTACTGATATTTGAGATCTAATTGATGGGATTACCAAATATTTAAATCTTTAAACCTCTTTAACCTACATTATCAATCAAAACTATCTTTAAATCAAAGATGTGCTAGGCTTGTTTCTTTAGTAGTCCAGAACAACTTCTAATGCTAGCAATGACTATTCTCTACGTGAGACTCTTTATTAGTTGTAAACTAGTTTATGGAGAAGGCTCGATGTACAAACATTTGTCCAAGGTAATTTTTAAGGAAGAAATTTGGGCAATTGGCTATTTTTTGGGATTTTTTTCAAAAAATAAATTGGTCATTTGGTCATTTTTAGTCTCTAATATTGTCTATATTTGCATAAAATATGTTTTTTATCATAAAATTCGCCAAAATTTACACATTTCCTTATTAAATTGTATGTTTCATATTTAATATTCACCTACCTATCTTTATACATGTTTTTTTCAATACAAAACAATAGCCTACAATACTATACTTAAGTATAATATTAAAATCTTTAAAAAATAGCTTGTCAACTACAACCATTGCTTAGAAGGGAACATATTTTAAAATGAAAATTCATAAGTGTTTTATTGGTTCATATATTCAGGAAGCACAATTCCAAAGAAGAGACGAGAGAGGGAGTGCACCTCGAGGAAGGTGTACAACAATAATAGTATAATAATTCCATAGAAGACTCAATGGTGAGAGAGGCATCACAAATTGATGGAAGTCACCTATAGGCTCGGAAATCAAATAATGATGTAGTTGATTAGCCTTCATATTGAGGTTATAATTTTCACATGTTAAGGTGGAGATATATCCCCCTTTGATGATATTTTTTGAATTTTACCCAATGGATTGAGTGTAAATTCTTCATAAAAATATTTTTGTAAATTGTAATATCCCTGATCTGATCTCATAGGATATCAACTCAAATTCAACTTTAAAAATTAGGAAATTATAAGACACTAACTAGTTCACAAAACTAGATAGGAGGAAACTAGTCTAGGATACTAATGAACCCACCTAGAGCTTGATAGTTGGAATTTTTTCGATCTGCAAAATATGTTAAGGAGTGTGCAGCAGCATAAAAGTTAGAATCAAGGCCAGCTTCAGAATCCTATGCACAAGGTACTGGTGCCATTTATGTTTCAACAACACCTATCGCTCGAGTCTACTCCAAGGCTTCATAAGCACATGAGCATATGCATACTAGAGACTTTCACTTACACTTGAAGGAAACCAAAGCATTGATATTAGACAATAAATGTTTACATAGGTTTTTGGGAGGTTCTGGAATTGTTTGGAGTGAATGAGAGAAAGAGCTCTATGATGGACTACTCAACTAGTTTGTTTCTAGGCACTTCCAAGAAGGAAGAGAGGGTCACATAAACTCAATATGGGGATTGGGTTGGATTCATTAATTTCATAAGGACCTGTAATGACTTGCAGAATGAAAAATATATAACCATAGGCTATTTCATTAAAGTTATTGCAAAAGTAGTCATGAATTCATGCCCAACCAGCTAGTCTTGAAATATACAAACACAATTAGGCAACCTTCATAAAGTAAATTGGTTTCACAGAGCTCTAAATATTACAATTCGTGGAGAAATAGTCAATTAAAATTGCTCAATGAGCTAGTCTTGCGAGATCTAAATGCAAAAAACCTCCAATGCTTTAGAATTTATCATTTGAACACATAATGAATTAATGTGTAATATAGGAGAAATTTAAATAGTTTGATACATCAAAAAATAGCATTACCACCTTATTTTTCTCAATGAACCTCAAATACAATAAATCTCACAGTACATGAATCTCGATGTCTTCTAAACAGAATGAAGAGAAGGATCCTCCACTGGATTTGCTATGATGATGAAGATTGAGCACATGGATGATTATGAAAGGTGAAATGAGTTCATATAATTCTCCTAGGGGCGCACTCAAACAACTGGATCTCCTCTCGTGAGAAAAACTTCCTCATTATCTCTCTTTGATAGGATTGATAGTAGGAACCACTTCTCAATGGATTGAATTCTTCAAATCTAGATGATACTGCATGTAGACAAGATTCAGTATTTTCAATAGACTTAGTGATGGAGAATATATGTCACCATACTTTCAGTAGAAGCAGGGTCACATCTCCCAACTACGACTAGGGGCACATCTCCCAAGTCAATGAGTCAAAATTGCACTCAATTCAAATCACAACTGATCAAAAGATGTGAAATGGAGTTGTAATCCTTTTTTTATAGATTTAGGTGACTTGTTGAGCACCAAGGCTCCCTCATGGAGAAGATAAGTTTGCCTTGATTTTTTCTTTAGCTTTTTCCTTTCTTTCTGCATTGCTTTGATTTTTGTTTTGCTTTGCTTTGTGCTTTTGATTTTGCTTTCTTCTTCTTCTTCTTCTTCTTCTTTTTATTTTTCCTTATTTTTCTTTTCTATTGAGCTTTTTCCTTTTTTTCTACCTTATCCTGCTTTTCTGCTTTGTCCTTCTTTTTCCTGCTTTTCTTCCTTTGTCCCGCTTTATCTTTCTTTCATTTGCAAGTCATCACTTGGTCAACCATTATTATCACCATTATTATCTAATGAGACCTTGTGCATACTTATCTATTTTATTTTATTGAAATAATTATCTATTAATGAAAATTACTTCTACCAAGTGCATTTCAAACTTAGGATAAAAATAAAAATAAAATTCTTAACTAATTAATGCCTTAACTTTAGAATTAACCCCAAGTGCATGAAATTTCCTCCTCAATCCAAAGGATTGGTTGGGATAGAAAATAATTCCACTAAACATCAATGAGGGGACATGACATAAGGATTGAGGTTTCTCTCCACAGGTTTTTTCGATGGTGAGCAAGACTCCCATTTTGTGTTTTCATTATTATTGATAGGTGAGGATTCTCCCTTTTGGTTTATTATTGTTCTTCTGGAAAGGATGAAATATTTATATTTTTGATATCCTAAATCTATGTTGGATGTAATTTTACACTCTTATGGAATAAAATTACCGACTTTTCTCTCTCGAAAATATGTGTGTGTGTGTGTGAATGTATATACATTTTTTTCACACACACACACACCTATATGTGTGTGTCTGTGTGTGTACATATAAATATATCTACACACACATGCACACATATAGGTGTGTGTGTGTGTGTGTTGAAACTCTTCAACTCATACTCCATAATTGGTGGCTTCTAAGAGACAAATTTGAACTCTAGTCCTACAACATTAACGAGGGATTTCTTGGATGTATAAAAATTATTTTTTGTTGTAGTAATTTGAAGGAATGCAATGTGTGGTCAAACAATGCCTAATAAAAGAATCACCCTGAGATCTCCCTTACATTTTTCTCAAACAATATATACAATATTTTTCTCAAGTGCTTATCAAAATATTGCTTTCATGTAGCAGATGATACACAAGGATAATATTTTACATAATTCACGAATATGAGGAATCAATACTATTTTCAAGTAATTGTAGATATGTTTACAACCTTTAGTGTTAATCATTCACAAGCACAATATGGGATGCACCAATAATTGTGGAAAATGTTGCAACTAGGAATACAAACAATCCAAGCTTGGATGATGTACGACTACATATTCTTGGAATTATATATCATGTCATTTGCAAAGATGACTCAAACATGTACAACATATATGTCCTACAAGTATAGTATTAATGTGAAACACTAACATTGAAAAGTTGATGGAAGTAGAAGTTACAATAAGCAGGTGGTCACATCATCTAGTAGTCCTACATATGTTGGGAATCATTAGAACCAAAATGAAAGTAATTCAACAAGTGCTCAAAATTTTAAATTTGGTGTTATATAAGGTGATGATTGTGCATATATATATATATATATATATATATATATCTATGTATATGCCCATGCCACTATATATATATCACTTGGAAATATGCCAACACTTTCTATTCCGGAGAATCAAGGTATGGCTAGATTACATAATCGACTCAATCATTATATATGGAATCAACAAGAGCATCATGTCACTTACAAGAATTGAGCCTGGGTGGGGAGGGTAACAATTATTCCTCCCAACCACTCAATATACATCCAATGGACTATATATATATATATATATATATATATATATATATATATATATATGTATGTATGTGTGTATGTGTGTGTGTGTGTGTGTGTGTGTGTGTGTGTGTGTGTGAACCCACACACCCACCCACCCACCCACACACACACACATAACATTTGTACTACATAAAGATTATAGATAAATATGACTAAGGTCAATGCACTATTTAACCTAGGAAATCAAGCATTTATGATCTCATGGAATTTGGGGTAAAATATAGAATTGAAAACCCATAATAATATAGACTCGCACCCATTGGAATGGTTCCATTTATTAAACTACAGAACAAATAAGCACAAGACAAAATGGGAAGAAAATGACTAAGCCATTCTCTAACATTTATATTTATCTAATGATATGAATTTTCATGATGTTTTATTGGTTCTGCATATGTTATATATTGACATGAATGTCAAATTGAAGATGTCTTAGGAATACATATGAATCCATTATATTTATGTTCATATGTTGAGTAATTGCAATAATTCCTATGATCTTTGTTGATGATGATATAATGATGTGATATCCGTGAATGACAAAGTGATAGCACACAATGATTTCTTTGATAATATTTCATAATTTCATGATATCTGCTCACTACATGAGATTATTTGTGATGAAATTTCATCATGGGATGGCATGATTATTGTGGAAAGATAGTTTATGATTAACATGCATGAACATATGGGTATTAAAATGATATGATGGCATGATGATTTTATAATGACATGTGGTATTTCATGATATGTTGATTCTTGAGATAACATGCAGCACTTGGCATGTGCATACTCTACAATTCATAAAGATCCGATGAGGTAAATGGCTATGATTGCATATGTTCTTTAAATAATGACCATGTTATCATAATCTTCTTTTCAAGATAGCTTGGTAGAATTCCTTAATGTTTATATGCTTATGGTATGTGGACCATGTCATGATATGTTATTTCATGAAGACAATATAGTCTATGTTGATGATTACCATTATGTGATGGTATAAGGTAACTTGCAGTTGTTTACTATTCCTTGTATTAATATGGATAGTATGGTTATGATAAAATCATGCTCTCATGAAGGAATAAAGTTCCTTAAATGTCATAATGATGATATATAACTAATTCATTGATTGCATGTTGTGAGGTGGTGATTGGAAGGAAATACACCCATGGGATTTATAGTAGTTAATTCAAGGATTTCATAGGATCCCACAATCACGAAAGATAATGCTTACAAATAACATCTTATTGGTTGGGGACAACTCAACCAATAAACCTATGACAGTGGTTCTTTTAAATTCTGTGAATTCCGGAAGTCCATGGCTAAATTCATACTCACGAGTGGGAGGTATATGAAGAGGTACTTTTGATGCATGTGGCTAGATGTCGTTATGAAGGATGGGGATGAAGTTCGACCAAACTTTCTAGATTCTTGGTAGTATAATGGGGTAGTGTACTGATAACCATATGCCTAGCCTAACCTATATGATACCTTTAAGGTCAACAAAATTGGAAGGGGAGGGTGGTTGAAACCACCTAATGCCTACTATATGATCTGCAGATAGGTTATAGTAGAGGGATCATGCCATGGCGAGTGGGACCATCCGTAAGTTGATGCAGAGGGTTATTTAGGTTGATTAGATGGTATGATTCTTAGGGAGAGGGTGTGTAAGGGAGGAATTTGTTATGCAACAAATTTGCAAAAAGAGTATGAAAAGAGTAGAAATATATCATAAAGAGTACTCCACAACTTGATTGAATAAAATAGTTGAATAACAAGCCTCTTCGAGGGGGAAACCTCCTTATACAATGTATTAAGTATACAAGAAAAGACAAGATAAGATACTCCAAATGAAAGGTCTCCATCCTATATATATAGGAGACTAAGGGGTACAATCGCAAATAACCAACCCAAGTCGACATAACTAATATAACCATACTAATGACAATTACCACTAATGGAACAAATCCAACATAAAAAATAATGTAATGAACCACAATATAGGGGGAAATGTGCCCATAGTTTGGGATTAACATGCCCCTCCCCTTCATACAAGTATTGTCCTCAATGCTTGATTAGTTGTGGATTCCTTTGTATCAAGGACTCATTTTCCCATGTCGAATCTTCAAATGGTAACTTATTCCACTTTATGAGGTACTCGGTAATAGCTCGATTTCGTAGTTCTTTAGTCCTTGTTTCAGTGATTTGTTCAGGTTCCAATATGAATTTTCCTTCTTCATCAAGCTCCAACAAGATTTTTTGAATTAGGATCTTGTCTCATGTTACCTTATTTAAGAAAGAAACATGGAAAACTACTTGTACTCTTGAAGGTGAAGGGAGCTCCAATTTGTAATCCATACTACCAATATTCTACAACACTTTATAAGTACCATAATACTTGGGTGCTAATTTATTTCCATTCTTTAATAGCTTGAGATACATCTACTTGTAAGGTTGTATCCTGATAAATACCAAATCCCCTTCTTCAAAACTCTTTTCACTGCGATGTTGATCAGCTTGTTGTTTCATCCTGTTTTTTGACATAGTCAGGTTGTCCTTAAGTATCTGGAGAACTTCTTGCTGGTGATCTATGTGATCTTCCATGGCTTGAAATTTAGATTTTCCTTTTAAAGGAGATGTGATAGATGGAGGCTGCTACCCATAAAGTGCCATAAATGGAGACATTTTTTATGATGTATGGAAGGAAGTATTTTACCACCATTCCACCAAAGACAACCATTTCAACCACTATGTTTGTTTATTAGATGCGAAGCAACGAAGATAGCCTTCGAAACACTTGTTCACTATCTCAGTTTTCCCATAATATTGAGGGTGATAAGATGAACTGTGAGCCAATTGAGTACCTGAACAGGAAAATAATTTAGTCCAAAATTTTATAGTGAAAATTGGATCTCTATCACTTACAATAATCTTTTGATTTCCATGTAACTTCTGAACAATTTCCATAAAGGATGTAGCTATTGTACTTTCATTAAAAGGGCGAGAGAGTGCAAAAAAGTGTGCATACTTTGTGAGTCTATAAACAACCACCATAATAACATTCTTTCCTTCGGACTTGTGTATACCTATGATAAAATCCATGGAGAATTCCTCCCAATGCTAGGAAGGTATGTCTAATGGTTGTAGAAGTCCTGGGGTCTTAACTATTTCACCCTTATTCTCTTTGAAAACCAAGCATTCAGCCATGAACCTTTGAACATCATATTTAAGACCTTACCAAAAAAATTGCTTCTTGACCCTGTGGTAAGTTTTCAGGAATCCTGAGTGCCCACCTATAGGAGAGGCGTGTAATTCTGAAAGGACCTTCTGCTTGAGTTGGGAGTTTTTGCATAAATATAAGTGATCGTTGCTGTGAACGATTATACCCTATAGCAGTTGAAATGATGCTATCAACTTACATGGTGTGACACATAGATACATTCTACTTTGCATTAATTACTGTAAACAAAATGAGATTAGGATTCATAAATCAGTACCTTGTTTATGGCATCTGGTCCTAGATTTCACCCAATCTCCACAGCAATGTACCTACAAAATAAACATACCTTCCTCAACATATCCTGACTACAAATATATAATGATATTGAAGACAATATGACATTAACTATAATCAGAAATTCAATAGAAACAACATTCCATTGGGATGGTAAGGATATCTCGATCTTTATTGTCAAAGAAATGCAACCAAATACAGTTTATACCTAATCTGTTCCAGGCACTTCTGCAACCGAGTTCTAGGCTACTGCTCCTCACAATGACTTAGAAATTCCTTCAGCATAACAATAGCTTCTTCTTCATTGGCCCCTTCCTCGTGGCTTCCCCTTGCATTTATGGCCAAGGCAGTAAGTTAGATTCGTGAGGTAGTTGAATTGGGAGGTTGGGGGAGTTACAATACCAATCTCAACTAATCCCAATTCGTAATATTAATATATTTTTCCATTTCATCTTAATATGTGCGTAGGTATTACACTAGATAACTTGCACATAGGACACAACAAATACTCTTAAAGACTAGCGCATACAACTTTTAATCTAAGTGTGTAGGTCTACTTTAGTAGAACCAACGCATAGTGCACTAGATGCGAATTGTAAGAGTAGTGCATGTCTAATGAAATATGCAGAAAAAATATAGTTTTTGGCTAAAGAGGTGTAATCTCAGCAGTAAATCATCTAAGGTCAATCTAGCTCTTCCATCCATAGTGTCCTTTTGTGTGATCGACAGGGCAATGTGATCACGGAAGGAGAAGTGCAGATTTGACCTATAATAGATGCCCCCTAATGTATGATGTCAGAGGGAAATGATGGCCGAAATACATTATAATTCCAAGTCAGAGGAGGAGCAAGAAACCACAGGACGAAGTCACAAAAGTACCTGAAAACAATGATCAAGGTCAGCGAGCAATTACAATCTTGACATCATATAGATGTTCATTATGATACAACATGATCTCCGATACATAACTAGGAGATATATATATATCATGGCCACTGAAATACAAGCGTGGATCCATGTTAATGACGAGAGATCATAGCCATAACAACAAGCTGGATCTATGTCTCATGAAGAGCCAAAAATGAGCGTGGCTCAGTCTTGCGCAGCTTGGGTAATAACATGAATGATGATGCTATCTGAGTGCCAAGGTATTCATCCAAAACATCCCAAGGTACGAACCCTATCCATGTGAATAAATGAGCTGGAGTCGAACACGGGGGGTACCGTTTGATTATTGGTCATTGATGTATACCGTTAACAAACGCAAGGGCTTCCATCGATAATGTTAATGGGGCCCAAGGTACCTAGTACATTCTAGCAAGTGTGAATAAGTGGTCCTAAATTCGAACACTTAAAGAATCTATCAAATAGGAGACATTGATATATTCCCACTATTCAATAGCGAGGGAAACTGCCACTAATGATTGAAATCCCCAAGGTACTATTCGAAACTCTAAACTTCATTCCCAGAGTACAATGATTTGAAGTCGATGGGAAGAAGTCCATTGGAAGGGAGGCCTCAAGGCATCCTCCATCATCCAACACGAGGAGTACTCATAATATTGAGCTGATTTGGAGTAGGAAAAATACAAGATGAAACATACTTACACCAAGATGGCCGACACATGAGGTCAAGTTTACTGTAGAATGGTCAACACGAGTTGTATCCTTGAATAGTGAGCATGACACAAGAATGACTTAGGAAGCTTTTAACATTATGGGAATGTGATATAAACCTGCAATTTAGGAGACATTAGCATATTTTCCATATTATTGGAAGAGTTACCAGTCGGAGGACTAAAACTCCAAGATCAAGTTCACCCTAAGGTAAAAAACTGAAACCCAATTGAATGATGGACTCAAAACAAGTGTTGTGTTCAAGGACATGATTGACTAGCTGCCTTTGAAATTGAAAAAATATGTCTGATACCCTTCTCTTCCCTTATTATTTTTATCAAAGAATATCCTTGTTGTTTTTAATGAGTCCAAGAAAGCAAACTCAATACTTTATGCTCGCCGGTGTTTTCTTTTTTGAGGAGTCTGAAAAACTTAAACAATAACTCCATACACCTATTCGTGGATTTTAGTATCGAGCCCGAGTTGGTATGTGCTCACCGATGTTTTCTTGTTTAAAGAGTCTGAAAAACTTAAGCAATCCTCTATATACCTTCTCATGGATTTCACATCAAGCCGGAGTAGGTGAATGCTCATTGGTGTTTTCATGTTTCGAGAGTCTGAAAACCCTAAAGAAGAATCCAAAAGGTCCTTTTTCATATAGTTAGTCTCCTCACCCGAAAAAGTGTAAAATAATGAGAGAAGGACTCTTACGTATGATTAGAGTATTCCTTTTTCGTAAATAATCCGCAAAAGTACGGAAAATGGGTAAACTTATACTTAAGTGGATGTCACTTAAAATCCGTTAACGAGTCTGAAAAGACAACTATACTCGGTGATCTTGTTTGTTTTGAAAAAGTCTAACAAGGGCTTGAAAAGACTTCATCAGCTTCAAGGACATAAGTTATCATGACCTTCTAGATGATAGAATCCTAGACAACCAAGTTAGTGATGTAGCTTAATCAAAAGAAAATTCTTCAATGACATAAGATACTGAATAGTATGGTACTTAATCTGATATGTCAATGAAGAAAACAAACCTTTGACGGATTGATTTTAAAATATAGTGAAATTTTGCAATGTATACTTTACCTAATCCACCAAAACTCAAAAGACATTAGTGAATTAAATAAGACATTTAAAAAAAATTCGAAACTATACCACGTTCATGAAAGTGGGTAAAAATTTAAAAGAACATTTTTATAAATAGTTTCAAATAAAAAACAAAATTCACCATTTCAATTTTTTAGAGAAAAGTGTGAAGAGCAAAACTCAACTTCGTTTGCTTGTTGCGATATAACTAGGATATCAAACCAGCTCCTACTTCTTCCAAGTAACTAATATCATCCTTGTCATTCATTTGCATGTAAATTTATAGTTTTTTAGTGGGAAAATTAATTTTTATTGAAGTTTTAGTTTTGTTTTGCGGGTGCGCAAGTCTCTTTGAAAAAGACTAGCGCACTCGACAAAAGTACGCTGGTCTGTTTTCAAAGGAGTTGCATCCAGGATGTTATTGTCCATCTATGAAAGTAGCGCACACCGCAAGAAGTAGGGAAAAAAACAACGTTTGACTAATGCACTGCATGATTTTTGCAGGATGGTTCTTGTGTGGTGTGAAGGAGAGCATGAGGAAATGGATCCGCAAGCTATGGGCGATCCATTAACTCTTCATGCACTAAGAAGATGCGGCTATTAAAATTCTGTCAAACCATCAATATGTGAGCGCAAACCCAATTTCTCAAAAGGATGGTACGGTATTGGGATGCCAATGCTGGAGTGTTCAATATCCAAGGGGAGATTCTCGAACTTATTGTTGATGACATCTACTTTATCACTGGTCTCTCTCGAAGAGGAGAGGTGTTAAATCTCAAAGGTACCTCTGGAAGTGAGGGTGTCCTCTCCATGCAAGACTATATCAATACCTACTTCTTGCGAGGTACTACAAAGACCAGTAGTCAAGTTTCCATAGCAAGTGTTGCGAGCTTTCCACTGAAAGCTATCTTGAGTACTCTGAACAGGATGGGAGGAAGCGCAACACAACACCTTGCTTCATGGAACTATATGCATGCGGGAACATAATGCTTGCACGGGGTTATTTATGACTGGTGTTCAAGCTTACTAGTGAACATGAAACTTCAGCTGACTAGATGCAAAAATGGTGTGATGAAGAACTTTGGTTATAGAAGTATCCTCTATACCTTCTTCCTTGAGAGGGTACCTACATTGAGTCTGGGGATGGCCTTGCCACTGCTCAATCCTCGTGATACCCTTATTACTCATTGGGGAGACATCTTCAAGCGCCAAGGTGGCGACGAGAGCAATCTCTCTTACAGTTATGAGGATTACTAGGCATGGTGGGATCGGCAAGTGCCGGCTTTAGAGCAGTTCCCATATGCGGGTATGGACTTCTGTCGTGACCCTGAGATGGCTCTTCCTCCAGGATCTTCCTGGGGAGAGATGGGTAAGTTATGTTTTTGAAAAATTATTTAATTTTTTCATTTTATATATATCATTTTTTGATGAGTTTGAGATACTGAAAGAATTGTCTTTTGTAGATGTTGGGCGTATGTGTCCTGATGGACACCCTAGTACCTTTGTGTGACAAGTCATTGTAGGGGAAGTTGATGCCATGTTGGTGAACATAGAGGGAAAGATGAGTCGATTGACTCATGACATCCCGACGTACAAGATCAAGCGGATGTCGCTCGATATGCAGGACAATGCTGTGGGTGTTCGCCCAGCATGGATTTGACTACTGAGGAAAGTAGCTAGGCTAGTCATCTGCTACATAGAAGCTGTGGCAGAGATGGAAGAGGTAGAAGAGGCCCCTCCTTCACCATAGAGGAGGACCTATATATGTATATTTTTGAGTCTGTTGAGCCCTTTTTTTATATTGATATGACACTTAGACAAATTTATGACTGAAACTCATATATTTTTTGATACGGATTATATACAGTATTGACTTTATTTACATGTGTGTTCTTATCTTTATGTGTGAATTGTTTATTATGGATGTGTATGATGTAGATTCCAATCTAAAACATAATTTGCATATGAATCAGCTAGAGCATTTAAATTCCTTGGAATTTGTTGATATGTAACGTAATCAAATTGTCTTTCAAGTAACCTAACTTGCAAGAACTGGCGTAGCAAAACAAGATCTATAACTTGATATTCACCCATTAACTGAAACACAACCAGCTGCGAGTTGAGTCTTACCTCCAGATGTGAAATGCCATGATGAAGAGCATCTTGGAGTAACTCTATGATTGCGCTGTATTCAGCTACATTATTCATTGTGGGACCCAAACAAGCCCCTCCCGAAGAGACCAGTTGGCCAAATGGTGAGAATATAACCCAAACTACTGCAACCAACTAAAGGGTGTGGTGACTAGCGCCATCAGTGAATCCTATGAATTATTCAGTCGACATCTGAAACACAAATTAATAGACACATAAGACGTAACGATAACCACAAGCAAAGCTAACTCTACAAAAATGTACAGCTATAATACATGAAAAAGCATCGAGGCCTAAGCGTAATACTTTTAAGTAGAGCCCATTTCTAGGCTTCGACAACTTATTACCCTTGTAATCCATTAACTCGTAAGCACCCTTCTTCAGAACCTTAGAGACTATGTAAGGATCGAGCCACATTGAATTGAACTTGCCAACTCCTAAAGTTTCCTTGTCTTGGTCGTAAAGCAAAATAAGGTCTCCTTCGAGAAAAAACCTAGGCTTGAAAGACTTATCATATTGACCTTTAACTCAATTTTTATGTGCTTCATTTGCTGTGAGCGTATCACGGTGCTGCTCATCAAGATGTTCTAGGTGCAGTAAACATTCTTCTAAAACTGAAGTGTCGGGGAGTAATTGGATAGCAAACTTTAATGAAGGAATTTCGCATTCGACCAGAACAATTGCCTCTATCCCATGAACAAGTTGAAAGGGAGAGAACCTGGTGGTAGTGTTAACATTAGCTCGATATGCCCAAAGAGCTGGATATAGCATGATGTGTCGGTTGGATTGACTAGCATTATTGGTCCTTTGCAAAATGGTTTTCAAATTTTTGTTGACCGCTTCGACTTGACCATTCACTTGTGGATAAAATGAAGACGAATGTTCCTGCCGAAAACCTAACATGGTGTATAAGTCGATCATCATGTAGTTATGAAAATATTGACCGTTGTCGGTGAGGATCTCTTTGGGTACACCAAACCTAGCAATGATCTGGTTAAATACGAAGTAAGCAGCCATTTCCCCATCTACTTTGATAGTAGGAATTGCTTCGACCCACTTGGTGAAGTAGTCGATGACAACAATGATGTGATGATGACCTATAGCAGAAACTGGATTACAATTCATGAAATCAATCCCCCACTTAGTGAAGGGGCCTACTATAGTCATAGGATGGAGAGGAGCTTGGTGTTCTCTCATCTTTTTGGTGAAATACTAGCATGGATGATAGCGTTTCACATCTTCGACACAAACTTTGAAGATCCTGGGATAAAAATAACCAGCACTTAGTATCTTCTGGGTTGTTGCCAACCTAGAAAGATGACCCCCACAGGCTCCACTGTGAGCATCATTCAATGTTGTTTTGGCTTCCTCTAAGGTTAAACAACAACGTAAAATAGAATCTATCCCACGTATGTAAAGAATATAAAAAATGATGAGATAGTTCTTTGCATGGTTCTTCAGTTTCTGTTGTTCATCCTTAGAGAAAGTAGGAGGACACCTCAAAGTCTAGAGATATACTAAAATATCCCCATACCATGGGTTAGAAGATGCAATAAGGAAGATGTGTTCATCCGGGAATGATGAATCTTCTTCATTGTGTACTATGTCACTAGGAAATTCAAAGATTAGTTCGGCGAAAACCAATGACTTCTTTGACTTAGCCGATTGAAAAACTAGGTCAAATTCTTGCAAGATTACAATCCATTTATTGAATTTCCCACCGATGATATGTCGAGTGAGAAAATATTGAAATGGTTTGACCTCAACAATCACTGTGGTAGTTCGCAATAAGATATAGTGATGTAGCCTCTGAACAACAGCTAATGCCAACTTCTCCACATAAGAATACTTAATCTCAGGAGCTATCAAGGCACGTAAAAAATAGTAAATGACATGCTCTTGGATATTGTCATCCTCCTGAACAAGTATTATGTCGATCGTGTATACAGATGCAGCCAGATATAACATGAAATCCATGGTATAATCTGGCGGGCTCAACAAGGGGGCTGATAGTAATTCATTTTTCAAGGCCTCAAATGAAGTCTGAGCAGCCTCATCCCAAATAAAATAGGTATCTTGTTTGAGTAGTCTCATGAAAACTTTTGTGATTTTAGAATATTTAATGATAAAACGTCCTCAGAAGTTGGACATACCCTGTAGACTCTGAATTTGTCTTACGGTTCGAGGAGGAGGAAGTTTTACAATAGCCTCAACTTTAAGTGGATCGACCATGATACCATGAATGGATACAATAAAACCCAGTAAACATCCAGACTCGACGCAAAACACACATTTATTAGGATTCAATCGAATCTTGTAATATCCATATCATTCAAACACAAGTCTCAAGTGATCAGGATGATCCCGTCTCTTGCAAGATCGCACTGGGAGATCATCACGATAAGGTTCAACTACATGTTTGATATCATGAAAAGCGAAGTTCATTGCGCACTGACATGTGGCTCCATCGTTTTTCAGGCCAAATGGCATCTTCCAATAAGTAAAGGTCCCCCAAGGAAAAATGGAAGTTGTCTTGTGCTGGTCTTTAGGTTTTGTCTGAATTTGGTTATACCCTGAAAAACCATCCATAAAATAAAACATTTCATGGCCCGCACACGCATCGATGATCTAATCTATAAATGGTGTGGGGTAATTATCTTTAGGACAATCTTTATTTAAATACCAAAAATATGTGCAGACTCGAATGGTTCCTTGCTTCTTATCTACTGGAACATGATTTGAGACCCATTCCATCATACCAATTGGATAGATGAATTCATCTTTGAGCAACTTCTCAAATTCCTCCTTAATAGCTGTTGCTTTTATAGGATTGTTTGGACGGAGCTTCTGTCTCACAGGATTAGCATTTGGGTAAGTTGTGATGACATGCTCTATAATGGCAGGGTTGATTCCTGTCATCTCCTCATAAGACTAGGAAAAAATGTCGCGGAATTCCTTAAATAGATTGGTTTACAAAGTGATCTCCTCAGGAGAACAATCTACCCCAATAAAAAGTTTTTCCACAACTCCAGGTTTGATGGAAATGTTGATATGAATAGTTCTCGATATGTTTTCCATATTTTGTTGGTCGTAAATACTGATCTAGAGGTTTTCCAATGTAGACCCAGGTACTTCATGGTGCAAGATACCAACAAAACCCCTATTCATCAACCCTTTCGGCAACAGACTACGAGCAGTCTGAGGTCTCACCCGAGGCGAAGTTGAGGGGGTTGTTGCAGAATCAGGTTTCCACAACCTAGTGATGCGAGTGTCCAAATCCACTGATGTGCAGTGCCGTAAGAACTTCCACGCTGCGAATAATCGATTGCGCGAAGTATTCTACTTTGCGTCGATTACAACGGAGTGGTACTAATGGGATAGAACAACAGGTCAGCACAAAGGAATGTATACGCTCCCTTGCAGATCTCTCTTTATTGATTCTTAAACTTGGCGATATGATGATAAGCTATCAACATCTTATCTCGCAGGAATTATAAAGGATTAGCGCATCAACAAGACTGTGCGTTCACTTCCCGACTTGATCGAGCTAACTAATCTTACTTAAAATTCTTAATCATTCATCAACACTTAGATTGTTTCGAATATATGTAAGGGAATGAAATATACCATGCAGCGTGCCTTGATGCAGCACTTCGAATTTAACAATTCACTTTGTGATTATTTAACAGATCCATAAATTCAAATACTTATAGTTGCTAAAAATTAACATTAATCCATATATGAACTACTTAGCATCTTATTCCCATCTCTTCCATGATGAATATAGATAAAAAGCAACAAATATCAAATAACTGTAACATCAAGCATTTATATTAAGTAATTGAACAATGGAAAACACACAAAGCAATCATATAACACGGTATTTAATGTGGTTAATCCCCCAGATGGAGGCTACATCCACAAGAATTGTTGTTATATTTTCTTTAGGGATGGGTACAACAACTCTTCGTCTGCGCACTTAGCTGCAGACACTCTTCTCTATCTCAAAATTAGGTCTATGTGCACTCAGTTGCAGAACCTTTACAATAGCTTCAAGCTTACAGACTCTGATAATATTCAATAATGATCAACAAAATGAAGAGTAACCCTTCCCATACAAAATCATGCCTTAGTTATAGATCAAGACCCATAGGGCATGTCTTTACATTTCAAAGGCATAAACCCTTAGGTTTACAAAACTATCGCATGCACACCAAAAGGTTGCTCTCGCTGAGCTGTTCCTTCTTTCACGGCCTTTAGACGACTGGTTCAAGTAGTAGTTCTCTGTGTTTTCTACCAGTCACCTTCCTCCCAATATGCACCTACCCACCGCTTGGTAGTTATTGAGTATCTTTGCCAAAAATAGATCTCCGATGACCTAGCAAGAATATGTGCTATCTTCCATCCAACGCTCTTCTTAGCTGGATCTTCCGTTGACCGAACACATCGTAGTACTGTTCTTCTCGCAGCACTGACTTCGCAGCTCTTTCGACACTGCGCTACATGCAACTTTGCAACATACCAAAACTTATCCCAAAATTGTTCCAATTGAACTACTCTCAGCTCCATGGTTCTCAAAATCCTTCCCACTCAAAATGCCCCACCTGGGCTAGGCCCAATAGGCCCCTAACAGTTACATGTGGCTCGCCCCCAAGCCACCTGCAGGTGCATCTTCCTCCATCTATTATGCCTCCTGCGGAGCTAGCTTCGCGGCAAACTCATTGTATGTATCAATCAGCTTCTCAGATGCAGCCTTCGTATCCTACTTGATTTGCTTAACCATATCCAACATCTCAGGTGTGATCTCTTCCCCAATTTGTCCTTCCACCTATTCTTGATTCTCGCACAGTTCCTTTAATTTTTCCTCTATCTCCTGCGATATTTTGCTGGCATCCTCCAATAATGGCTGGGACTTATCGCCCATTTTAGTTTCTTTCTCTTGTAAGGCTTGCACTTTCTTCTTGAGGGTGTTTATTTCTTTGTACTTTCGAATCCTATCTCTTGGTTGTAGGGCCTTCACTTCTGCATCTAACTTATCTAGTGTAGCTTACTTATCTTTCACTGCATTGTTTACTTGCAGCAATCCGGGGTCTTCTTTGAGGGCAGTGAATGCCTTCGATGCCACTTCCAACAGACTCTGGCATTTAGTCACTTCGGTAGCAATATTCTCTATTGCGGCCTTGACCTCATGTGCCCTTAGCTGTTGTTGGTCCAGTGGGGTCTGTGGGTTTATCTTCACCTTCAAGAAAGCAATGTCAACCTCATGGAGAATATCCATGTCTTGCATCTCCATCTCAAGACTGGTTACTAGTTCACCAATCTTAAGAATAGTATCGGTTGGTTCCTGTTGCACCTCAAATTCATCTATGTCGTCTGCGATGACAGTGATCGTGGATTCCAATCTTAGCTGACGATCATTCTTATCTTGAAGCTCCATAGATCTCCATGAGCTATCTGCCTCCAACGACCTGTTAGCTGCTTGCAGTTCAGCCTATCCTTTCAGCACATCTGTGGTTTTGTCATGCATTTCTTCAAAAACTTGCAACTGCAAGTAATGTAGGGCTGGAAATGGTATCTTTGCAAGATCAAGTTCCATGCATTCCACATTCTTCGTATCCAGCATTACTTGATCAGGTAAAGGAAACCTTATAGATAATGGTTGCAGATGGACAACATAGGACCTTGTGGGAACGGTGATTTGCTACTGTGAAGTCCCTGCCGACTCCCCTTTAGCCTTTGAATCCTGCAACAAGGGTAATATTTTTATTACTTCATCAATTTTTTGTGAAATCCCTTGCAGTGTAATTAGGTTTTGGTCCAAACTGTCTTGTATCGTCTTTTCTTTCTTCTCCTTGTCAATCGAGAGCTCCTCCATCTGCTCAGTGACCTTCACGGTGATCATTATGTAGTCATTCTCACGAAGCACTGTGTCCAATTGATATTTATTTGCTTTCTGTTTCTTGCTTGGTTCCTTGTGCACTGAAGGACTCCTAGTGTCCTTTCTTTTTCCTGACTCTTTGTCTTCTACTATGGGACACAGGATCACGGGGGATTCACTAGAAGGCAATATAATATCATGTTCATTCATATTGCGGTATTAAATATTCATGAAAACCTAAAAGTTATATTGCTTATATATTAAGGGGCAAAGGGTTTTTTTATTTAATGTAACAATACAAAAATAATTTGGGGTCTTTTTTATATGGGCGGGCTGACAAATATCCGCCAAATGGAGATGGAGGGATCACGGACGGATGAGAAATTGGAATGAGGCAAGGCTTGGGCTTACCAATACGTAGGGAAATCGCGTCTTGAGGCATGCTTAAGGCTAGGTGTTTCGTGGTGAAGTGGGTTTCCAGTCGATCATATTTGAGAGACAGTGGTCATTAACATCCAATTGTTACCCATAGCACTTAGCCAGTTGTTACCAATAGCCTTGGGAGGCTCTAAGCCTCCAGGGCCTGTTATAGGCCCTCGATAGGCCTTTGGGCTTTGAATACCCAACCACTCGTGCCTATTACAGGACTTGGGAGGTTTAGTCATCCTCCTAGAGCTTGTTATAGGCTTTGGGGGCTTGGATACCTATCCCACAATAGGCTTAGTCAACGATTGGGAAACTGCAACATGCAATCTACATGTTGTACTATGTGCATCGGCTCTAGTGACATACAATAAGTGATCTCCTATATCTTCATTAGACCATTAGATGTTGCAAATCATAATGATATGTGGTTAGGTCATTTCATTGTGGGTGAAGTAATGTGCATCCACAATATACATCAAAAGAAGCAAGGTGCATTATAGAATGCATGTGGAGTCATAAGAGGGGTATCATATCAATATACTACGTAGAAATATAAAGGGGTATAAAAAATGTTAATGAAAAAATTGATATATACAATATCTAGTGAAAATAGGTTTTTTTTTTTAAATTGGGAAGGCATATTGGGAAGGGGTTAAAAAAATGACTTTGGAAGGTATTTTCCAATATTTAGTGAAATTAGGGGTATTGTTTCATATGCCACGAACGAATGTGCTATGATAGCGGTTTATTGAGTGAATCCCCCGTGCAGGGGATAGGGTTATCCTCGCCAGAATCACTTTGGATGTCCACAACCTCAACTTGGAATTCAGCTGGCCATTCTTTCATGATATTCTCAATATCTTCCTCGTACATGTGGTAGTTTCCTGGGTACCAGTCATGATTCTTCGTCTGCGCTTTAGCTGAAATTGAGATGCATTTCATCGTAGCATAAAAGTTGACGATGCGGATATATTTTCTTGTTACTTGTTTTGGTATTCGAGGTGTAAGCATGATGGACCCGCTCAGCCGGCCATAATATGTGTCAAAGACCAGTGTTGTCTCATGCTGTCTTTCAAGATTCAAATTTGCCCAAAGATTCTGTTAGCGAGCACCTCTGCAGTCCGAATTGTTTGTGATCAACGTACTGCTTCGGCTCCTTCCATCCCATGAAGGCGATCAACACTATTAGCTGGGTGAAATGGAAGTATCCACCATTGATCTGCGTGTCATTTAGTTCCTCTAGGAACTCATTCAGTAGATATTGGCACCAATTAAATTCTTCTCCTTCGGCGGCTGCGACGCCAAGTAGTACTGCGCTTGCAAAGAATTCTAATGGTCTGCACTTTCTGAGAATTTTGCCCGCTAACAACTGCATGAGAAATATTATTGCTTGGTCATTTATGTCATCCGTCTAGAATCCTTGCTTCCCTTTGATGACAGACTGCGTTTGCTTCATCAACGTGGCTACCCCTTTATCCTTGATTTTCCCATGAAAAAACTTCTTTGGGTCTTCTCCCCTTTTTCTCAAGCTAGTTATCTGATGGATCAAGTCAAACGTCAGGTCGGTGTTCTGATCAAGCCATAAGTATCCCTGGTGGATGCATGCCATCAGAGTTCACACCACCACATTAAGCTCCGGTGATTTGTCAAAGTGTGGTAGTCTGAGCAGATTGAGTAACCCCGACTTGGATACTTTGGACAACCATCTTTCTGCGACCAGAGTGAGGTCGCCCTTTACATTCTTCTTCTATCACATATTTGTCGAGCTGGAACTGTGGGAACCTCGGTTCGTTGGTCTTCTCCTTCTGCATTGCAAGAAGATCATAGCCCTCCCATTTACAGTTGGGAATCTTACCCAACATATTTTTGTCCACCTCGACATGCTTTGATATCGGCGAGAGTGGTATCTCATACTTTGGACTCTTTAGTAATTTAATGGTCGGTGCATCCAGTGTACGCAGTGAAATGTAATCTGGATTCATTGTTAATGGTGTTTCTTTATCTGCGATTGCTTTGTTCGGCCCTACTGAACTCATCTTGGGTGTCTTTGTCCTTGGCCCTGCTCTATTTTTTCCTTTGTCTTGCATTGTTGGTCCGTGCCTTGGTGATCGTCTTGGACTCTGTTTTGGTTCAGTGATGACTTTCTTGTTCAGGGTTCTCATTAACCCGTCAATCCCTCCATATTGGAACAACCTCACAGTCTCCTGGAATGTGAATTCTTTGTCAACAAAGGACTTCTGTGACATTCACTTGCACATTACTCGAAAAACTAGTGGATAACTTGCATAACTAACTCAGAGAACAATGTCCACAATAATTTCTAAGTGCTTTGGTAATGCCCGCGAGTCTAAATGCTGCATTATTTATAGGTGCACCTGATTTCCCTCAGTGCCTCTTAACGGTTAGATAAGCATTAAATGTAGTATCCGTTAGCCAAATATGACAGATGCTTCGGTCAATTCCTTCATTAAGTCGTTCAAAACGGCTATCCGTGTGTTAAGTGCCCAAGCGGGCAGTAGGAAAGTACTGTATAACGACTATATTTCCGACCGACACTGTAACGACTATTTTTCTGGAGCCTTGCATTGAACTGTGCGGCAGGTAATCTTTGGTCATGCGTAGTTACTTCGCGGTGTCTAATTTCTTTTCTCTTCAGGGTTTCCTTTTGAATGTTGCAACAGCGCATTGTTTCTTTTCTTTTCAATTTTTTTTTAATGCGCAGCTTTAGCAGTGCTGCATGGTACATAGATCTATATCAACAACTTCGTGTACAGAATCTTCACAGTTTCTAGTGCCCAATTCCAACTGTACTTGGCACTTAGAAATTTTCCCCTTCTTCTTGATCATACTGGATGCTGCGAAGTAGGAGTATCGCGGTAAAAATTTAGTCTGCTTCCATTTATCAAATTGGGTAATGCATCACCGACTAAAGTAGCTAACTAGACAGTGCCACCGTTAGTAACATGTATGACAGTATATGGCGCAAGCCAATGTATTTTAAACTTTCCAGAAAACTTCGTGAATTTACTATTGTACAGATGGACGAGATCACCTACCTGGAAAGACTTGCTCTTGATGTGGTAATCGTGCCATGCTTTCTCAAGCTCTTTCTAGACTTGTTGGTGGAACCCCATGATGAAGCGATTCTCTTCCAGACCAACCAAGTGTAACAACCTTTCTTCCAATGCTGCATGATCTACCATCCCTGTAAATGCAACTATTCTCAAGCTAGGAATAATATACTCCATTGGAATTATTGCTTCATTCCCATAAGCCAATATGAAAGGTGTATGTCCAGTTAATTTCTTGCATGTTGTTCTGTATGCCCATAATACAGATGGAATGCGTAGGTCTCAATCATCGTGGTTTATGTTGCATATCTTGGTTAGCGCATTTTCGAGTACTTTATTGAATGCTTCGACAGTTCCATTCACTTGCGGATGATAAGGCGTACTCCACTGATGATGGATGTAGAACTCTTCGATCAAAGCTTCAATAGTTCTGTTCAGAAAATGAGTACCTTGGTCACTCATCAAAAGTTTTGGGCATCCAAATCGTGTAAGTATTTTCTCAAAGATAAACTCGGTAGCTGTGGTTGCGGTGTATTTTTTTACTGGTTTTCCTTCTGCCCATCTGGTGAGGTAGTCAGTTGTAGTAATAGTGTACCCCGCACTAGTTCTCTACCCGGTGGGTTAATAGGTCCCACAAAATCAATTGCCCATTTTTTGAATGCCTGCAAGGTCATCTGAGGGTTCAACGACATTTCATCTCTTCATGATGGATTTCCTGTCCTCCGACAAACATTGCATCTCTGGCAATGTTCCTTCGAATCTTTATGGATTGTTGGCCACCATAGCCCTATGCGCAATACCTTCTGCGTAGTAGCTCTTCCCGCGTAGTGGCCTCCTGCTGCTCCTAAGTGCGCATCGGCCAGTATATATGGGTTCTCATGCTCCAATACACACCTTCGCAGTATTTCATCAGGTCCTAACTTGTACAGCTGACCTGTGATAATGGTGAAGTCAGCGGCTCGCACTACCAGCTTCTTTTTCTGCTGTGTACTGAACTCTTGAGTTGACACCCTTATAGTTAAAAAGTCAATAATGTTTCGGTAATACTCATCAGCAACCTGTGTAGTGAACAATTGCGCGTCAGGAAGATTGTATTCAAGGTTTGTAGACTCTTCTCTCGACTCAATCCTGGACAAATGATCATGTCCTAAGTTTAACCTTCCTGGCTTAACCACTATTTCAAAATCATACTCTTGGAAGAGTAACAACCATCTGCATATCCGCCCCCCTGACACTGGCTTATTTACCAGGTATTTCAATGCAGAATGGTTAGTAAACATAGAGAAGTGCGCACCGATCAAATAGTGTCTGAATTTCTGTAGCGCATATGCCATTGTGAGTCCTTCTCTTTCAGTAATGGTATAGTTCTTCTCAGCAGATGATAGTTTCTGCCAAAAAAATGCAACAGGATGATCAATGCCTCCTTCTCCTGGCTGAGCAAGAACAACGCTCAATGCTATACATGAAGCATCAACATGGACATGAAATGGATTCTCCCAGTCTGGAAAAACTAGGATCGACGTAGTGACCATCTTCTCTTTCAATGTGTCAAATTCTTTCTCACAATCCTCGTTCCAAATGAACGGCGCATCTTTTTTTAAAAGTTTCTCCATTGCTGCAATTATCTGCGCATACCCTTTTATGAATTTCCTGTAGTAACCGGTATGCCCTAGTGTAGTGCACAATTTTTTAACTGAATTTGGTGTAGGAAAATTTACAATAACTGCGATCTTCGCAGGGTCAACCATCAAGCCCTACTTGTACATAATGTGTCCCAGTAAAATCCCATAAGGAACACAGAAAATACATTTCTTCAAATTCAAAGAAATCTGGTGCTGTCTACATTTTTCCAGCATCATCCCGAGGTTCGCGGCATGGTTCTTTAGTAACCCAAAAATGGTCCAATCATCAAAGTAAACCTCTAAAAAATTGTGTATGAATTCCTTAAATGCTACGATCACCACTCTAGAAAATATGGCTAGTGCATTCTTCAGACCAAAAGGCATCACTGTATACTGGAACGACCCCCATTCTGTTGCAAAAGTGGTCTTGTGTCTATTTGTTGGATCAATTCTAATCTGATGGTATCTAGAAAATCCATCAGTAAAAGAGTATGCCTCATTACCTCCCACGTTATCAAGTACTTCGTCGGTAAAAGGAGTAGGAAATGGGTCATGCATTGAAGCATCATTTAGCTTTCTGAGATCAATGCAGATCCTAATATCACCCTTTTTTTTCTTATCTTGGACAACTATCGGGATTATCCATTCAGATTCTTCAACTGGCTCAATGATCCCTGCATCGAGCATCTTGTCGAGTTCTTCCTTAACTCATTCTTTGTAGCGCGGATTTAATCTATATGGACTTTGCTTCATGAGTTTAGCACCAGGGTTAAGAGGAATTTTCATCACTCCTAAGTCTCCCAGAATGCCTTTCATCTCTATGAACTTGGTTGGGAATGCTTCCTGATATTCCTGTAATATACCCACGATATCTGCAATTGTATGATCATCCCAATAGTCTCCTATTGCTTCAAACTTCGGCTTTACACTGGTGTCGATGTTCACTTTCTTCGTTTTAACTGGTCCACTCATATCTGGAATTTCCAGTGTAGGTCCTTCTACCTCGTGTGTTCCTTCTGATTCAAGTATTTTTATATTTCGCGGGTCCTCCTCATCGCTGTCTTCCTTATCTTCAACTTCCTCAGCTAAGTTATAACAGTCCAAGGCCTGCTCTATTTGTTTTTTCCAATTGGGTTGTGCACTCGCAGGTATGCTATTTGCTTCAATTTTTTTTTCTAATGTTATATTTTCCTGCGTGCAATCTGATGTGAATATATTTTCCTTGATATGCTATAGCGCATCATTGATAGTAGGATGGTCATCTTCAAAGCTAATGTCATTCTGGAAGCCCGCAGTGAGGACAGACCAATATATTGTTCCTATGCGCAACTCTGCGTCTAGATACCATTTCTTTGGAATAGGCTCCTCCAGCATATGCACAAAAAGGTGTACCCATTCTGTCTGTGGTCTTTCTTTCCAAGCTTCTACACAAGCTGCAATATGATCCCCTGGATCCGTCTGGCCATTGTATTTGTCAAAAGGTAGTGTAACCTTATCAGCAAACCTGATCTGCATCTTTATTCTGTACTGGTCCCAAGTTGTGAGTGTCTTTTTATGCGTAGCCCACCATCTAGCAGGTGTCTCTCGTAGTGCCATGTCTAATGCTGAGACGCGGTGTTTATCTGCAACTTCTGCAGTGTATTCTTTGATAAATGAATAAACGTTAGCTGAACCATCGTAAGTGGGAATTGGACTTACCTTCTTTCCAATCCAGCGGAGTGATTTCATAATTGTCGCGCATCTCATGGTAGATACTTCATGCATTCTATGTTGCCAATTTTCTAATCCTGCCTTAGAGTCTGAGATGCAAGAACTATCACAACGCTAGCTGAGAGTTGACCATTGGCAGTAGGATGAGTATAATCCGTAGAATTTGTTGTCATCTTGTAGATATGGTCAATATCTTGAGCTCTGTACTCCTCTTGAATTGGTTCAACATATCTCTCCCCTTGTGAAGGGTCCAGTGGTGCGACGACCCTTATGCCATTTCCTTCAAATATGATATTCATTGTCTTCATATTTACGATGGTTGAGTTTGTCATTGCCCAATCGATACCTAGCAACGCGGGATAAGGATTTTCTTCATCCACAATTTCAATTACTTTGAAGTCGCATAACTTCGTACTCCATCAATTTCAACAATGGTATTGGGTAACTTCCCCAATGGTATGACTATGCCTTGATTAGCCATTCTTAACTGTATAGGTGACCACTGTAACTTTGGTTTCCCCATTTCCTGCTATGTCTGCTTGGTCAAGACATTTACTTCAGATCTGAGATCAAGAATGATATCGTCCATCTCGTAGTCTCCAATATGTGTGGTGAACTGCATTTCCCTCCCAGTTCTTTTGGGACTCCTAATGTTATGAACTACCCCATGGGAAGTCCTCCTCTCACTATGTGATTCATACTAATTTATAAGTTTTTCAAATTCCATAAGAGTGTCTTTGTTCTTCAACAACTTGATGTAGCTCCGTAGGAACTGTGCAACAAAAGTAGCTGTATCTGGTGTAGCACGAGTCTGATCATATTCAAGTGGCATGTCTTCTATCTGTGGTACTTCACTGCGCAACGAGATTCTCGGTGAAGTAGGTGGTGGTTGTTTGAACATGTCCCATGCTTCTTCAAATATTTATTTATTTTTCTGTAAGTTCAAAGGAAGTGCTTTTCCAGGAGCTTTCCTAACCCCTACTGTTTCTCCAAGGGTCTTCTTAGCATCAGTTGTTCCCAAAGTTGAGGCTTCTGTGCTTTTGTCTCTTCTTGTATCAGCGCCACTTTGCGTTACTACATTTACACTCGAATCTGTAGGTCTGAGCTCTACTGCGATCAACTAAATGTTAGGGTTCGGCGGTTCTGTCCTTCTCCGCTTCTGCATTTTCTACCTCAAGCACGGGGCAGTCTTCAATCACATGGTCAAATGATTTATAGTAGTTGCATGTGGTGCATGGATTAGTACATTCTCTATATACATGACCTAGCTGGCCACAGTTATAGCATATTAGCTGGCCTTGGCCTCTTCCTTGGGCTGGGCCAACATTTCTCCCTCTCCCGTGGTATCCACCACCGCACGCTCTATATCCACCCTGATCATACTAGGCATTCTCCTATTTTGGATGATTTTCTTCCTGAACACGGTACATTCTAGCACCTCGCATTGCTTCCATATCTCGCTTTCTTTCATTCATCAGTTCATAAGCCCGATAGTTAGACTCAACATGTCCAACTGACTTACATAAATTATAGTATAATTTTTTAGGTTTTTTTACATATTTCTATATCAGATAACAGTCCTCGGGTCAGTGTCCTCTGCTTCTACAAATTTCATACCACGGTGCCTGGTTCTGATTCATATTCATTGGGTTTGGTGCATCACTGCTAAGATAATCTTGAAATAAGGGGAAATGTTCTCTGGTGTGGCCTTCTCCTTTGCATCCTATGCACCAAACTTCATGTCTTTGTTACTTTCCATTCTTCATACCTTGCAATTCTAATTTCAAGGTAGCCATCTGGTTCTGGATCTGTAACATCCCATAACTACTTTCTCCAATTGGTGAAGCCTCCAAATTCATCGTGATCTCCAAGGCCTCAGCCTGCGACACAACCTTCTGTTGCATCAGTGGTTGTCTGATATTGTTAAGTTTAAACCAAATAGATTAGCAAGATCACTTAAAGAAACATAATCACAAGATAGACACATAATTTACCCTGGGAAACCCTCATGGGGTAGAAAACCCAGCAAAGCTTTCCTCAATAAGATGATCAACCAAAATAAAATATGTGCTCCAAGACTTGACCTCCTTCTCTACCTCCTATGCAGACCTCCCAGACACAAGTGCGCTACTTTTCTGAGTTGTGGAAGTGTGTCAAATGAGGAGCTCTCCTCCTCTATTTATACTAGTTCCCGACCGACCAAAATCCCTAATGGGGCCGACCTCTCTTGGAGAAGTCTAATAACCCCTAAAATATAAAATCAGGGCCAACCCCCACATGGTGGGTCTAATAACCCTAGTTACCACAAACCATCGGAGGAATAAACATCTCTGGATACAAAATAGAATCACCTCGGAGGGATGAATCATCTCCGGAATAATAATGTACAAATATAATATTCTTAGAAGTTACAATATTCAACACTCCCCCTTAACGAGAAGGATATTATAACAACATCTACAGGAGCAAGGAGTCATCGACTACATCATACATGATACATCTATAAATCATCGGAAGCTTTCTTCAATACATCATCATTAGTAACTCAACCAGTTACTGGAACATCAACATCATTGTCATTGCATGATCATCAGTATCGTCATCACACGATCATCAGCATTATCATCACATGATCATCGACATCGTCATCACACGATCATCAGCATCGTCATCACACGATCATCAGCATCGTCATCACATGATCATCAGCATCGTCATCACACGATCATCAGCATTGTCATCACACGATCATCGGCATTGTCATCATATGATCGTGATCATCGTCATCACACGATCATCAGCATCGTCATCACATGATCATCAACATTTTCATCATACGATCATCATCGTCATCACACGATCATTAGTATCGTCATCATACGATCATCAGCATTTGATCTACAGTATCTGGATCATCTCGATCTACAACATCTGGATCATCTCGATCTACAACATCTAGATCACCTGGATCATCTCGATCTACAGTATCTGGATCATTTGGATCATCTCGATCTACAGCATACTCTGCAATACACACAATCATATTACAGGATGATCAATCCCACTCTCTTTAGGACATAGGTCCATGGATGATACAATCCAGATCAAGTTCCAAGATGATCAGTCCTTATCACTTTAAGACAAGTCTCATGTCTAGGGACGATGCAATCCCATCACATACATTTTGAACCCAGTTCATGGACGATGCAGTCCTCACACGTACCGTTAAGACAAGTCTCATGTCTAGGGATGATGCAATCCCATCACATACATTTTGAACCCAGTTCATGGACGATGCAGTCCTCACACGTACCTTTAAGACAAGTCTCATGTCTAGGGATGATGCAATCCCATCACGTACATTTTGAACCCAGTTCATGGACGATGCAGCCCTCACACATACATTTAAGACAAGTCTCATGTCTAGGGATGATGTAATCCCATCACGTACATTTTGAACCTAGTTCAAGGACGATGCAGTCCTATCTTCAATTGTCAGAGATATCAGTCTACGACTCAATTCTGGGACCGAGGTCTGGGGAAGATGCAATCCCCTACCTGTTCATTCAGGAATTCATTCTCGGAGACATCATGTCTACGACTCTCTTTAGGACTGAAGTCTAGGGATGATCCAATCCTCACATGTCCACCAAGGACTTCATTCTCGAATACATATGTCTACGACTCTCTTTAGAACATGTGTTCAAGGATGATGCAATCCCTCTTTTTTCTTGGAGGCATTTGTCTATGGCTCACTTTAGAACATGTGTTCAAGGATGATGCAATCCTCCTTCTTTCTCGGAGACATCTATCTATGGCTCACTTTAGAACATGTGTTCAAGGATGATGCAATCCTCCTTCTTTCTCGGAGACATCTGTCTACGGCTCACTTTAGAACATGTGTTCAAGGATGATGCAATCCTCCTTCTTTCTTGGAGACATCTGTCTACGGCTTACTTTAGAACATGTGTTCAAGGATGATACAATCCTCACATGTATCCTCATCAATATGGGTACAAGTATTCTCAACCATACAAGTACATTAATCAATACATGTATTCTCATCAATACATCAATACAAGTACTCTCATCAATACATGTATCATCAAAAGTATGTATCCTCACCAATACATATATCATCAAAAGCATGTATTCTTACCCATACATCTATCATCAAAACATTTATTCTCACTAATAGATATATCATCAAAAGCATGTATTCTTACTAATACATATATCATCAAAAGCATATATCATCAAAAGCATGTATTCTCACCAATACATCTATCATCAAAACATGTATTCTCACTAATACATATATCATCAAAAGCATGTATTCTTACTAATACATATATCATCAAAAGCATGTATTCTTACTAATACATATATCATCAAAAGCATATATCATCAAAAGCATGTATTCTCACTAATACATCTATCATCAAAACATGTATTCTCACTAATACATATATCATCAAAAGCATGTATTCTTACTAATACATATATCATCAAAAGTAAAAACAAGTAAAAATAAGTATTCTAAGTATAAGAGTCCTAAAACTAAATATTCTAAGTCTCCAAGTGTAGTAAACAGGTATTCACATCATCGACCTTACTATCGATGAGACAATCTCATCATCAGTGACTATACTACTCCCCCTTTCGAGGAGGGTCCTTTTGAACTACACCAAGCTTGTCTCGGAAGTATTCAAATTTCACTCGAGACAGAGGTTTGGTCAAGATATCAGCAATTTGATCCTCAGTGCTCACATACTCGAGCTTGATAGCTCCTCTTTGCACCATATCTCATATATAAAAGTATCGGATCTCTATGTGTTTTGACTTATCATGGAATACAGGATTTTCTGTCATCTTAATACAGCTTTGATTGTCACACATAATCACAGTGGGATCCATTTCTAATTCAAACACTCTAGATAATAGCTTTCGAAGCCACACTGCTTCACAGTTGGCAGAGCAGGCAGCTATATATTCTGCTTCAGCAGTATTGAGAGACACACTAGATTGTTTCTTGCTGAACCATGAGATCATGGCAAATCCAAGACCATAACATCCACCTGATGTACTCTTTATGTCTGAGACACTTCCTGCCCAATCAGAATCTAAGTAACCATGTAATCTGAGTTCATGATCTCCAAGATAATATAGACCAAAATCTAATGTACCTTTTAGGTACCTCATTACATGTTTTGCAGCTATTAAGTGAACCTTTCTAGGTTCTACTAGATACTGACTTAGGGTATTTATAGAAAAACATATATCTGGCATAGTATTTGTTAAATACATCAATGACCCAATGATTTGTCTATATAGAGTTAAGTCCACTAATTCCGATGAGTCATTAACTAATAACTTCAAGTTGGAGTCCATGGGAGTGGCCATGGCTTTACACTCCAACATATCAAATATTTTTAGAATCTCCACAGCATACTTACCTTGATTTAGAAAGATTCCTTTTGGTTCTTGCCATAATTCTAGACCTAAGAAGTAGTGCATTAATCCGAGATCTTTCATCTCGAATTCTGAAGAAAGCTTCTTCTTGCATTCAATAATTTGTTTCTCATTTCCGGTTAGAAATAGATCATATACATATAACAACAGTATAACTAGATCATCATCCATCACTTTGAGATAGAGATTGGGGTCAGCTTTATTCTTGGTAAGGCCCATGCTTGTTAAGAAATTGTCAATCCTTCCATACCAAGCTCTGGGAGCTTGCTTCAATCCATATAATGCCTTTTTCAGTTTGCATACATGAGTTCTCCCATTTTTAACCTCAAACCCTTGTGGTTGCTCTATGTACACTTCTTCTTCAATTACACCATTTAGAAAAGTTGTCTTAACATCCATTTGGTGTAATTTCCACTTCATCATAGATGCAAGTGCCATGATAGTTCTAATTGAAGTATACTTAGCAACTGGTGCAAATGTTTCTTCATAGTCAATTCCTTCCTTCTGAGAGAATCCTCTAGCTACAAATATTGCCTTGTATTTTTCAATGCTACCATATGTAGCATGTTTTATCTTGAAAATCCATTTGGAATAAACCACACTTTTATCTTTTGGTTTGGGAACTACATCCCAAACATCATTTTTCATTATTGACTGATATTCTTCTGTCATTGCTTCTACCCATTCTTTCTTCTGAGCTGCCTCTTCATAGCTGGTAGGCTGTTGATCCACAAGATCACACATCAAGGCCATATACTTGGACACTAGCTTTGGTTTCTTTCTTTCTCTAGTGGAGCCTTCAGGAGCTCCATATCTTTCGGCTCCTTGAATAATATCTCTATCCCATGCTGGCCTTCTTTTCTTAGATAAGTCTGTAATAGGAGGTTCTTGTGGTTCCAACATGTCATGATCCTCTGGAGAATCATCTTCAGGGATGGGCACAACCTCTATGATTCTAGGAGGTGTATATTCTTCATATATTTCTTCAAGTTGGCACTTCCTGGTTTTCTTGAGAGCTTCTTCTTCATCAAATGTTACATCTCTACTTATTTCCATATGATGAAAACCTGGTATGTAAATTCTGAAGGCTTTGGATGATTCACAATATCCAAAAAATATTCCCTTCTTACCAGAAGGATCCAACTTGGTTCTCTTTTATTTTGGAATGTGAATGTACACAGGACACCCAAATATTTTGAGATGACTTACCTCAGGCTTCTTTCCTGTGAACACTTCTTCTGGAGTTTTGAATTCAAGGGCACTATGGGATAGTCTATTTTGCACATAGACTGCTGTCCTAGCTACTTCATCCCATAGATACATGGGTAGATCTTGGTCATGTATCATAGTCTTTATAACTTCCATGATGGTTCTATTCTTCCTTTCAGCAACCCCATTTTGTTGGGGATTGTAGGGAGTGGTTAGTTCCCTCTTGATTCCGACTTCTTTACAAAAGTCTTCAAAGTCCTTTGAAGTATATTCTCTGCCATTATCTGTTCTGAGAATCTTTATTTTCTTTTCTAAGAGATTTTCTATTAGGGCCTTGAACTCTTTGAATTTTCCAAAGACTTCATTCTTACCTTTTAGAAAGTATATCCAAGTCTTCCTTGAATAGTCATCAATGAATGAGAGATAGTACTCAAACCCACTTAGGGAAGTGGTGGGCATTGGTCCACATACATCTGAGTGTATTAGCTCCAAAATGTTCTTAGTCTTTGTTTCACTCTTTGGAAAAGGGTTCTTGACATTCTTCCCTTTCTTACATCCTTTACATGAGCCATTATGATCAACCTTCAAATATGGTAATCCTATGACCACCTTGCTTACATAGGGTGAGGCTTTGTAGTTAATGTGAGTTAGTCTTCTATGCCATAGCTCACTGGGGCTAGAGGTTTCATGAGCAAGGGCAACTTCTGGATGACCCTTGAGCTTATAGAGACCTCCTTCTTCTTCACCAATGACAACTGCATCTTCAATTGATTTTCCTTTGGGCCACATGAGTACTTGTCCATCTATGGAAGCCACTCTAAAAACTTTCTTATATAGTGCTAATATAGAGAGTAGGTTCTTCTTTAAACCTGGTACATATAAAACTTCTTTCATTTTCAAGGGTGTTCCAGAATCAAGCTTGTAGCTTGTTTCACCAATTCCCTTGATGGGATATTGATAATCATCTCCTAGAAATACCTTTTGTGGTGAAGACTTTTCTTCAAGTCTTGAGAGAGTTTTCTTTTGACCTGTCATGTGCTTTGAAGCACCACTATCAATGAGCCATGTATCTTCTCCAGGAGACACAGATCCAGAGAGTGCAGAAAATAGGACATATTCTTCTGGATCTTCTTTCTTTACTTTAGATCTTTTCCTTTGAGGCCTTTCCTCTTCTTCTTCTTCTACTTCTTCTTCACTATCATCTTCTACCATATGTGCATGATGTCTTTTGTGAACAAACTTCTTCCTCTTCTTTTCTGGTAAAGTACAGTCTCTAGCATAGTGTCCTAGTTTAAGACAATTATAACATTGACTGTGGAGAGGTCTCTTTCTGAGTTTGTTCCTCCTTTCCTTTTGAATCTATGAGAGGGTTGAGACTTTTTTTGGTTCACTTTCTTGAAGTGACCCCTTCTTCCTCTTTTGGTGTGGGTGGCCAAGGCTTGTTCATCCTCTTTGAGAAGGGCTTCTCTATTGGCTACCCTAGCCTCTTCTTGAACACATTCCTCCCATACTACATCAAACTTCATACTTTCTTTTCTGGCACACATAGTTTGTATGAATGATTCCCAAGGTCTAGTGAGACCATTTAGAGCCTTCATCACAAGTTCATCTTTATCAAGAGTATCACCAATGGCATCTAGTTGCTCCTTGATTTGGGAGACCCTTGAGAAGTAGTCTTGAATGTATTCTCCTTTGTGCATCTTGGTACTCTTCAACTGAGTCCTTAGGTTCATCTTCCTATTGATGTTCTTTCCTTCATACATTCTTCCTAGGGCATCATACATTTCCTTTGGAGTCTTCTTGGAAGCCACTTGGGGAATCAAGTGGTCTTTAATAGAATTAGCTATGATTCTCTTTTCCCTAATCAAATCCTTCCTATGCTTCTCTTTGGCTTCATCTCCTTCAGGTTCTGCAACTTCTTCCTTGATATAATGAGCAAGATCATTCTCTTCAAGAATGAGACCAATTCTATATTTCCATGCCCGAAAATTATCTATACCTTCTAGCTTGTCTTCAAGCTTAGTGTTTGGAGCCATCTTCTCTTGGGGGAGTCCAAGAGATAAGAGATAGAGTAGTACTTACCCGAAAATTTTAACTTTTCACTTTTTCGGAACTGCAACAAAATTTCTGGTTTTTCGCACTTTTGGTAAAACTAGGGTTTGACTTTCCCGGAGTTCTACCCAACCAAAAACCTCAATCCAAGTCTCAAAGGATATATCTTTAGAAGGGATAATCAGCCATGCAACCAGAATCCAAAAATACTAACTTTTGCAGAAACCCTAATTTTGGGAGAGAGAGAGAAATATAATTTCACCTTGTGAAAGATGTTCTATTCAGGCTAGCTCTGATACCATGTTAAGTTTAAACCAAATAGACTAGAAAGATCACTTAAAGAAACATAATCACAAGATAGACACAGAATTTAAGCTGGGAAAACCTCATGGGGTAGAAAACCCAGCAAAGCTTTCCTCAATAAGATGATCAACCAAAATACAATATGTGCTCTAATACTTGACCTCCTTCTCTACCTCCTATGCAGACCTCCCAGACACAAGTGCGCTACTTTTCTGAGTTGTGGAAGTGTGTCAAATGAGGAGCTCTCCTCCTCTATTTATACTAGTTCCCGACTGACCAAAATCCCTAATGGGGCCGACCTCTCCTAGAGAAGTCTAATAACCCCTAAAATATAAAATCAGGGCCAACCCCCACATGGTGGGTCTAATAACCCTAGTTACCACAAACCATCGGAGGAATAAACATCTCCAGATACATAATAGAATCACCTCGGAGGGATGAATCATATCCAGAATAATAATGTACAAATATAATATTCTTAGAAGTTACAATATTCAACAGATATGGGGCAACAACGCAACAATGAACCACTCTTGGTGTTGTTGCGGAGCTATAACAAAGATCACTTGGTCCAATAATGTCTTAAAGTTTTGGTCAAATTCCCATACCGATTCAGTATGATTCTTTTTTATTTATTTCAACTCTGTTATGCACTATGATTCTGATTTTGGCTTCTTGAATTATGCTAACATCGCGGCTTTGATGTCTGCTAGGGTTCTCAATTGTGCTTGAGAATACTCCAAAAACCAGTGTAATGTTCTATCTCTAAAAGTAGTGATGAGCTGTGCTCCTTCACAGCATCATCCTGAACTTGCTTTACACTCCATACGGCTTCACAAAGAAACCAATGCTGATTAGGGTCTTCTAGACCCATTCCTCTGAATATCGACAGTTTTATATCATTATCAGCCATCCTCCTTCCGGATTGTGTACGGTTTTGGGATGGGTTCCCTATGACAAAAGTAGATGCAGGCTGCTGGTTCGTGCTAGGGATAGTATTATGTGGAATGGCCTGATTCATAGTGGTCTGAGCACTCGCTCCTGCGGTGCTACTAGTATTGATGATTTGTGGGATGGGCAGCGTGATGCTCGCAGCAGGCGTGTTTTGGGCTGCTGGATTCTAAGGTGTAATACTCTGGATTGTGGCTAATAATTGAGTGTTCTGATTATTAAGGTCACATGGGATTTTGGTATCTATGCAGTTTCTAGATCCTCTTGGATTCTTTTCATTAGTAAGCTTATATCTCTTTCCACTTCTCAAAGTATGGTTTTCTTCGTCAGAATCAATGTATGTATTTTCTACCATGATAGATTCAGAATTGTTACTACATTCTTAAAACACCTTTCTCAGCTAAAAGCATTTTAATGTATAGACTGAGATTGTTCAGGAACTTACCTCTGAATCCTTCGAAGAAGTATGCTTCAACTTGGCTGTAGGATTTCAGCGTGTCTACAGCAAACTCGGTCACAAATCCCTCAAGTATGCTATCAACCTAGAAGTCGACTACTCGCAATAGTGGGATATCTATTGCTTTGAGCTGTTCAGTAAGCTCCAGAGTCCACTCTGTAGGTACTCCTCCTTGAGAACAATTATTTCTTTTTGCGAGGCATGATATCTAGTCATGTAGCTCGTTTGGAAACGATGCCCATAAAATCTCATGGATATCCCTCCACAAGTATCTTTTCAACCACTCTACATCAAATAGACGCGGGTGTTTGTTCACTTTCTTTGCAAAATCTCTTTCGATCTTATTACACCAAGCCCATATCTCTTTATTTTCTGGATGCCAATTGTCTGACCCTAATAGGAACTCGTATTCTTCTTGGCACATTACTTTTTCAAAACACACTATCGTATCACTGAGTCTTAGCACGGCAATGGAACCATTTGTTGGTCATAAATACTGATCTAGAGGTTTTCCCATGTAGACCCAAGTACTTCACAGTGGAAGATACCAACAAAACCCCTATTCACCGACCCTTTTGGCAATAGACTGCGAGTAGTCTGAGGTATCACCCAAGGTGAAGTTGAGGGGGTGGTTGTGGAATTAGGTTTCCACAACCTGGTGATGCGAGTGTCTAAATCCACTAATGCGCAGTGCGTTAAGAACTTCCATGCTGCGAACAACCGACTACACGAAGTCTTCTACTTTGCATCGATTACGACGATGCAGTACTAATGGGTTATAACAATAGGTTAGCGCAAAGGAATGTATACGCTCCCTTGCATATCTCTCTTTATGGATTCTTAAACTTAGCGATATGATGACAAGCTATCAACATCTTATCTGGTAGCACTTATAAAGGATCAGTACGTCAACCAGACCGCGCATTCACTTCCTGACTTGATCGAGCTAACCAATCTTACTTAATAGTCTTAATCACTCATCAACACTTAGATTGTTTCAAACATATGTAAGGGAATGAAATATACCATGCAGTGCACCTTGATGCAGCACTTCGACTTTAACAATTCACTCTATGATTATTTAACAGATCCAGACAATCAAAGACTTATAGATGATGAACATTAACATTAATCCATATATGAACTACTTAACATCTTATTCCCATCTCTTCCATGGCGAATACAGATAAAAGCAACAAATATCAGATAACTGTAACATCAAGCATTTATATTAAGCAATCGAACAATGGCAAACACACAAAGAAATCATATGACACGGTATTTAACGTGGTTCACCCCCTGGATGGAGGCTACATCCACAAGAATTGTTGTCATATTTTCTTTAGGGAAGGGTACAACAGTTCTTCGTCTGTGAACTCAGCGGCATACGCTCTTCTCTATCTCAAAATTAGGTCTCTACGCACTCAGTTGCAGAACCTTTACAATAGCTTCAAGCTTACAGACTCTGATAATATTCAATAATGATAAAAAAAATGAAGAGTAACCCTTCCCATACAAAACCATTCCTTAGTTATAAATCAAGACCCATAGGTCATGTCTTTACATTTCGAAGGCAGAAACCCTTAGGTTTACAAAACTGTCGTATGCGTGCCAAAAGTTTGCTCTCATTGAGTTGTTCCTTCTTTCACGGCCTTTCGACGACTGGTTCAAGTAGTAGTTCTTTGTGTGTGCAACTAGTCACCTTCCTCCCGATCTGCACCTACCCACCGCTTGGTAGTTATCGAGTATCTTTTCCAAAAATAGATCTCTGATGACCTAGTCGGAATATGTGTTGTCTTCCATCCAATGATCTCCTTAGCTGTATCTTCCATTGACCGAACACATCGTAGTATTGTTCTCCTTGCAGCACTAACTTTGCAGCTCTTCTGACACTACGCTGCATGCAACTTCGCGGTATACCAAAACTTATCCCTAAATTGTTCCAACTGAACTGCGCTCAGCTCCGTGGTTCTCAAAATCCTTCCTGCTCAAAATGCCCCACCTGGGCCAATCCCAACATATTCCCTTTGGCATAAACTACTTTTGAAGTAGAAGGGATAGCAGACAAATCAACATTACCACCGGGTCTTATTGAAAACTCTCCTCTCTCTATCCTGTCCAGATCGGGAAGAAAATAAGACCTATGGTGCATGTGTTCCGAAGGATGATCCAGGCCTATCATTGCTTCCAAAATAGCCTCATCAGAGGGAAAACAAGTATCTAGACAGTCAAAAGAGTGGATGGAGTCCACTGACCATGCCGGTGCATAGTCCATATCTGACTCGACATAGGCCAATGGTGTCACGATATGTTTTGTTGCAGCATGTTGTGAATCTAGGTAAGCCACTTCTGCAACACATGGAGGCACTACTGGTTCTGATTCGGTGGGGAGAATCCATGTATCCGTCATTGGATAGACCGTTAAAATATCGATCGATGAACACTCATAACCAATAAAATGAACAGGAATAAGTAGGTCAAAAGTGCCCATTAACGACCCATAAATCCCTACTCCTAAACCCTCACTAGATGGGTGAGATTGATCAACCAACGAAATTGTTGAATCCGACGAAGCCTAGTTGTTCTTCAGAGAAAACAAAATTTGATCAACTGTGATGATCTTGCATTCGTGAGGGAACATTATCACTCAGAAAACAGCCGATGGCACTGCTTGCATTGCATACATCCAGTTCCTACCTAACAACAAATTGTAGTCAAGCGGAGCATCCAGTACTTCAACCTCTACAGATACTAGCTTACCAACAAGTTCAACGTCAAATGATGGTAAGACTCCATGTGGACAGAACGATCTTCCATCAAAGGCAGTAAGCAAGGTGTTCGAGGGGGCTAATTCGGGTGAGCCCAAATCCTTCCAACAAGAAATGGAAATTACGCACGTAGATGTGCCCTCATCTACAATATCTCGTTAAATGGTCTTGGGACCATGGAATACTTCTATTTGGAGAGCGAAGTGGTATAGATACCGGGGTTTGATATTGTTCATATCAAAACGAGCAAGCATATTGGATGAGTCAACGCTCCTAATCGCTACAAGAAGTGCACTGTGTTGTAATGGACAACTCTGCAATACTTCCAAAGTGGACACGGAACAGGGAGTTTGGGATAAATCCTCCACAACATTGGAGTTAGGAGTAGCCCACGCGTTGGGATTGTACACAACCCGTTAAAGACACCTTTCAGAATCTTCGGCAATGAATCTATTAGTCTCTCGATGTGGAGAGGGGTAGATGATTCGAGAACATCCTTATCTCTTTGGTGCGATTCTGGATTATAGTTTCTGGCTCGATTTTGTAAAAGAATTTCCAAATTAACGATGTTAATAAATGATTGATCAGTTGATGAGGCATGAGGGGTGCTCCCAGCACTGGAGTTTCTAGAAGCTGAACCTTGTCCGTCAGGGAATGGGTCCTTTAAGATATCTAGTTTCTTCTCATGGAGTAGCTTCTGGGCTTCTTCCATTAAAGGGCATTGATGGGTGAGGTGGTCCTCCTTTCACAACTTGCAAGGGAACTTTACTTTCTTTTTATCGTTTTTTCCCTATTTGACATTTTCTGTGTTTTTGGGATTTTGGTGGTTCCCATCCCCTTTCTTGCCCTTATTTTTATTTTTGTTGGGATTCCAAGGGCCCTTTTGATTTGTCTGCACTAGTTGTACAGATTTCGTTTGCGAAGGGGAGGTTGCAACTGAAGTTGCTTCCGCAGCAGACTGCTTGACAGATAAGGCGTGAACCTGCTTAGTTAAAGCTTCAAACGCTACATAATATACTGAACCCATGATGCCATCAGCATGTGGTCTAGGATTGGGTTTACCTATATCTATATTAGATATCGTCGTGTCTAGAATGATCTCGTACAGGATCCCATATTGAGCATAAACAAGATCAAGTTGTTGGGTCCTGAGAATAGCCTCTTCCTCAGAAGACACTCCAGAAGTTTCTACTTCCTTAGAAATATAAGGAAGGAGTGATTTCAAATACCACTCTAATAGAAATTATGGAGGAATGTCATCTTTAATGAGCCTCTTTCTCCTTTTCCACTCCTGAATGTGGTCAGATAAATGAGTAGCTTTGTTCTATCGAAAATTTGACAGAAGGTCTGTATTGGCATCATATCGGACAGGGAGTTGAAAGTGATTCAGGAAAACTGTATCCAGATCCCAAAAGTTATCATAAGCAGTTGCAAGCAGTTCAATATACCACTTAGTTGCAGCACTAGTCAAGGTTCTCTGAAAGAGCCTTGATCTGATGGAATCCTTGTTCAATGAATTAGAAGAGCATGAGAGATGAAACGTAGTGACGTGGTCACCAGGATCTTCCCCAGTCTTTCCTTCAAACTTTGGAATGTATGAAGGAAGCTTGTTTGGGATAGGTGGCCATGCGGGGTGGTGCCGCACTAGATAATTTGTTAGTTTTGAAAGGTCTGGCAAATTAAAAGTTGCCAAAAAAGGTAAACGAGGTCTCACCGATGGAATTTGGCTAGAAGGATTTTAGTAGGGGGAACCACCTAAATCCTGACTCGTGTATTGTTGGTTAGGGTTTCCCGCAGCCACTGGTTGTGAGGTAAAACCATTGCTAAAATTTCTCCAACCAAAAGAGAGAGGGTTTCTTCCTTGAGTGTTTGTCCATTGCGGCTGGGTGTTAGCCCCTCCGTAATGTGGGTTAAACATGTTACCCGCCCCCTCCAGCAAATAGTGAAAAGGGTATACTCCCTACAGGTATATGGGATGTCTGTACATTAGATGGATGTACATTGGGACCTATATAGGGGTTAAACCTAGGCGTGGATGTAACGGATGACATAGGCATCCAGCCTACTACAATTGTGGATGGAGTGGGCATCGAGCCTATAAAGGGCATGGAGGGAGCTATGTGCCCTCCAAGCCAAGGAAAACCTTGACCGAAAGGAGAATTTTGTGGAATACCCTGGGATTGTTGCATGAAAGGATATTAAGTAAACAGTACTAAAGATATCCATGTGACATGGATATTCGAAGGTCCAGCAATGGCACCAAAATGGGTAGTTATTGTCGAAGGTTGAGAACTAGACATACCTATGGAACTAGTGCTAAAACTGACAGAAGGACTTGAAGCAGATGTATCCTGCAACGAGGTAGATACTGACGGGGTTGTAAAGGAATGAGAGAGAACTCTCAAAACCATAGTTGTGGTAGGAGTTTTGGGAACTCCGGTTTCATCTCTGGAACTAGCCATGGAATAATTAGCAGTAAATCTATACGCACTATACTCGGGTTGTCCTAAAGAGTCTACAGTTAAAAGTAATGGATCATTTGGTCCAGTCAGGGGAGGATTGAAAGGAGTTCTAAATTATCAAGAAGTTTAGTCCTCAACCTCAACAGTATCAAAGACCTGTTGATCCTAAATTCTGATCTGTGGTTCTCCAGGTGGTTCAGTTTCGCCCGTAAGTTTGTATGAACCACGGGAATTAGTCCTCAGGTGTCACGGTGGCAGTGGAGGCTCCATAGTAAGTGGTGGAATATTTTGCAACCTTCATGACCTACTGATATGTTGATCCTCCACAGCTATATCAAAACCAAACTAAGTATGAAAACCTAGTGGCCACTATCGACTAGGGAGCAAACAACATAACACTAAAAAAATGTCCTAAAGTGATCAAAACCAGGAAAACAAAGCTATTACTCTCATAAGTTATTATGGGATGATGAGGGACCAGAACAAACCAATAGAGTATAGAAGGTCAGTTACGCGATGTCCAATGGATGTCCTCTGGGTGCAAACGTTTGAATCACCAAACCGCCCTCCCGAGATTAATGCAAAGGGTTACCTTCCGCATCTGTCCTAGGTGCAGTGGAAATATCCTTCCACTATACCTGTGAATATCCCTAAGGTTAAGATACTAAGGATACCACAAATACGAAAATACCTAGGGGAACAGTCATCAGTCTAGCCAAGACGCATGGGCAGGGTCGCAAAGCCCGAAATCCAAAAGCACTTAATGTACTAGTGGACCCCCGTATGTGAATCAACTCTGGTTTATGCTCAAAAGGAAAGTCAGGGGGTATCCTCAGTAGTTCCAGTCTCACACGACCTTGTTCTTAACTTCGGTTTGAGTGGAGCATTCCCAGGATACTTTGATATAAGTGGGTTTTCCTAAAATATTGTCTTACTACGATTATTAAGCAATGAAACCGATTCTAGGCAGTTTAAAGTGATCTACCCCGAAATTCTAGCTTAATCTAGTTGATGTAGTGTCAAACCTAAAAAGAAAAAGTTGCTAATTGATTTTATTAAATTTTTTTTTAGAGGCTACTTCTTACTCAAAAAGGGTAGTGATGTGTGTGGTATGGTTATGATAGAAGGTAAAGTGTGTACAAATGATGCATAAAACTTCACAAAGACTTTTTTTTTTTTTTTTATGTCTTTCAAAACAAAAGATAGGCAATCTTAAGCATAAACATTTTTCTTTTTAATTTTCAAAGCAAATAGCAAAACAATCTATCCTACCTCAAAAAGCGATGGCAAATCTTACAACTAGGTTACCAATTTTCAATTTTGATCTTTTCTTCTATTTGTAAAAGAAAATGAATCTAAAAAAGTAACAAGCAAGATCTATTAAGAGTGTCGGTAAAGATAAAAAACCTAATGGCTTATAGCAATCAAATCCGAATACTGATAAAGACTTGACCTACAGAGTCATTTCTGTGAAAAAACTCTAGATTTGGAACAAGATGCAAAAGACAAGGAAAATTTTATGCATGCAATGGAAAAACAAAATTAGAGGCTGCTCTTGAGCATCAAAACCAAAGAAAAGCATCTGCCAAACAGGTAGGGTAGGTAAGCAATCCAAAGCAACTCTACCACCACACAAACTCAACAAGAAAAATCTATAAAAAATACTTCAAGCAAACTCATACTGACCTAAACAAAAGTTCAGAAGGTATGTAGACAATGAAGTCTTACAAAAACACCCAAAAGACTCTAACTGAGGTCAAACCCTAAAAAATAAGGTAAAACTCAGTAAAAGTGCGCAGGTATTGTATCAGACAACAAGTGCTCAGTGCGCAGGTCTGTAGGAATACAACATGCATCTAGGGATAAAGATTCGCTATCGTGACTAGCAGGGAGTCGCGCACAGGTTCCAAAAAGACCTAAAAAATAGAAAGGAAACCAAAAACAAGACTGAAGTAAGTGAAGCAATCAACAGGGACTTTCAAGAAGCTAAGACAAGACTCAAAAAGACAGGGGAATGTCTCAAAGATAGTTGGAAAAGAAAAGCAACTACCAACAATAGACCCAACCAACCAAAGACTAAACCCTACTGTGAAAGGCTCAATCTATAGGAAAGTACGTTGTTGTCTAGCCTAACATCCAATGCATGCAACTAAAAGTGTGCGGGTAGTATTGAGATAGACACACGCTTAGATCAAAAGATGCACCTCTATATGCACAGAAGACACACACAGGGACTAAAAGGAAATAAAGAGATTTGCACACTCAAGCCAAAAATGAATCAAGGAAAAGGAAAACAAAAAGGAAACCTACACAAACCTCACAGAAATTCAAGATACTGTGAAAACTGAAAGAAAACCTAAATAAGTTCCCCAGAGCAGAAACAAACTGGTGCTCCCTAGCAGACTCGCCAATTCTATTGTGAAGAATTATACCCCATAGCAGGGGAAAGGATGCTGTCAATGTACATGGGGTGATAGATAGATACATTCTACTTTGCATTAACTACTGTAAACAAAATGAGATTAGGATTTAGAAATCAGTACCTTGTTTATGGTGTCTCGTCCTAGCTTTCGTACAATCTCCACAACAATGTACCTGCAAAATACACAGACCTTCCTCAACGTATCTTGACTACAAATATATAATTATATTGAAGACAATATGACATTAAATATAATCATAAATTCAATAGAAACAACATTCCATTGGGATGGGAAGGGTATCTCGATCTTTATTGTCAAAGAAATGCAACCAAATACAGTTTATACCTGATTTGTTTCAAGCACTTCTGCAACCGAGTTCTGGGATCTTGCTCCTCTCAATGACTTAGAAATTCTTTCAGTGTAATAATAGCTTCTTCTTCATTGGCCCCTTCCTCATGGATTCCCCTTGTATTTATGGCCAAGGAAGGAAGTTATATTTGTGAGGTAGTTGAATTGGGAGGTTGGGGGATTTAAAATACCAACCTCAACTAATCCCAATTCGTAATCTTAATATATTTTTCCAATTCACCTTAATATGTGTGTAGGTATTACACTAGATAACCCGCGCATAGGACGCATCTAGGGATATCAAAGAATAACACATACAAATTTTGAGATAAGTGCGTGGGTCTGCTTTAGTAGAACCAGCGCATAGTGCGCTAGATGCCAATTGTAAGAGTAGCACATCTTTAATGAAATATGCAGAAAAAATATAGTTTTCAGCTGAAGAGGTGTAATCTCAATAGTAAAATCATCTAAGCTCAATCTAGCTCTTCCATCCATAGTGTCCTTTTGTGTGATCGACAGGGCAATGTGATCACGGACAAAGAACTGCAAATTTGACCTATAACAATCGTTATACCATAATGAATCATTTTTAGACACAAAAGTATCTGATACACGGGGATCATTATATATATTTTGAATGAGTGTCCACATAGATAGGTATTTTTTACATTCTTCCCTTGCTGCTACTATCCAATCTAGTTGTATAATGGAAATGGAAGAAATTTACGCCCCAACATATTCATCTTTTATGTAGAGTGCATATGCCACCACCTTATGTTTCCCCTTTCTATCGATGATTTCAAAGTCATATCCCAACATATTGGTTACCCACTTTTGTTTCTCTTCTGAATATAGTCTCTGTTCCAAGAACTATTTAAGACTATCACGATCTGTTTTGACCTTGAAGTTCCTACCTATTAGATAAGGACGCCATTTCTTAAGAGCATGTAGTATTGCCAACATTTCCTTCTCATAAATGGGATTTTGTAAGTTCTTTCCCTTGATTGGATGACTTGTGAAAGAAATTGGGTGTCCTTATTGCATTAGAACAACGCCAATTCCATTTCCTTAAGCATCACATTCCACAATAAAGGTTTTTTTGAAGTCTGGTGTGGCCAATACAGGAGCTATGCACATTTCCTGGTTAAGTTGTTCAAAAGCTTGAGTTGCCTCTAGAATCCAAGAAAATGCATTTTTCTTCAATAATGTTGTTAGATGCACTGCTATTCTTCCATAATTTTGAACAAACTTGCGGTAGTACCTTGCCAAACCTAAGAATCCTCGAATATTCTTCAAGTTTTTGATAATCAACCAGTCTATCATAGATTTAATTTTGTTAAGGTCTACCTTGAAACCTTCATGAGATACAATATTACCTAAATACTCTACCTCATTCACCCCAAAGAAACATTTGGAAGGTTTTACATATAGTTGTTTCTCCTATAGTAGTTGTAGTACGCTGCCAACATGTTGAACATGTTCTTCCCAAGACTTGCTATAGATTAGTATATCATCAAAGAATACTAGCACAAATTTTCTAAAAAAAGGCTTCAAAATGGAATTCATAAAACCTTGAAATGTGGAAGGTGCATTCGTGAGACCAAATGGCATGACTAGAAATTCATAATGACCTTCATGAGTTTTGAATGTTGTTTTTGGGATGTCTTCATCTTTCGTTCTAAGTTGATGATAACTAGACTGAAGATCCAACTTTGTGAATAAAATTGCTCCATGTAATTCATCTGGTAATTCATCAATGACAAGAATGGGAAACTTATCTTTAATGGTGATCTTGTTGAGCTCTCTATAATCTAGACACATATGTCATGATCCATCTAGCTTGTGTACCATTACCACAGGTGCAGAGTAAGAACTTTGGCTAGGCCTAATTATGCCAGCCTCTAACATTTCTTCAACCATACACTCAATTTAACTCCTCTGTCCATAGGGGTATCTATAAGGTCTGATATTAGGAGGAACACTTCCTGGGATTAAGTGGATAACATGATCAAAATCTCGGACATGTGGAAGAACTTTAGGAATATATTGAAATACCTTGGAATGCGTATTAATGAACCTTTGGAGATATGTGGAAATATGAGGCTTAGATGTTTGAACATCTAATGAGCATAATTGTGCAATTACACCTTTATGTCCATTTTTGATCAATTTTGTCATGCCATTAAAGCTTATCACCTTTCTTGGTTTCCCTATGATACCTTGTAATTCATATTCCTTTTCTTCCTGTAAAAATTTCATGAAAATTAAAAGCCACAGTTCCCAAAGATTGTAAGCATTGAACTCCTAAGAGAACATCAGCACCACCCATTGGAATAGAAATAATTGGACTATTCAATACATATTCTCCCATAGTAAGATTTATATTATGGCATTTCCCTGAGCAGTTGATAGTTCCTCCATCTGCAATAATTACTTGAAAATCTTGTGCTGGCTATACAAAGCAATTGAGATATTTTGCTAATTTATAGCGAATGAAATTATGAGTACTACCGGAATCAATCAACACTGTTACCTTCTTATTTTTGATAAATCCTTCAATCTTGAGAGTTTGAGTGATAATTCCAGCCAATGCATGACATGATATGGCGGGAGTAATCTCTTCTGAAGTAGTATCTTTTATTTCTTCATCTAGAGATGGTTCTTGTTCTTTTGGTTCTTCCTCTTCACATTCTATGTAAAAGATTTTCTTCTCACCACACTTATGTCCCTTACTATACTTGTTGTCACAATTAAAGCATAGGCCTTGTGCTCTTCTTTCCTCTATTTGTTGAGGTGTCAAACTTTGAGGTGAGTTAAAAGAAGTAATAGTATTCTCTCGGTATGTGTTGGAGGTGCTCTTTCTAGTAGCCATCGTCATATTTTTACTTTCAAACTTCCTTTCCATCATGAAGGCCGTCTCCAAGGATGGTAGTTCAAAGCAGGGATAATTTTAGGGGCGAATTTATCCCATGGGAGAAATTAAAGGGGTTCCCAAAATTTAGGGGGCGAATTTTTATATGCAAAAAGTTTCAAAAATTTTAAAAATTTCGTCCTCTTTTTATTTAAAAAATAATATTTAACTTACAAATAGCCCTTTTATGAAATGAGGAGAGCCCCCGAAAACGAATTTCACCCCCCAAAAAGCACTGTAAAATTATTCATTCGCCAATGTAAATCAATGAAATCTGTCTTGGATCGCTCAATCGCCCCCGATTTATGGACATGGAGATAAATAATAGCAATTTTGCCCTATGTTTTGCTTGTAAATCCATGATTCAACTGTCATCGCCCCTGGATTATCCGTTTGGAGAATTTTTTACATAAATTTGTCCATATATTATGGAATCAAGGAAGATAGTAATGATTTCCTTCCAAAATTGGGTTTCAAGTGTTAATGGGTTTCAAAGCTATTATGTTCAGGAATTTTGTAAATATCAGGTTCAAATTTCAATTTCAAAGGTTTTTATGGAATTTCAGAAGTTGAGGCTTTCTAGGGTCGAACTTTTAAGTTTTCTTGCAATCAAATGTTCCAAAGCACAGGAGTCCAGGACCACAGGTATGAATCTTTGCACACAAAGGTTTTGTATGATCCATAGTAGGTGCATGTTTGTAATTGGGACAAAAATTAATGTGCTCATAGTCTAATTTGTTTCCAAATGTTTCCCACAACATCCAACCGATGCTCCTTTGAAAGTACTTTGGATAGATCTATTTCATAACAAATCCTTGCAAAGGTTATGCAATGTGTTTCTATTGTTTAAAGTTGCCAATCTTCGGAGTGGATATATTCCTTTCCTTTGATTTTTATCACTTGGGTTTGGGGAGAAGACTCTGAGGCGTTCTAGTGGTACAATCTCATTTGAAGGTATTATTTGTTTGTTGTTATGTTCATTATTTGTTAGGGGTTCTCCAAATATTTCATTTACCCATAAATCCTTCAAAGAAGTGGTAGCCCTAGGCTCTGGCTACCTTCCCATACCTCTTTCAATGGGTACGTTAGTGTGGAAAATGTTGTATACATTACAATACTCTCCCTCAATGCTAAGCTAGGTTCAAAATTTGAATTATATCAAGGTTGCAGACTAATTTGCATGTTTATATGCTTCTAAATTTGCATCTTATAGATCTTCACAATTGGATCTCCCAGAGTGGAAACCCTTGTCTAAATAGGAGTATTATATCCACCCCTATTATTGGGGTTTTGTTGTGGTGGAATTCAATTGAATAGAAGTCATAGGCATGATTCTCATATTTTGGCCTAAGTTCATGGGTTGACCCAGGTTATGCATGAAACCTTGGTAATTGTCTTTTGATTCCTCCATATAAGTTGTCTCTAAAGTGCCTATTTAGGTTAGTCTTCCTAATATTCCTCTGAATTTTAAGGGCCTTAAACCTTTGGAATCCAAAAATAACTCCCTATAAAAATTTCACTCCATGTCCCATGGGACGAGAAGAAGCCACCTTACTACCTATGCGAGAGTTTGCATTGAAAGTAACCTTGCCAAAGGCCTATAGGAAATCTAGTTGAAGGTAGCAATACTTACTTGGAATTAGAAGTCGCAAGAATTTGCATTGAAAGGATCCTTGCCAAGGGCCTACATTAAATCCGGTTAAAGGTAGTAGGCATTGTTGGCAAGCATTTCTACCCTATAGCCAGGAAACTAAAGCTATCAACTTGGTTGGGGTGATAGGTAAGTGTATTGATGCTATTACAGAGACATTTACAAAAAGAAAGAAGTTGTAGATATTGGGAACATACCTCTAAATCAAAGTCTGATCCTAGCCTTGACTCGATCCCGTGTTCAACTTCCAAATCTATCTTTCCTCCAGTAAACCTGCAACAACAATACCTTTCTCAAAACATTTTGGGCAATATATGAAGCTTGAAAGAAACAAAAACAATGTTTAACATTCAACATTGACCAAAATAAATCCAACTTAAGATGCCATTTCATAACACATTCAAATTGGAACAAGAAAAACACTTCAACCTTTATTTGTCAAAAGTAGAATGAAGTACAAGTATACCTGATAATGAAACAGGCTCCTGCAACTAGATTCTGGGCTCTGGCTCTGATCTGGCTTGGCTGTCTTCAACATCAACTTCTCCAATGTCTTAAAGTTTCTCCATCAACTCATCCTCTATCTCTTCTAGCAATAATTTCTAACCCTTCTCCTTTAACCTTCTTGGTATTTATAGGATTAAAGAAGTAGTTAAGGTCGATATGTAGTTATGGAGGAAGTTGGGGGAGTTAGGAAACTGCCATTAACTAATCCTCCTCGATGAATTAATTTATTTTTTAATCATCTTTTAAGATGTACGCGACTCTTCTTCAATGGAGTAGCGTATAGGGCGCTACCCTAGTGCTTAACAACTAGCGCTCAATCGATTTTAAATTGTGAGCACTACTATGCTACACTGGAGTAGCGTACACTTTGATATGGGCGCTACTATTATACAGTGGAGTAGCGTATGGGCGCTAGTCTCTTTGAGTAGAGTAGTGCTCATATCTCAAAATGATATTTTTTGGGGTTTTCCAGTATTTTCAGGAAATGGAATGAGTTGTCATATCATCAAAGGTCAACATGCTCCTCCATCCAAGTTGTCCTTTTGTGTGATCAGCAGCTCAGGGTGATCACGGATGGAGAGGTGCAAGTTTGACCTATAACAGATGCCCCCTAATGTGTGAGGTCAGAGGGAAATGATGTCCGAAATACATTACAATCCAAATCCAGAGGAGGAGCACCGAACCGCAGAAAACAAGTCACAAGGAACCTGCAACAAATATCAAGGTCAGCGAGCAATTACATTTTTGACATCGTATAGATGTGTAGTGTGATACAACATGATCTCCGATACATAAAAAGGAGATGTATATAAAGCATGGCCACTTGAAATACAAGCGTGGATCCATGTCAAAACTGAGAGATCATAGCCATAACAACAAACTGGATCTATGTCTCATGGAGAGCCGAATAGAAGTGAGGCTCAGTCTTGCGCAACTTGAGTGATAACACAATGAGGTAATGTCATCAAAATCCCAAGGTCTTCATCCCACAACAACCCTAGGTACAAACCCTAACCATGTGAATAGATGAGCTGATAGTGGAACATGGGGGGTATCGTTTGATTACCGGTCATTGATGTATACCGTTAACAAATGCGAGGACTTCCACCGATAATGATGATGGGGTCCAAGGTACCAAGTACGATTCGCCAAATGTGAATATATGGACTTGGAGTCGAACACTTGGGAATCCTGTCGAAGAAGAGACATTGATGTATTCTCATCATTCAACAGCGAGGAAAATTGCCACTGGTGACTGCAATATCCAAGGTACTAACCGAAACTCTAAACTTCAATCCCAGAATAATGATTTGGTGTTGATGGGAAGAAGTCCGTTAGAAGGGAGGCCTTAAGGCATCCTCCATCATCCAACTCGAGGAACACTCAACTGGTAAGAGCTGATATGGGATAATATGCAACAAGACTGACACTAGGAAGGCCGACACATGAGGTCAAGGTAAACTGCAGAATGGCGGACACAGGGTATATCCTTGAACATTGAGCACGACACAAAGTGACTCAGGCAGTTTCTGACATAATGGGGTAAATAAGTCTGAAATGTAAGAGACATTATCAAACCCTCCATATGGTTGGAAGAATAACCAACCGGGGGAGTAAACAACTTGGAGGAAAGGTTCACCCTGAGGCCAAAACTAAACCCAACCGACAAGATAGACTCAAGTAGGTGCTGTGTTCAAGGATAAAACTTGACTGAAAATTGCCTTTGACCATGAAGATATGATATGTTTTTCCTGTTCCTTATTCTTTTTAGATAAAAGAATACCCTTCTTGTTATTTTAATGAGTCCAAGAAAGAATGAAAACTCAATAGATCCAACCATGTAAATAGTTTAACAATCCCATGGGAGGAAGACTCAGTACCTTCTTCATAATTTATAGAGTTCGAAGAAGAGATAAAAGATTACTCTATATGTACTGATCTCTGGATTTTAATATCGAGCCGAGATCTGTTCTTGCTTGCCAGTGTTTTCAATTTTAAGGAGTCTGAAAAACTTAAACAATAACTCCATATATCTGCTTGTGGATTTTAGTATCGAGCCCAAGCAGATTAATGCTCGCCGGTGTTTTCTTGTTTATAGAGTCTGAAAAACTTAAACAATCCTCTTTTCACCTATCCGTGGATTTTATATCGAGCCCGGATTGGTCTGTGCTCGGCGGTGTTTTCTTGTTTATAGAGTTGAAAAACTTAAACAGTCCTCTACTTACTCTCTCGTGGATTTCACATCGAGCCCGAGTAGGTGAATGCTCGCTTGGTATTTTCATATTTAGAGAGTTTGAAAAACCTAAAGAGAGACTCCAAGAGGTCCTTTTTCGTACAATTAGTCTCCTCCCCCGAAAAAGTATAAAACAATGAAAGGAGAACTCTTCTAGCGCATACAGGAGTATACCTAGAGTATACCTTTTCCGTAGTTAATCCAATGAGGCCCGGAAAAGGGATAATTCTATACCTGAGTGGATGAGCCTTCAGATACTTTAACAAGCTCGAAAAGGACAAGTTTGCTCGGCTATCTTGTTTAGGTTTCAATAGTCCAAACAAGAGCTTAAAATGACTTAAAGGTCAGCGTCTAGGATCGTAGCTTCATGCCCTGCCAAAACTAGGTCTTCAACAAAATATTAGTCGATGCGGCAAAAATATTAAATGATATATGAATTTGGAATGTTTAGTTAACTGACAAGGTCTATCATCAAGAAATTTGAGCTTAGGAGACGAATCCGACAACAATTGAGTGAAAAATGAACTTGGATCAGTGTTATACCTTATTTTGTGTTTCAATTGATTAATTAGGGTTTTTGAAAGTTTTTTGAAACTATGGAAAATTAAAAATTATGGGTAAAAATCAAAATCCAATTTTATATATAATTTCATTGTTAAAAAATCAATTTTCAATTTGTGTTGTAGGGCAAAAATTGGGCAACTTTTGCAACTTTCAAATCTCCACTGCGATCAAACCGGGAATCCAACCACCAAACTTCCTCCACCAACTAAGTAGAAATCTCCCTATCTTGCATTTCAATGGTTTATTTTTCAATTTTTGAGCCAAAATGACTTTGCAACAAAGTGCTCACAAGGGTTTATGCGCGGGCGCTACTGTGTATGCACAACAGTAGCGTATAAATGAAATGGGCGCTACTTTTCTCACACAGAGTAGCGCCTACACGCTACTGTGTAGTATACACAGTAGCGTACATACTTGCAAAGCTACCTACAAGCGCCGAGACTCAAAATTTTTTGGTTTTTGTGCAGAATGGTCTTACAATGGAGGGAAAGGGAGCATGAAGACATGGATAGGTTAGCCATGCAAGATCCGGCTACACTCCATGCGCTCCAAAGATGAGGTTTGTTGAAATTTTATCGAACCATAAACATGTGGGCACTAAACAAGCTGTTTCGAAGACTGATTCAGTATTGGGATGTAGATACTAATACCTTCATCATCCGGGGGAAAACTCTTGAGCTTATCGTTGAGGACATATACTTTATTACTGGTCTCTCAAGGAGAGGAGACGTAATCAATCTGAAAGGGACTTCTCATTTGGGTGCACGATCAGTGCAAGAATATGTAAATACATACTGTGTTGCCGGAGCAGAAAAATCAGGAAGCCAAGTCCTGATTTCAACTATTGATGGTCTCCCTCTGAAAGTGATAGTGAGCATGATCAACCGAGTAAGCGGTAGTGCATCACAACACTTAGCTTCCAGGCATTCGATGCATATTGGTGTACAGTGCTTGCATGGCCATGTTTATGATTGGAGTACTAGCTTGCTGGAAAACATGAAGTATCAATTGACAAGTTGCAAATCTGGCACTATGAAGAATTTTGGGTACAGAAGTATTTTGTGTACTTTCTTCTTCGAGAGGATGCCTGCTATTAGTTTGGGGATGCCTCTTCCACAGGTTAACCCCCGTGAGCCCAGACTAGGCCGTTGGGGTGACATTTTTCTCCACTAGGGTGGTGGGGAAAGTCACTATTGTTACCACACTAATGACTTCTGGGGGTGGTGGGAGAGGCAAGTACCCGCTTTTGAGCAGTTTCCCTATGCTGGATTGGATTTCCGTCACGATCCAGAGCTGGTGCTTCCGCCAGGTGGTGCCTGGGGAGATATTGGTATGTTTTAAATTTTGAGAATTTATTTAATTTTTTCAAACTTTTTCAAGTATTTGATTTTTATGAATGAGTTTGTGGAGTTCTAATCAAGTGTCAAATGCAGATGTTGGGCCTGTTCGTCCCGAGGGCCATCCTACCATCTATGTGAGGCCAGCTGATATTACCGCAGCGGATGCTATGTTGGGAACCCTGGAGAGGAAAATGAGTCGGTTGACTCATGAGATTCCTGCATGTCGCATGGACCAGATACCTGTTGACATGCAGGAAGATGTTGTTGGGGTGCCCCCAGCATGGCTTAGGGTGCTGCGGCAGATTGCTAGACTAGTGATATGCTATCGCAATGCGGTAGATGATGAGGAGGTTCCTCCTTCTCCATAGGAGAAGAAAACATTATATGTATATATTTTTGAGGCTACTATGCCCAGCTTTTGTACTTTTATGACTTGACTTGAGAGACTCATGACTCAAAAACTCATTTTTTTTTTTTGATACGGTACCAGTTATATACAGTATTGGTTATTTACATGTGTATGCGTTTTAATTTTATGTGTGCAATGTTGTTTATGATAATGTGTGATGCAAATGCCAGTCTAACACATAGTTTGCTAAAGAATCAGCTAAAGTGTTTAAACTTCTCGGAATGTGTTCATATCTGATAGAATGAAATTGTCTTTCCAATAGTCTAACTCATAGAAACTGACGTAGCAATCCTGGATCCCTGATCCGATAGACACCTGTTAACTGAAATACAATTAATTGTGAGTCAAGCCTTACCTCTAGGTACGAAATGCCATGACTGAGAGCATCTCAAAGAAGTTCTATAACTGCACTGTATTCAGCCACATTATTCGTGGTAGGTCCCAAACAAACCCCCCCCGAAGAGACAAGTTGGTCAGCGGGTGAGTAAATGACCCAAGCTGCTGCAGCCAACTGACAGGTGTGGCGACTGGCGCCATCAGCAAATCCTAAGAAATGTTCGGTTGACATCTGGTACACGAAACGAGAAACACACATAAGATTACCTAACGAGCATAACAAAACTAGCTTTACAAAAATATACAGCTATGTTACAAGAAAAAGTATTTCAGCCTAGGCGTAGTACTTCTTCAGGTAGGGTCAATGCCTGGATCCTCCTCGTGAGGCCGGGAAAAGGTGTTATGGAACTCACGGAAAAGATTAGTATACGGAATGATCTCATCGAGATAACATCCCGTCTCAAAGAAAATGTTTCCGTTGACCCCAGTGAAAATGTTCACCAACAAGGTATGTACTCTATTTGCTTCAACAATAGCAACTTGTGAAGGAGTGAGACCAGTATTCTCATCGGGTGGTGAACAAAATTCACCTCTCTCTAACAAGTTAAGAAAAGGAAACAAGAAGGAAACGCGATTTATATGTTCACGAGGATGGTCTGGGTCGTTCAAGGCTTCTAACATTTCCTCATCAGAAGGTAAAGTAATTCCTGAACTGTCGAGATAATGGATCGGGTCAGGTGTCTGAGTAGTGGCACAATCCATGTTTGACACTACAAACACCAATGGAGTCAACATATCTTCTGTTGTAGTTTGATAAGAATCTAAGTGATTAACTTCTACAACATGCGTAGGCACTGCAGGGTTTGTATTAGTTGAGGGAAACTCTGAATCAATTGTTAAACTGGTCATAGGAGTTTCAGATGATGAACATCCCTCAGTACCAACAAATAAAGTAGGAGCGGGTAGGTCAAAAGTGCCGATTAGTGATCCGAAAAGTCCTACTCCTAAACTCTCACCAACTGGGGTGGTTTGATCAATCAAAGGGACTATTGTTCCTGAAGAAGTCTGGTGTTTTCCTTGAGTGAAAGAAAGTTGATCGACAGTAACGATCATACCTTCAAATGGGAACATGACCACTCAAAAAACTGCCGATGCTATAGCTTGCATGGCATAAGTCCAACTCCTGCCCAATAACATATTGTAATTGAGCGGAGCGTCCAGAACTTCTATCTCAACAACAACTGTCTTACCGGCCAAAGTGACCTCAAATGATGGCAAAAGTCCATGTGAACGGAACGTTCTTCCATCAAATGCAGTAAGCAGTGTGTTGGAAGGGACTAACTCAGGAGAACCTAGAGCTTTCCAACAGGAAATTGACATTACGCAAGTCGATGCACCTTCATCTACTACAGCTCGTCTGGTGGTCATGGGACCATGAACGACTTCAATCTGAAGGGAAACGTGATAGGGAAACCGGTATTTGACATCAGTCATATCAAATCACGTAGACATGTTAGAGGATTCCATACTCCCAATAGCTGCCAGAAGTGCATTTCGTTGCAACGGACAACTTTGCAAGACTTCTAGAGTAGACATGGCACAAGGGGTTTGGGCCAAATCTTCAACCACATTGTAGTTAGAAGCATCCCGTGTGTTGGGATTGTGCGATGCTCTCTTCAAGACACCTTTCAGAATCTTGGGCATTGGGTCCACAGGTATGTGGAGTGGAGTGGAGGATTCAGGAATCTCCTTATCCTTTTTCTTTGCTTCCGGGGTATAGTTCTTGGCTCTAGTTTGTAAAAGTGCATCTGAGTTAACCATGTTTATAAATGTTTGATCAACCGAAGCGTGCGAAGTGCCCCCAGCTTTGGAGGTGCCAGAAGTTGAGCCTTTCCCTTTAGGAAATGGATCTTTCAGAACGGCAGGCTTCTTTTCTCTTAAGAGCTTCTGGGCTTCTTCAAGTAGAGGGCATTGATGAGTAAGGTGGTTCTGCTTGCAAAGTTTACAAGGGAACCTAACCTTCTTTTCTTCTTTGTTACCCTCTTCGGCATCGTCTTTTTTGGGATTTTGTTGGTTCCCCTCTCCTTTCTTGCCCTTCTTTTTGTTGTTGGGCTGCCGAGGGCCCTTTTGATTGTTCTGGACCTGGTTGACAGGCTCAGAAATAGAAGGAGAGGTTGTGACAGAAGAAATATCTGCAGCCGAATGTTTGACAATTAAGGCTTGGACTTGTTTGGTCAGTGCTTCGAAGGATACAGAGTTAATTGAACCCACTATGCTGTCAGCATGTGGTCCAGGTTTGGGCCTACTTAGATCAGTGTTTGATCTCGGTGCGTCAGGTATAATCTCATATAGTAAACCAGATTGTGCATATACAACGTCTAACTGTTGAGTCCTTAAGATGGATTCTTCTTCATTGGATACTCCAGATGTCGCTACTTCCTTAGAAATATAAGGAAGGAGTGATTTCAAGTACCACTCAAGCAGGAACTCTGGAGGGATGTTGGCCTTTATGAGCCTCTTCTGTCTTCGCCACTCCTGAATATGGTCAGATAAGTGAGTGGCTTTGTTTTGTCTAAAGGTAGACAAAAGTTCTGTTCCGGCATCATACTGAACAGGAAGCTGGAAATGGTTCAAAAAGACGGTTGCTAGATCCCCAAAACTAGAGAAAGTAGCCGCAGGTAGTTCAATGTACCATTTGGCTGCAGGACCAGTTAAGGTCCTTTGAAACAATCTCAATCTGATGGAATCCTTGTTTAAAGAATTGGAAGAACACCAAAGGTGGAAGGTAGTGACATGGTCACCAGGATCTTCACCTATTTTGCCTTTGAATTTTGGAATATCCGAAGGTAATTTGGTGGGAACTGATGGCCACGTGGCATTATGACACACATGATCATTTGTCAGTTTAGAAAGGTCTGGCAAATTCAAAGTTGCCAGAAAAGGTAGACGAGGCCGGTAAGATGATTCTTGATAAGGGGAACCACCCATCGTTTGTCCCATGAATTGTTGGTAGGGGTTGCCCCCACCCATCCGGTGATAAGGGTTGCCCCCAGCCATGTGCTGATAGGAGTTGCCACCTACCAACTGTTGATAGGGGTTTCCCCCAGTTAACTGTTGGTAGGGGTTACCCCCAGGTATTTGTTGGTAGGGGTTGCCCCCTACCAGCTATTGTTGTTGTACGAAAGAGTTATTAAAATTTCCCCACCCATACGAGAGTGGATTAGTGCTTTGCGGGTTCGTCCACTGTGGCTGGGTGGTAGCCCCGCCATATTGCTGGTGAAAGATATTACCCCCTCCCCCTGAGAATAAGGAAAAAGGGGTGTTACCTGCAGGCATGTTACCTTGATTCAAGTTAGGTCCTACAAAGGTGTTGAAACCAGCAGAGGCTGATGTGGACGGTGCAGTCATGGTACCCATGACTGGCATGTTTGCAGAAGCACTTGGTCCTACCACAGGTGTGGAAACCCAAGTACTAGGAATCTAATATAATGGTTGGGAAGTAGAAGGTGTTGCATAGTTGGCCGTACTGTTAGGTCCAACAGTAGGTGTAGGAATAGATGCCATCGTTGTAAAACTAGGCATACCTAATGTACTAGTGTTGAAACTGAAAGATGGAGTAGGCACAGATGTGGTTTGTACCTGACTAGGTGTAGCAGTAAGAGAAGGGTTAACTGTTCTGGTGTTCATACCTAAAGTGGGAGTTTGGGGAACTCCCTGTTCACCTCCTGAGTTAGACATCTATGTCCAGGAAAGGAAAGATCTGCACTGAAAAGGGGCTGCTGGAAACCAATAGGTGACAGAAGCGGAATTCTAGTATTAGTTAAGGGAGGATTGAAAGGAGTGCCATACTCCGTGGAAGTAAGATCTTCCACCTCAACAGTACTAAAGTGTTGCTGATCTGTGGTACCTGGTAGTGGTTCCTCAGGAACCTCAATTTCAAGGTTTTCTGTTACACGGATTTATTGAGGTAATTCTATTTCAGGAGTAATTTCTGAAGAAATACCGGGGTTTACCCGCTGTCGTCTAGCAGGTTGTAAAGGTTCTGTCCTAACTGGTGGAAGGTTTTGAGTCCTTCTCGATCTACGAAGTTGTTGATTCTCTGTGATTATAAATATAAAATAACAGACTAGAACCTAGTGGCCTCTACAACTAGGGGAGAAACAACACACCAACTAAAAAAAATTCCTAAGTATACAAACCAGTCAAACAAAGGTGCCTTCCGAAGAAGAGTCTGGGATGATGAGGGCCCAGAACAGATCAATGAAGGAAGAAAGACAGTTACCCGGGGTCCACAATACAATGACTAAGGGTGCAAGCGCTGGAATCACCCAACCGCCCTCCCAAAGACCTGCACGGGGTTTCCTCCCACGTCTGTCTTAGGTACAACAGATATACCCTATGTTGTCACCTGTGTATGAACCTAGAAGTCTGATACTATGGATACCACAACACTGAAAATTCCTGGGGGAACAGTCACCGGTCGAATCAGAAAGCGTGAGCAGGGTAGCTAAGCCCAAAACTCGAAAGAGTCCCCAATATGCAATCCGATCCTGGCGTATGCTCGAACAGCAAGTAGGAGGAGTATTCCCACAAACTGATCTCGCAATGACCTACTGCATAGATCCTAGGCAAATTTTGAGTGAGGTGGGTTTACCTATGATAGTCTCACTACGATTATTGCGCAATGTGTGATCTTGGGTGGTTTAAGGTGATTTAAACCCAAGACCCTAACCAAAACTAGTTGGTGTAGTGTACCCTAAAAAGAAAAAGTTTCTAGTTCATTTTATTAACAAATTTTAGGGCTTTTATTATGCAAAAAGGATAGTGGGTGTGTGAGCGTGGTTATAAAAAGAAAACAAAAAGTGCAAATAAAATCCTATCTTTCTACAACAAAGCTCTTTTTATTTTTTTATCTACTTCTTTCCAAAACTGAAAATCTAAGCAACCTACTTAAAATTTTTGTTTTTTTTTGTTTTTTTTGAAATTATACTACGCTATTTTGCAATAACCGAAACAAGTTCTACTTAAGCTTAAAATACCAAATTGTTTTTTGCTTTTTCAATAAAAGAAAAAGAACTATGCAAAAATGGAAAGCCAAATAAAACTTTTTATGCAAAGTGTGTAAGTAGGGCTAAAAGTTCTTAGGCCTATAGCTGTCGAAACCCTAGCTCGAGAAAGACTTGATCTACAGGTTTTTTACTAAGAAAAAGCCTCTAAACTTGGACACCAAATGGGAGAAAACAAAGGAGAAAAATACCAAAGGACTGACCTAAAGTATCTAACCCTAGTAAGACCACAAAGCCAAGCACAAGTAGACAAGCAAGCTGCCCCACTGACACAAAGAAACTGAGAGATGAAACTAGCCTACAGCTGTTTTAAAAAGCACTTGTAACCAGCAGAAGACAAGAAGTCTTGGAAGAATGAAACTTGACCAAAAAGAAGACACCCTAGAAGCTCTACCAAGGACCAAACCCTAAACAAAGGATGGGATTAGCAGAGAGCAGACAAACATCACCACAAACAACAGATACAGGAGTATGCAGGTTTGTAAACTGGCAATGAGTAGTCAGGGTCTAAAAAAGTGAAAGTGTTCGCCACCAAACACCACCAAGTCTTCCAAAAAGTCAATAAAAAGTCTCAAAAATTCCACAGGTCAACAAGTGGTTTAAAAAATGGAAAAAACTTCAAGAGAAGGTTCTTATGACTTAAATAACAGTTAAAACCTCATGCAACAGTCCAAAGGATCCTACAGCAAAGTCAGCAAATCATAAAAAGGGCTAAAAAATGAGCAAACCAAAAATAGACTGCTTCAGAAAGTGTACTCTACTGTGTAGTAGAGAAACTCGCGACCATACAGAAATGGGCGCTACTGTATATATGGCACAGTAGCGTATGGGCGCTACTGTATATATGGAATAGTAGCGTATGGGCGCTACTGTATATATATCAGAGTAGTGCTCATATCCCAAAGACTTGAAAACGGACTCTGGAAGGTATCAAAAACTGATGAAAGCAGGCAAGAAACAAGCAAGGGCTACCTATAAAGTTTCTTGACACATCAAAGAAGTCAAAACAACTTGAGAAGACACAAAAGAACAAGGTTTCCTAAAGCCAAAAACTCTATTTCCCCAGCGGAGTCGCCAGTCTGTTGGCGGGCATTTCTACCCTATAGCCAGGAAACTAAAGCTATCAACTTGGTTGGGGTGACAGGTAAGTGTATTGATGCTATTACAGAGACATTTACAAAAAGAAATAAGCTGTAGATATTGGGAACATACCTCTAAATAGAAGTCTGATCCTAGCCTTGACTCGATCCCGTGTTCAACTTCCAAATCTATCTTTCCTCCAGTAAACCTGCAACAACAATACCTTTCTCAAAACATTTTGGGCAATATATGAAGCTTGAAAGAAACAAAAACAATGTTTAACATTCAACATTGACCAAAATAAATCCAACTTAAGATGCCATTTCATAACACATTCAAATTGGAACAAGAAAAACACTTCAACCTTTATTTGTCAAAAGTAGAATGAAGTACAAGTATACCTGATAATGAAACAGGCTCCTGCAACTAGATTCTGGGCTCTGGCTCTGCTCTGGCTTGGCTGTCTTCAACATCAACTTCTCCAATGTCTTAAAGTTTCTCCATCAACTCATCCTCTAGTTCTTCTAGCAATAATTTCTAACCCTTCTCCTTTAACCTTCTTGGTATTTATAGGATTAAAGAAGTAGTTAAGGTCGATATGTAGTTATGGAGGAAGTTGGGGGAGTTAGGAAACTGCCATTAACTAATCCTCCTCGATGAATTAATTTATTTTTTAATCATCTTTTAAGATGTACGCGACTCTTCTTCAATGGAGTAGCGTATAGGGCGCTACCCTAGTGCTTAACAACTAGCGCTCAATCGATTTTAAATTGTGAGCACTACTATGCTACACTGGAGTAGCGTACACTTTGATATGGGCGCTACTATTATACAGTGGAGTAGCTTATGGGCGCTAGTCTCTTTGAGTAGAGTAGCGCTCATATCTCAAAATGATATTTTTTGGGGTTTTCCAGTGTTTTCAGGAAATGGAATGAGTTGTCATATCATCAAAGGTCAACATGCTCCTCCATCCAAGTTGTCCTTTTGTGTGATCAGCAGCTCAGGGTGATCACGGACGGAGAGGTGCAAGTTTGACCTATAACAGGCATTACTTGGAAGTAGAAGCTAAACTGCAAGCATTTAGTCTTTAAATATCTATGATGTTTTTATTTATGGGATCTTAGTTTTAATGTGCCCTAAAAAGAAATTAGAAAATTATGCCTTATAATCCTACATGGTGTTATAGCTTAAAATGACACTTCTCCGTCCGTGACGACACTTGTATCGCTTGGTTGCATGAAGACACTTCTTGAGATCAAGTTTAGTCACACAATAGGAAACTTGTGGATTGAAGGGTCATTTGGGACACTTAACATGGTTGAAATTACCTCACTCCTGGTCCATTTGATGGTCATAACCCTTACGAACACTTTTCCAGGCCAAACGATCTCCTGAAAATCATCAGAAAACCCTGTTTTTGGCCATATTTCCACAAAAGCGCTAGTATCTAAGCATGATAGTAGCATTTTCTTTCAAAAATATGCAGCTCTGCTTCATAAAAGTAGCGTTTTCCCTCAGAAATATGCAGCTCTGCTTCATAAAAGTAGCATTTTCCCTTAGAAATATGCAGCTCTGCTTCATAAAAGTAGCGTTTTCCCTCAGAAATATGCAACTCTGCTTCACTAGAGTAGCATTCACCTTACGCTGGTTTGTAGTAGGAAGAGTAGAGTACTTTCCTGAATCAGTCAAAATCTTGAATTTTGGTCAAATTGAGTTGGTTTGGGAACCTCCTAATTCGTTATAGCTGCTTTTCCTCTCCTTCATTGACTATATAAGGAAGGTAGAAGGGCCATGAGTGGGGACCAAGACCATAACAATGTTATGCTAGAGGAATGGAGACCCTCATCCCCCTCTCTTGTGCCTCAGTTTCTGACAAAACCCTAGAACATCTGATTAGAGGTTGGGATCCTTGGAGAACAGAAGCATGAGACCTTGAATCTAGGTTTCATGAAGTGCCAAGATTGAAGGAAGATATAACTTTATGTACTTTCTTCATTCATTAATAAAGATAATATGTCCTTCCCTTTCCAAATATGACCTATTTATGTGTGTCTAAGATTTGATTACAGTTTGCTTATAGTTTGATGTCTTTTTCTGTCATGAATATCAGTCTTATATATGTAGTCAAATGTATTTGAGAAAGGTATGAAGTTGTTTTGCAGGTGTGGGCATCGCGACACTGAATGGCATTGAAGAGCAAGGAAGAGGAAGGCTAGGATCAACCTTCTTAATAAGGTACTCATCTTTCTAACCTTAAATATATTTTCTTAGTAGTTGCACTTGCAGAACATTTGTAAGTCTATCTTTCATCACTGTAAGTTGGTAGTTTCTCCCCTAAACTATAGGTGTATTTCCCTCACAACAGAATGGCAACTCCACTAGCGACACGATATAAATGAGAAACACTATTTGATTCATCCAACTGACACAAATTGAAATGAGTCTCATCTAGATACCATGGAGGAGGCCAATAAAAAGAATCACAATCCAATAAAAAGCATTAAGAGTATACTCATGATGGACTTAAGCACTTCAGGGTCTGTTTGTGTGTGTGTACTATAAAAAAAACGTAATACAAAAGTGTTAAAGCTCCAACTATGGGTTTTTAATTTTGTCATGGGTCACAAACAAAAACAAAGAAGCTGCATTCCAATAAGTCTATATCTCGTATCATAATCCAATAAAAATCATTAAGAGTATACTCATGATGGACTTAAGCACTTCAGGGTACAATGAGTGCACAAAGAAATGCAGTCCCAAAAAACTGCAGTGACTACAGAAATTAATTCCAAGATGGAGTTAAGAAGTTTGGGGTAATCCAAACTACTATCCCACCTTCATCAATCTTATCTCCAATGGTCATGGGCCTATCCCTCAACTTAGTGATATTCATTAGATATCTCAATACTATATCATTTTTTCCCATGCAGGTACTTGTGAGATTGTTCCGCATAAGCACATTTTGGGACACATTCATGCTCTGGTGCAAAGCGACCAAGGCATCATAAATGTCCTTTTCCATCTTATTCTCTTGCGATGTGAGGGACTAAGTGATCCTTCACCAACTTGAGGACAAAATTCTTGAGGTTGAATTAGGCTAATTTGCATGTCATCATTAATGATATGACATCTCATATTTTCAAGGCCTTTTGGTTGAGTCTTTGGCCTCTTCCTATATGTTAGAATATGTGTTAACGTTGTGCTTAGGAGTAAAAATTGTGTTGGTTAATCATTGGTGACATCCAAAATCCTGTAGATATTGTGAAATTTGTTGTTTCGAAAGAGAAATGTGAACAATATAGAGGTCTCATTGGTCAATATCAAATGACCTACAAGACTACAAGTACACACTAAATCAACAAGTTCTGTTGGTGGTTATTCATTTGATGGAAGATGGACTTAGTGATAGGTTGCAATATTTTGATTAATTGACCATAGTAGCAGTGTGAGTGTCCATTGCATAGTTCTTTGTATGGCACATGTGCATTTGTGATTGGAATATAATCTTGTTGCATATGGGGTTTGGAGCACTTGTTGATCCTTATGGTCAAGGTCTTGGTTTGTGTGATTGATCATTGGAGCATTTTCTATTCAATGCCACCAAAAGGAGGTTGGACATATAATAGCAACTAAATGGTAGTGTACAGTTGGTCACTGCAACTTATATGGCACACATATGTAACATGTAGTTAACATAGCTTCCACATAGATGTCAATATACACCATCCTGCTAAACAACATTTGTGCAACACCACATAAATAGGAAGAGTTAGGACTTGAGTTGGTGGTAGAGAACTTGTAGAGTCCAAAGTAAAAGAAAAAGAAGCAAAGGAGGATCCCATTAAAATGAAAAGTTAAAACTGGATGCACTCGAGGAATCCAAAGTGAACATGGTCAATTAGAAAGTAAAGAGAGTGAAGTTGATCCTATGTTGTTTTACATCATTATGGATAGCTACAGGTTAATAAATAATGAAGATAGCATGGGTATTTGAATGCACATATGCTCATTTCTTTAAAAAATAATTTATCAACCAATCAATTATGAAGAATGTCACCATGTTAGGTAGTGTAAATTCTTATTCTCAACATAGATTCTTGAATTATTTGTTGTCTTCAAAGAACTTAGAGATTCCAATACCAAATAGAGATGTTGCATCTGCTAGGGAATCTTGAAAAGGAAATTACAAGTTGTTTTCCTTGTGCAAAGAAGAGGGGTGCAAACTAAGAGAATTAAACTCATATGGGACAACAAATAAATGCTTCACTGTAGTTGACTTGTATTTGACTCTCTATGAGATAAAATCAAGATTAATAATGTCCTTCCTACGACAAGGAAAAGGCCTAATCAACAATTCTGCATGGTCAATGGTGAAGAAAAGATAAAACCATTGATCATAAAAGGGTAAGGCAAAAACAACTCCAACAAGCCTAGAAAGGTAAAGATTAAGGCCAAGCCATAGTCCCAAGGATCCAACCATGAATGAAGAAAGCGTCATAATGTCTTGTATCTTAACTTGGGTTAGGTAAGGATTCAAAAGTTGAAACGTAGAGCATAATGACTGGGCTCTGGGGATGTATATTGGTGTGACACAAAAGTTAGAGTGACTGCTTTTGTTTTCTCAATATTTTTGGATGCAAGTGAAAAGACCAAATTGGACTCCCAGAAGATATAATTATAAACTATAAAGTAAGATATACTACTGAAGACCTTCAAGAAATGAACATGAGAAATAAGTTTCCTGCCAAAACCTAGCTGTACATATAATGGGATAAATTACTTTTGAGAAAATACTTTTCAAAGTGCACTAGAAATGTCTAGTCATACATGAATACGATGCACCTTAGTGTTGGCGAAAAACACCGAAACACTACTGGAAAAAGACTTGATAACAATTTCCGAGTTGAAAGTGAATGAATGGATCTCTCCCTATAAGTCAAATAATGCAATTGGACCTTTTTGTTGACCAGATATCAAGAGACTTATGTTTATGTTTTTCCAGTCTCAACAAGAGTAATCAGATTGATCTACTATGTCAATAGTAATTGGTGTATTTTTCAAGAGGCCTGCAGAGCCTATTGTACAATTTTGAAGGTTTTCCTTTTAGTTTAGATGGAAAAAATTTCCACCTGTTTGTAGCATTCTTTAGGCTGTAATGGTCTCATGGATTTCCATCTCAATCAAGGCACCATGTTCCAAGAGGAAACAGTTCTCACCTTTATCAAGAATATTAATAAGTTATGGTATGCTAGCAACACATTTTGTATTGGATGCATCTTTGCACTAATTCATAGGGAAGCCAAGGGGAAATAAAATGATAGGTTCTTATCACATATAAGTGCTCAAGGTTGCAATAAGAAACAATGAGCTCCGTTTGATGCACCATGAGATGATATACCATTTGAGACATATAGGATTTTTGTTTTCTAGAATACTTGGTAGGTTCATACTAAATGGTTGATGTGGCTTGGGATTCTTCATGATGATGGTGTAAACATTTCCAATCTTAGTTTAAGCTCATTTCTAGTGATGACAACATATTATAGGATTTTACATAAAGGTCTTGACATAATTGTAGTGCATAGGAATTAGCACTTGGTTGTCAACATCAATAGAAATACTTTTTCCCTCACCCCGCATCTAGATAAAAAAATAGTGGCATCTCTTATAGACATATAATTGTTTCCACACGTAAGCTAGTAAGACTTATTCTATGGCCATAGTTACCTCTTTTAGAGAGTCATATTCTTATGGGAACATAAATATTACCCATCCGGTGCTTTTTTTTTCAATTTTGAGAAAAGTAGACTCAATTTCTCTATGAATAATATAATCTAAGATAGAAAATGGAAGTGGTGAAATGTCAACCCAATCATGGCAACATTAGGCTTGATATAACAATGATCTTAGTGACATTAGAGATATGAACAAGTTTTCTATATTGTTGACCAAACGTATCCAAAGCTTCAGCCTTCTTTAGGATGCAATGATCTAATGGATTTCCATCTCAATCAGGGCACCACTGTTCCAAGAAGAAACAATTATCATATTTCTCAAGAATATTGGATACATCTTTGCACTAATTCATAGGGAATCCAAGGGGAAATAAAATGATAGGTTCTTATCACGTAGAAGTGTTCAAGGTTACAATAAGAAACAGTTAGCCAAGATGCCATATCAATGCTAAACAAGCTCACAAACCCTAGGGTGTTTCTCCACTTGAGCCAAATATCAACACATCATCAACATCCAACCCCTTGGAGGGATAGATCATCATACACATGTGTGTAAACGTCTAGTGTTTTCTTAATTTGATTTCCCTTGACTTGTAAGAGTATTTATAATGTATTTTTCCCCTTACATTCATGTTGAATCTCTAAATTCCCACCATTGAATATTGACAGGCTGTGCATATGACCCTTTTTGTTCCTCCTCTCTACTTTGTTTTTGACTCCTTTTTGACATACTTATGTATTACTACTAGCTCTTTTGGTTGCATTTTGCACATTCTGGCCTTGGTAAGAATTGATCTTGTCCCTTCTGCTATTTTTCAATTGCTTGTGATTGATAGGGCTATGTTTCCATTATTGCCTACTAAAGAAGATATGTTTCGGGTTCGGTATCAGTTTATCTACAGGTTGCAGAATGAAGGACTATGGAAGCTGGGAGATATGCATTTCAGTCTGGATCTATTACACCGAGGTATCCAGCTTGATGTATTCTGCTACGGTATTTTGGTTACCTATCCAACAATCAGATGATGCTGCAGTCGATCCAAGGAGATGGAGGTTTTATGCTTAATTCGGTATTATGGGTCTATGATGACTCATAGTTGACCATCCCGACATCCCAAGGATCTTCCTCCACTTTCCACGATGTATATCCCAGAAATATCTTATTAAGGATCCGTAGATAGGATTTATTGGGGAATTCATTGTAACTATGTGATTCCTTATTTATCCTCTCATAAGCCTTGATGTATAAAAGACATGGGGACTCTTCAGAAGGGTTAGCCTCAATTGCATAAGAATTATTGACTGCTGTATCAGTTTTATATATAAGAAATTCCTGGTTTTTATCAGATTCAATGTGTTGATCCATTTCACGTGATTGAGAGGTTGTTCAGATCCCGTCGCTGAAGGTAGGTCCCCCTTCTGTGACAGGTGTTGTTATAGATAGGATTTATTTCCTTTATGCATGTGTGTTCAGTTTCATAGCTTAATTATTAACACAGTGTGGTTGATGCGATGAATTAATACATACAATTGGTGTGTCAATCTTTGTTGTGTGTGAATACTTAATGAATGGTGTGATTGCATTACAACGTTATTTTCCTTATTGATCACAGAGGAATTTATGAATGATAAATATCCAATTAGTATTAATCTTGCATTGAATGGATGCACTTAGGTTCTTTCCAATTTATGTTGTGAGTGCGTGTAGGTAAAGGTAGATTGTGGAATTCAATTCTTTATCCAACCTTTGTCATTTGCGATTCAGTGAATTAATTTCATTAGGAAATTTCCAGTTTGTTAATTAGAATAGGAATTTAATTGCTTTCTGTAATTCGACAGATTGTGTTGGCAGTGATCTCTTTCTGTAGTCTAGCTGAATGGTGTTGAGAGTTAGATGTTTTCATTGATGCATAAGATCTTTTCTGTAGTTTAGCCTAATGCTATTTGATAATTAGGAACTTTCATTAAATTGCAATATTCTTTAGGAAGTTAGTAATTTCTTAGAAGTGCATTCACTAAAAGATTACATCCTAATTCTGATTGAATGATTCATTAATTTTTTTGCGTCAAAGATCTTCCAAGTTGCAGTGTCTGGCATATATTTTGCTTGGTAGCTCATAAGCTCTCGTAGCTCTGGGTTGATAATTTATGCACAACTCTCTATCTTCGATTTAATTAAAAGAGAATTAAAGAGCTCATCATTTTGGTGCCACTGCCGGGGATCCACCAAGGACATTGTAGTTTGATTGATTATTTTGGTTCCAGTTGTGATTTCTTTTCTTATTTCCCTCTTAGTGGATTGTGTGTGTGACAATTTTGGAAAAAGTATGGTCTGATTTCAGAGGAGGGTCAAGTAAGACGCACCGACATATTCATTTAGAATATTTCCTGTCACAAGTCCCTGTGATCCTGGAACATGCAAAGTATTCATGCGTAGAGTAAGAGATAGTACAGGTAGACTGGTATATGCATATGATACCCCTCCCCTAGGTACTAATCGTGTAGGAAGTTCAATAAAAGGAGGACGTGTTCAAGGAAAGTCACCACCTCTTGGCAATCCCAAGGTAGAATTCGTTCCAGAACAAGAGTTGGTTCAAGAAGAAGGGTTTCCAGAAGAAAAGAAGAGGATTGTGCAACGTAGCAGCAGATTTTCATGGATTGATGGCTATTTGTTTTATACATGACTAGACTTGTTGATTCGTTGATGCGTTCATGAAGATGAAATCTATCCAATCCTAAGAACCTGTCATGATGGTCCATGTGGAGGACACTTTGCTGATAAACGAACAACCCATAAGATTTTACAACTGGGATATTACTGTCCCACAATATTCAAAGATACCCGAGAATATGTCCAGAGTTGTGATAATTGTCAAAGGATGGGGCAGCCACTTCAATCCGATGAAATGCCACTTCAAACTCAGCTTGTGGTGGAACCATTTGAGAAGTGGGCATTAGATTTTGTTGGTCCTATTAAGCTTCCATCCAGACAGAACTCCTACCTTTTAGTATGCACAGATTATGTAACTAAATGGGTGGAGGCAAAGGAACTTCCAAGGGAAACAGAGAAGGCAGTCTCAAACTTTCTATATGCAGAGATCTTCACAAGGTTTGGAGTTCCGAGGGAGATTGTTACTAATGGAGGCCCTCAATTTACATCTAAACTTATCAAAGCTCTCACAACGAAATACCATATCAAGCATAGGGTAACCTCACCATATCACCCTCAGGAAAACGGGAAAGTAGAAGGCACAAACATAATTCTAGAAGCTCTGCTCACAAAGACTGTCCAACTTCATCAAAGAGACTGGGCTGATAGGCTGCTTGAAGCCTTATGGGCCTACAGAACAGCATGGAGAAGCACAATAGGTTTGAGTCCTTATCAATTAGTTTATGGCAAACAAGTCACCTTACCAATAGAAGTTGAGATTAAGACATTAAGAATTGCATTTCAATTAGGCATGGATTTATCACAGGCTCAACATACTTGCCTACAGTAGCTTAATGAACTTGATGAATTACAACTGGATGCTATAGAACGTACAACCATTGCGCAACAACAACGAACCAGGTGGCATGATGAATTCATCAAAACTAAGCATTTTCAAGAGGGTGACTGGGCTCTTCTCTACGACTCCAGATTCAAAAAGTTCAAAGGGAAACTTCGTACTCACTAGCTGGGACCATATGATATTGAAATAGTTTTTGATAATGGTACAGTATGACTTAGAACCATTGATGGTGAAGGTATGTTTCTTATGGCCAATGGTCATATACTAAGACCTTATAAGAAACCATTGTCCAAAGAGGTGTTCATCCACAACATTGTTGCCTGCTGGTGCACCAATGATTTCTAGATCACTAGCTCAATCTCTAAAGAATAAAAAAAGAAAAAAAAGAAAAAAAAAGAAAAAGAAAAAGAAAAATGGACTGTGAAAATCCTTCTGGGATGCAGCCCTTAGAAAAAAAAAAAGGAAAATGGACTGTGAAAATCCTACTTAGACGTAGCCTAAAAAAAATGAAATAAAATATATATTTTTTGGATTCTAATAAGTCCATTTGTTTATTTGCTGCAAGGACATTCTATCCTAGTTCCCCTTCTTTATTCCACCCCTCTCCTGTTTGCTTTTGGATGGCCCTGCTTTCTAGAATAAAACCATTCATTACAGAACCTTTCCGCTCCATCGCAGAACCTTTTCCGCTAAATTACGGAACATGTTCCGCTACATTACAAAACCTTTCTGCTTTATTACAGAACCTATTCCGCTGCATTACAGAACCTTTCCGCTCCATCGCAAAACCTTTTCCGCTTTATTACGGAACCTGTTTCGCTGCATTACAGAACCTTTCCACTCCATCACAGAACCTTTTCCGCTTGATTAAGGAACCTGTTCCGCTGCATTACAGAAACTTTACGTCCCGATACATAACCCCCATTTAGTTTTCACACTTTCTGAGATACCACAGAATCATTTCTCATAATGTACCGGCTCCTTCCCGACTTTTCCAACGCTCCAATGGTCATACTTTCAGCCACCTTCCATGCCACATCCATTTGGCCGCACCTCATTTCTTTGTACGGACCCATCATCACTCGATGTCGCCGGCAAATAAAACCGGAACACTCATCAGTTGATCTATGGCATTACAGATCCTTTTCAGCAGCCAAACTGAAGTCATATCCAATTCTATTTGATAGGACCGCTACCAGAAAGATCATCACAGTTCATCAGCTTCACAGAAGACCATCAACGCTACAACTGGAGAACCTTCCATTCACCATTCAGTCCAATTATCGCAACCAACCGGATTTATACTCTACTCATCTCTTCTCAGGTAAGGTAGGTATGTACCCATCTTTCATTGGCATTTGATAAGTACAGAAGGACGGGTCATTCTATCATGCTAGTTAGTGCCACACGAGGACGTGTGTTGAGTTAGTTGGGGGGAAGAATTGGGGACTCCTTTAAAAATTCGGTAAAACCAATTAGTGTATGATAATTCCACCATTCATGAACTCTTAGCTAGACCCATATTAATAATCCACCCCTGCTTAGCCCAAAATCCAATTTTCTCCCAGAATCGGCAGGGATTTGAGAAACTATAAGCACTTTGGGGGGCAATAAGCAGAGAAACGCAATGAAAGGGGCAATCAGGAGTGAACCAGGAAGCCTGGATATGGTTTATGGGAACAAAGAGGTAAAAATGATTTTTCAGCAAGCCGGATGGCTGGCATATTTTGACAAAATGAAGGAAGGAGACGCTGTAATTGCTATGGAATTTGCACTCACATATGATGGTAAAGTTGCAGAAGTGCGGGGATTGAGAATTCTAGTGGATGAGATGATAGTTGCAAGGGTTTCTGGATTACCACAGATAGGCGAGAAGTGGTTTGAAAAATGGGTGTCGGTAAAACCTTTGATTGATGCATTTGTGAAACCTGATGAATTGCTGCAAGAGATGGAAAAGGGGACAAAGCGAACTTCATTACCGGTTCCATGGAGTGAAGTGGTACTTTGTGTAATTAAATTTATCACATGTGAAGGTTGGTTCAGCTTAATTTTTTCTTATCACTTTAAAATTTTGAACCACTTAAGGCATCATAAATACATTGACATGCCATACTTTCTGTGGAAGTCCCTAGAATCAATGAGCAAAATGGTCAAAAATAGTAATAATCCAGACACAAGCATGGCACATCACGGGTTGATCAGGTTATTGGTAGAAGATGCCCTACAGGAACAGGACCAGACCTGGGAATCCTTTGTGGGTACATCCTCGAGTGTGGGTCAGACAAGAAAAAAGAAGAAGAAAATACTGGAAATTACCCCAAATCCAACAGGAGAAACCAGTCCAGGGAGTCCCAATGAGAAGCCTTCAAGCCGAAACCCCAACTTGCTTAATAGAAGGACCTCATACTCGGACAAGATCTAGAGCTCAGGGAGGGGGACAAAATCAGAAATAATTGCTGGGCCGGAATAAGGAAATAGAGGAAGAACATGAAGTATTCATTATAATAGGAAGTACCAGTAAGGACCAGGAAAATCAATTAGGGTTGCAGAACATGGAAAAGCAGCAGAAGGGAGAAAAACAATGGCCGGCTTTGTTCAGAAAATCAAAAGGTAGCAGGATTAGGAGATTCCAATATTTCCTGTTATGCAAGTATCGTAAGGCATATGGAGAATTGAAGAAAGATCACAAGACTTTGAAAATATTCTATCAAAAGAAAATAGAAGAAGTGTCATCCTTACAAGAGCAAGTTCAAAAGATGGAGAGATATAATATGGACTCCTTATTGGAGGCTGTAGCATGGTAAAATGAACAAAATGAAAATTACAGAGATGAAGAAACAGAGGATAGCATGCAAGCAAGAAATATCGAGTCGAAGGAAGATTCGTAAGCAAAAGAACTAGAAGATTTGGAAATAGAAAGTCCAGGAGGCCAAGAGCTACATGAAGAAAACCCTTCCAACGAAGCCCAAATAAAATATCTAGAAGAAATGGTAGTTCAGCTATAGGCGGCAGCGGGAGACCTGGAGAGACAATTAAAATTGGCCCATGATCAGAAAAAAGGGAAAGAACAGGAGACAATTACAGAATAGCTACAGAGACAAAATTACGCCATGGCTACAAGAAGGCTTGGTCAAGAAGTGGAAAAATTAAAATTTGAAAAAGAATATATGAATTATCTGGCTCATTCCATGAGGAATCTAAGACCCCCTTCGAATTTGTATTCTGTGTTTTTAAAAGAACAACTTATATCTTTTAGGCTATCAATGGTAACTATGGGTTATAATGATCATATTGAGACAGAAGCCCAGTTTGTTAATGCCTTTGTCAGGAGTAATGACGAAGAACAGGATTTTTTGTGTGAGGTATATATGCACAACCTGGTTATGACTGATTATGATGATTGGGATCCAAACCCTCATGTTGGGGAAGTACAACTAAGGGCATTCATGTCCTTCATGAGAAATCATTTGAGATGGAACAATGCGGCCACTGCTGTAGAAAATATTGAATGGGAAGATGCCCTTTGGGTGAGAGGTTCCCCCTCAGTTGAAAAGTTATTTCTGGCCAGGAACCAGGTTATGCAAGATTCATCATTCATTACTCTCCTGGAGTCTGCTCAGTCCAAAGTTGTTCATGAATGTAGGAGCTAGATTCCTTTTCATAGGTTGGAAGTGATGCTCTGTCTATGAAGAAGGATTAATGCTCTGAGCATGGATTTAAGAAGGAAAGATCCCTTCTTTGTTAGGATGTTTGAGCGAGCCTTGGATGAAATATAAGTCTACTTTGATTGCCTGAGCACCCAAAGAGCCAACTGTATTGGGCTCCGATTTCACTTTCCTATACTTTGGTGCCCTGTAGTGGATGGGAAAGACAGTGAGTTTTTCAGAATTATGGGAGAACATAAAGGTTTTTACAGCATAACAGAAGGTGGCCATTCCTCCTTTAAGTGGAGTGATGAATGCCTAAGCAGCTCTCCAAGTACCCCCGTCAGTGGATCACAATCTTAGTTTGCATAGGGACATGCAAACCCTTTGGTTGGGGGGGGATGATGGGCTGTGTATGTGACCCTTTTTGTTCCTCCTTTCTACTTTGTTTTTTACTCCTGTATTACTACTGGCTCTTTTGGTTGCATTTTGCACATTCTGGCCTTGGTAAGAATTGATCTTGTCCCTATTGCTATTTGTCAATTGCTTGTGATTGATAGGGCTATGTTTCCATTATTTTCTACTAAAGAATATATGTTTAAGGTTCGGTATCAGTTTATCTACAGGTTGCAGAATGAAGGACTATGGAAGCTGGGAGATATGCATTTCAGTCTGGAGCTATTACACCGAGGTATCCAGCTTGATGTATTCTACTACAGTATTTTGGTTACCTATCCAACAATCAAATGATGCTGCAGTCGATCCAAGGAGATGGAGGTTTTATGATTAATTCGGTATTATGGGTCTATGATGACTCATAGTTGACCATCCCGAAATCCCAGGGATCTTCCTCCACTTTACATGATGTATATCCCAGAAATATCTTATTAAGGATCCGTAGATAGGCTTTATTGGGGAATTCGTTGTAACTATGTGATTCCTCATTTATCCTCTCATAAGCCTTGATGTATAAAAGACATGGGGACTCTTCAGAAGGGTTAGCCTCAATTGCATAAGAATTATTGAATGCTGTATCAGTTTTATATATAAGAAATTCATGGTTTTTATCAGATTCGATGTGTTGATCCATTTCGTGTGATTGAGAGGCTGTTTAGCTCCTGTTGCCGAAGGCAGGGCCCCCTTCTATGACAGGTGCTGTTATAGATAGGATTTATTTCCATTATGCATGTGTGTTCAGTTTGGTAGCTTAATTATTAACACAATGTGGTTGATGCGATGAATTAATACATAGAATTGGTGTGTTGATATTTGTTGTGTGTGAATTCTTAATGAAGGGTGTGATTGCATTACAATGTTATTTTCCTTATTGATCATAGAGGAATTTATGAATGATAAATATCCAGTTAGTATTAATCCTGCAGTGAATGGATGCACTTAGGTTCTTTCCAATTTCTGTTGTGAGTGCATGTAGGTAAAGGTAGATTGTGGAATTCAATTTGTTATCCAACCTTTGTCATTTGCAATTCAGTGAATTAATTTCATTAGGAAATTTCCAGTTTGTTAATTAGAATAGGAATTTAATTGCTTTTTGTAATTCGACAGATTGTGTTGGCAGTGATCTATTTCTGTAGTCTAGCTAAATGGTGTTGAGAGTTAGATGTTTTCATTGATGCATAAGAAATTTTCTGTAGTTTAGCCGAATGTTATTTGATAATTAGGAACTTTCATTAAATTGCAAGATTCTTCAGGAAGTTAGTAGTTTCTTAGAAGTCCATTCACTAAAAGATTACATCCTAATTCTGATTGAATGATTCATTAATTGTCTCTGCGTCAAAGATATTCCAAGTTGCATTGTCTGGCATATATTTTGCTTGGTAGCTCATAAGCTCTCGTAGCCCTGGGTTGATAATTTATGCACAGCCTTCTATCTTCGATTTAATTAAAAGAGAATTAAAGAGCTCGTCAAATATCTTGGGTAATTTATTTCTATTTCCTTTACAAGTTTCAATGCAGATTCCATGGAAAGTTTTTATATATTGTTATATAGTGAATCATCTGTTCGATAGGCTTTTGCCCAATATTTTCCCTTTTGTTGTATTTTTATTTTATGGGTTTGGGTCTACATCATGAGTATTTGCAACCACCATGGTGCATACACATTCACCTATCTTCCACATCTGCCTGTAGGCAATGGGAATCTTTAGAGAAAAGTTGTTCAACAAGTATTTATCCTCTTCTCCTCCTCACCACCTTCTCCTTGCAAAATTGCAATAACCATTTCCCCAAAGCTTGTTGAAACTGTCATTGCCTTTCACAAGCAAAGGAAAATCACCTTCTTATCCAATAACAATATCCCATATTTCTTGATCACGAATGTGGGTTGTCTCAGTCTGGACTCTGAAGTATCAAATGTCATTGAAAAAATCCAAAGGTCAGTCCTGTTCAGATTAAAATCTGCCCAAACATTCCAATAAGCAATCCAACTGCTAAGAGAATCAGGAGTTAGCAAAGATCAGGTAAGGAAGATCATTGTCAAAAAATAGTCTGTGACTCTATTCTTTCTCTCAGAGTTGAATCCCAAGATTGAGTTTCTAAAGGCATTGGGTTTCACTGGAAATGACCTGGGAAATGTCATATGCAGAAACCCCACATATCTTGACAGTAATATAGACAGAACTGTGACCCCTAACATCCAATATCTTCAAACCCTGTTTAGGTTGAGGGATATTCTCTCTAAGGTTCTCATAGGGAAACCTTCACTTTCGAGATATGATATTGAGAAGAGGCTGAAACCCAGGTAAGTAGAAACTAATTTTCTCTGGATTTGAGATTAAATTTCATATCATGAATGGGGTGCAGCTGGAATTCATTATTGAAATGTCTTGAAAGTATGCTCACCCAATTTTGTTTGAAGAAGAGATTATGTTGAAGGAAACATGAAAACATGGCAAGATAGATCAAAAGGCATGAATTTTTCTTGGAAAAGTTGAATCTGTAAAAAAATTCCCTGTAGTGCTAGTTTAGTAGCTTATTCTAAAATGTGGAAGCTACAGAAAGTTATCAGGGGCCACTCAAGTCATCCAAGTTTCAGATAATGCACTCCATGAATGGATAAAACCTAATAGTTCATAAAATGTTTACCAACAAAAAATATTGTTTTTTTTGGGTTTCCTTAAGTGATGGCATTTTAGAGCAACTAATGAGATTTTGTTAGATTATTATTGAGAAAGTTTTGATACAAGAACTAGATGTAGAGAATCTACCGAAGAAGCCAAAACCAATAGAGGGATAGTTCATTGAAAAACAGCTTGTCTTGGATTTCCTTGTGAGCCATGACAATTTTTACCAAGTAAAGAATTTCAATGTTTCTGACATGAAGAAGTTTCTGACCTATATATGGTAGATTTGATGTTACTTTGGCTGAAATAGAATTTGGGAAAGTAGACCTTTCAACAGAGTTGCAACAATCTGATCTACAATGGAAAATAAGTTTTATGATTTTAAACTTGATGAGACTTTGAGCAGTGTTGTTTTTTCCCTCAACATATGGGGAGACCTTTCTTCACCTATCTAGATTCTACAGAGAAGGGAAAGAAGAATTCTGAGAAAAATGTTCTCTCACTAATTAGAAAGGATATGCTCACTCCCCTTCAGGGAAAAATTCAATCTGAAAAAGATGCAGTAGAAAAATCTTCAGGAGCAACAATTCAAAAATTATTGGGAAAGCTTTTTGATTGAAACAAAGGAAAAATTATCCCAAAGAAGTGCACTTGGAAGGCTTATGTATATTGAAATATGCATCTTAATTCCAAAGTTATCTTATGGTCTTGGAAGAGTTGGGGCATGAAAAGGTAATTTTTGGTTTTTGGAAATTCAGAATGAAGTTCAGAGGTATAGTTGATAATTTCGAGTGAAGAAGAAAGGGAAAACTGATGTTCAGTTTTATTAGTTCATGTTGACTACCACTAGTTTCTGTTTAACTCTGTTTTTAAGTCAGTCTAGCTATTTTGTAATGGTTTGTATTTAAACTTTGTGCCTAGAAGGATAAAATGTATATTTCCAAGAGAATCCTCTGGTGATAAGCCCTAGAAAGTCTCATAGACGTGTTTGGAAAACACTGGATTGTTTGAAAAAAACACCAGTTCAGTTAGGCTCCCAACTCTCTCTCTCTCTCTCTCCACAGTCCAACGACTCTTTGTATCACTATACATTTTGTATAGCCATTTAATTACCTCTGGTAAAAATTGTTGGTTGTTTAAAATATAATCAAAGTTTAAATTTTCAATTCATAATAATAATAGTTTTTCTCTCAAATTTTCAATTCATAATAATAATAGTTTTCCTATTCAATTTTACTCAGTAATTTTCTACAAAAGTATGTAGCCCATATCGAGTCTTTATAGTTCTATGTAAGTTAGCTGAGTCTAGCTCATGTCTTTATAGATCTATGTAAGTTAGTTGTCTAGTGTAATTCCTAATAAAATTTTATAGATCTAAGTTAGTTGTCTATTATAATTCCTAATAAATTTGAGAATAAGGTAGTTGCATCATTTACTTAATGATGTTGCTTCACAGTTTTAGCTTGAAAGTGTTGGCATAAATTGATGATATTGCTTCACAATTTTTAGCTTGATATTGCTCTATAGGCTTCATACCACCAGAGGCATACATGCATACCTCCTCCATGTCACTAAGCCTTTGCAACAATACAACCCAAATATGATAGTGTCAAGTTGTATCATCAATTTACTAATTCTAACAAGCATGTTAGAATATCTCATCATTCACTTATGTACTTTGCATGCATTTTGCATTTTGCATGCATGCATTCTGCATGCATGCATTTTGCATGCATCCACATGCTTCCCAGTCATCAGTATGGTACCTCCAGCACCTATTCCTTAGTCTGCCAGCACTCGGGAGCTACTTTCCACTCAGTTTAAGCCCTCCCAGCCTGTCATGTGCCCAGTTCTCACCTTCCACTGAAGAAGGGCACCTTTCTCACCTACCAGTCTAGCTACACTTCAGTTATCACTTAGATTTACCTCTGATTGACCCATAATTGATGTTATCACTCCAATTGACCTCCGATGAGACATGACTGACAGTTCTGAGCCCAAGTAACTCCTCATGTTCCCTCCATTGACCCTCCATCCTTAGATTAGTGCTACTTAACATTAGTTACACTTATTACACTCAGTTAGACTCAGTTAGACACAGTTTGACACTTGTTTGATAGTGACTTGTCCATTGATGACCACCATTGATTGATGATGAGGACTCCTAGTTGGAGCCAAGCTATGCCATTCAGTGAATTTGAATGACCTCCTTGGTTAATTCGAATTACTCACTCATTGTGACAGTATTGTATTGTATTTTTCACCATTGTTGGGATGTTGAGCACTGATGCATGTTCTTGCAAAGTTTACACCATATTTTCTGAGTTTCGTCTATTATGATTGATTTACTTTTTCATTAGATCTGCTGTGAATAATTTTACATGGTATCAGATCCATTGTAGGGACAAGATCTCTCTTCTTCAGGTGTTCTACATGATGATTTGAGTGAATTTGCTCAATTTTGAAGAATTTTTGGCATGAAAGATCTCATGTGCATTCGCTCATGTGCATGCAAAGCTGAAAAAATACTCCAATCCACTCCAGAAGCTTGATTTTTCCACATAATTCTTGGATTTGATACATTGGACCCATTCAACATTGCTTGATCTCCAATCCCAGGTGTGATGCAACTCTAAAAGGGTGGATTGTTCGACCTTATTGTTCTTGTTTTGATTGTGATTTGTAGGTTAATCTTCTCCATCAAGTGCATTTGCTATCTCTTGATTTGTCGGTTCTTCCTCAAAGATTGCACTCGTTTTCAGTGATGGACTCCTCTTCTTCAAAGCCTATGCTAACTCCTTTCAATTATTTTGATTGGAAATATGACATGGAGATAATATTGCACTCAAAAGGGTACTATAGAGTCACCATGGGCCTCGAATTGGAGCCAAACACTCTTATTGAAAAGTCAAAATACTTCAACAAGCTTGATGAAGCTTATGGTCTTCTTTTCCTCTCCATCTCCAAGGATCTTTAGTTCCATCTCAGCAGATTGAAGTCTCCAAAAGCTATATGGGAGCAACTTGACAAACTTTTTGGCAAGCATAATGAGCTTAGATCTTTTCAATTAGAGAATGAATTGATTGCTCTTAGTCCTGAGAATTTTGAGACCATCAATGATTTTTTCACAAGATTCAATCACTTGTCATTGCAGTTGAAGAACAATGGTGTTGTGAAAAAGGATAAGCAATTGATCCTCTCCATTCTCACAAAGCTTGGGAAATATTACTTGGTATTTGTCTCTACTTTCAATTCCAGTTGGCTAACTACCCCCAATTGGAAGATGCCTACCTTGAATTCCTTCATTGAGTCCGTCACAAAAGAGCATGATAAGTTGATTCAAATGGGGTCCATAAAATCCAAAGATTCATCCCTCTTTGCTCAAGGACCCAAGAATTCGAATGGTAAAGGAAAGAAAAGGAAAGAGAAGCCCAAATTCGAGCCTACCAAGCAAAGAGATAAAGGCAAGCAACCGGAAGCACCATCCGCTTCGAGGAACAAGCAGAAGGGTAAAGAGGGCAAGGAAAAATCTAAATGTTCATATTGCAACCATGGCTTTCATCCTGAAAGTTCATGCATGAAGAAAGCAATAGATCAAATGGCCCTCCTTTTGGAAAAGAACAACATATGTCTTCCCGACGGTGCACAGAAGAAGGATAGGAATAATGATCATGAAAGTGGTCAAGCACTCATGGCAACTATTTCAAAACCCACCTCTCTACTGATAGATTCCGGTGCCTCAAATCATATGGCTGCAAACATTGAATCCTTCTCTTCATTCGATCCAAGTAGCTCCATCCCCATTCATTTGGGAGATGACTCAAAAATTTCTTCGAAGGGCAAAGGTACCATCCATGTAGAGCATGGAAGCTTCTAGAATGTTCTCTATGTGCCTTCCATGGATTCAAATCTACTTTCTGTGTATCAAATGACACACACTGGTGAACCGAAGCAAGTTACATTTATCCCTAACAATGTCAAAATTTATGATATAAAAAGTGGAAGACTTATTGCAGTCGGAAAGGAAAACCACACTACAAAATATTATGAGTTTTTGCCCTTTGTGCCGCTTGAGAAGCCCACTGCTCTCCTCACTCATGGCAACGAGGTTAGTAGGATTTGGAATGAAAGGTTTGGACACCTTTATTATAAGTATTTTATTCTGCTACAACATAAATCCATGGTAGATGGTCTTCTACAACTCCGTTCCTCAAAGGGAATTTGCCCCGGTTGCATTGTTGGGAAGCACCCCGAACATAGGTTCAACCGCGGCAGAGCTAGCAGAGATTCCACCATTTTGGGCCTCATACATTCTGATATCAGTGGTCCACTACCAAATATGTCCATGAATGGTTCAAGGTATGTTTTGACATTCATCGATGACTTCTCCCGCTTTACTTGGGTATTTTTTCTCAAAAACAAGTCAGAAGTGCTTGGAAAATTCAAGGATTTTAAGGCTTCTGTTGAGACCACCACTGAGAGCAAGATCAAAGCTCTTAGATATGATAATGGTGGAGAATATATTAGGACTGAGTTTCTGCAACTTTGTGCCGAAAGAAGAATTCAGATCCAACATACAGTTCCCTACTCACCCCAGCAGAATGGTGTAGCGGAAAGGAAGAATCTGTCACTCAAAGAGATGGCTACTTGCATGCTTGAGTCAAAAGGTTTGGCTGCAAATATTTGGGCTGAAGCCATTAATGTTCTTGCATATATTCAGAACTAATTTCCACATTCATCCATGAAAGGTAAAACTCCTTTCAAAGAATTTTTTGGTCGCAAACCGGATGTGTCCAATTTGAGGGTTTTTGGCTCCACTACATGGGCTAGAATTCCTTCTGATAAGAGAAAGTATTTGGATCCACAAAGTATTGAATGCATCCTGATAGGATATGGGAAGAATCAAAAGCATATAAATTCATGAATATCAGATCCAAAAAGGTATTCATAGAGCGAAGTGTGAAGTTTGAAGAACCGCTTCCAAATCTGAAACTAGTTGAGGAAAACACTACCGATCTGCACCCTCCACAAGAAGAAGATTCGAGGTATTATGAAGAAAGAATTGGATCTGATATCTCTGATATTATATCAGAATTTGATTGCCATGACATATCAGGTTTGGAATCAGACCATAATGATCCTCCTCAGTTACCAAAGTGGGCCCAAAACACTCTACATTTTGCTGCTCCAAACATCGAAAATCCTGTTGATCCAAGGAGAACAAGAGTAGACTTTCAAAGAGAAGGTATGGATATTTATTTTGCTGATCCATTATTATCTGATAAATGCTATTTGATGATTGGTTCATATCCCAAATCATACTATCATGCCCACCGATATCCATGATGGAAAACTGCCATGGATGAAGAGTACAGTTCTCTTCAAAAGAACAATACATGGGAGCTAGTTTCTCTTCCACCTGGAAGAAAATTAGTTCAATTCAAGTGGATCTACCACACGAAGGTTGTTGCTGATGGAGCTATCAGAAAATACAAAGCTAGTTTGGTGGAAAAATGTTTCTCCCAAGTCCAAGGTGTGGACTACACTGAGACTTTTGCACCGGTTGCAAAGATGGATTCCATCCGCCTAGTTTTGGCCATTGCCACATCCAAGCACTGGGAAGTGCACCACATGGATGTGAAGAGTGATTTTCTACATGGAGACCTTGATGAGGAGGTATATATGAAACAACCAGAAGGATACATATCAGATCCATCATTAGTTTGCAAATTGAAGAAATATTTGTATGGATTGAAACAGGCCCCAAGAGCTTGGTACTCAAAGATGGACTCCTTCCTTCTTTCTCAGAATTTCAAAAGATGCAAATATGATCCTAATGTGTACCTACAGAAATTTAAAGGTAATTTGTTGATTATGGTTTTATATGTTGATGATATTCTTATTGCTAGTAGCACTCTCCTTACAATTAACAAGCTGAAAATCGCTTTAAATCTAGCCTTTGATATGAGTGATCTGGGCTTGCTTAAGCATTTTTTGGGCTTGGAGATAGCTCAAAATTTTGATGGGATAACATTATCTCAACAAAAGTATGCTAAATACCTGCTATTAAATTTTAATATGGCAGAATGTAAGGCTGCTCCATTCCCATTCCTCTCAGGAATCAATCTTGAATAGGGAAATACTACACTACTTGCAGATTGCACTATGTATCGACAGTTGATTGGTTCACTACTCTACTTGAAAGACTCAAGGCTTGATATATCTTATGCTGTGAGTGCTATATCAAGGTATATGCATCATACCCATGAGCTTCATTGGTGGGAATCCAAGCGGATCTTGCAATATGTGCAAGGTACGAAACATTTTGGCATACATTATGTTGCAGATTCTGAGCTAGATTTCATTGGTTTCACTGATTCAGATTGGGAAGGTGATAGCATAGATCAGAAGTCCACTTCTGGATATGTTTTCATGATTGGACATGGTCCTATTTTTTGGTCAAGCAAAAATCAGGAAGCCATTGCACTTTATTTAGCAGAGGCAAAGTATCGAGGGGCAGTCAATGCCTGCATTCAGGTAGTTTGGTTGAAGGGTATTCTTTCTGAGTTTGATTTTGGTAGCACTACTTTGACTGTCCTATTTTTTGACAATCAAAGTGATATTAAGATCTCCACTGATCCAGTTAAGTGGTAGAGGACCAAACACATTGAGATTCATATGCACTACATTCGAGAGTTGGTGCATGATCGCACCATCATTCTACAATATTGCCGTACCGATGAGCAAATTGTAGACATCTTCACCAAGAGCTTCACTGTGAAGAAGTTCTCTTACCTCCATTCACTATTGGGGGTGAGTTCCATCATGGTGGAGACAGATTAGATCCATTTTTATGTTTAGCTTGAGGGGTAGCTTTCTTCCCATTGGGTTTTCCCTCTTTCCTCACTTAGCTTATTTCAACATTTTTTTTTTATTATTGTATTGGGGTGACCTTTGGTCTCAATAACCATGGCCCTACATTTTATTTTTTACATCATATTATAGCTTGAGGGGCGGTGTTAGGATATCTCATCATTCACTTATGTAATTTGCATGCATGCATGACTTTTGCATGCATTGCATGCATCCGCATGCTACCCAGTCATCAATATGGTACCTCCAGCACCTAGTCCTTAGTATCCCAGCACTTGGGAGCTACATTCCACTCAATTTAATCCCACCCATCCTGTCAGTTCTCACCTTCCACTAAAGAAGGGCGCCTTTCTCACCTACCAGTCTAGTTACACTTCAGTTATCACTCAGATTTACCTCTGATTGACCCATAATTGATGTTATCACTCTGATTGACCTCCGTTGAGACATGGCTGATAGTTCTGAGTCCAGTTAACTCCTCATGCACCCTCCACTAAGCCTCCTGTTAAATTTTGAGCTTTAATTCAATATACTCTAGGATCTTTATTGAGAGAATAACATGTACAGTATATCAATGCATATCAATCAGATCAAGAATATCAATCATCACAAGATGAAAACATAAGAGACAATAGACACACAAAGTTTCCATGGGGAAAACCCTAGTGAAAAACCCCACAACTTCCTCAGAGATAGATAGAGAAATGATACAACCAAAGTACACAGAGATAGAATCCTCCTAGCAACTGATCCTCCTCCTCACATGTGCGCCACTTTCCGAGTGATGGAAGTGTGAGTTCTGAAGTGATCCAAATAGAGATCGGGAGATCTTTATTTATACTTGTCCTGACTGCCCAATAAACTTATGGGGTCGACTTGTCTAGATTACCACAATAACCTCATGTTACATTAATCTGGGCCGACCCCTTACAAGGTGGTCTAATAACCCATTGGCAAGTTAACACACTTGCAACACTTGTCATTACAAATGACGACACTTCTGTATAGAGGAATAATACATCTCTATAGGAGTACAATAAATATATATATGAAATACATTCCAAAGTTACATATACATCAACACTCCCTCTTAACTAGGAAGGTATTTCTTGACACAGATCATCTAGCACAAGTCTTCTTCTCTGGATCATCGTCATCGATGCATTGTCCTCGAATCATCGTCATCGTCACTGCTGCTGCTATCTCAATCAATCTCTGAATCTACTTGTCATAGGAAGTTCTACAGAGCCAGTCCTTTTTCATACTGGATGTAGGCCCACCAACCTACAGGTCTTCAACATCACTGACCATATTTTGGAATCCTCAGGATTTATTAAGCGCGTCAAAAAACCTCGAAAGAGCATCCCGGGATGTTACGGGTACACAAATATGACCCCACCACAAAACCTCGAAAGAGCATCCCAAGATGTTACGGGTGCACAAATATGCCTTGTAGGATCTCCTAGGGTGCTATTACATGTGGTCACCACAAAACCTCACAAGAGCATCCCAGGATGTTACGAGTATACAACTCCGACCTGTAGGATCTCCCATGGCGTTATTATATGTGGTCATGGCAAAACCTCGAAAGAGCATCCCAGGCTGTTACGGGTACACAACTCCGACCTATAGGATCTCCCAGGGCGCTATTATATGCCATAGGAAAAAACCTCGAAAGAGCATCCCAGGATGTTACGAGTACACAACTATGACCTGTAGGATCTCCCAGGGCACTATTATATGTCCTCCTAGAGCAATGTCTCGAAAGAGCATCCCAGGCTGTTATGGGTACACAAATACGACCTATAGGATCTCCCAGACATGCTCATCTTACACATCCTGTTCCACAGCCACAGAGTATCATCCTAATACTCATCATACATCATCCTGATGTACACATGATCATCCTGATCATACAATGCATCTACCTGATGCATACCAAGTATCTACCTGATACATATCATCACACATGATCCACCTGATCATACAATGTATCCATCTGATACATACATAGATACATGATCCACCTGATCACACAATGTATCTACTTGATACATATCAACATACATGATCCACCTGATCATACAAAGTATCCACTTGATACATATACAGATACATGGTCCAAGCATTCAACATGATGCATATACAAAATACATACAAATGATCCAACTGATCATATCCAACATCCATCATGATGCATACATACATAAATGATCCAACTGATCATATCCAGCATCCAACATGATGCATACATACATAAATGATCCAACTAGTCATATAGAGCAGAAACTAGATCATCATCCTAATGCTCATCATCCAACGCTTACATTCATAGCCATGTGAAGGATCCTCCTTCCAACATGCTTGGAATGGCTTCAGCAAATGTCTCCATCACTTCTTCCTCGAAGTGTCATTGATCTGAAGAACACCAAGCCTCTCTCTGAAGTACTCGAACTTCACTTTGGCTATTTGATTCGTCAGCACATCTGCAATCTGCTCATCCATTGCAACATACATGAGCTTCACTACTCCTCTCTGCACCATATCCTTGATATAGTGATATTTGATCTCTATGTGTTTCGACTTGTTGTGGAACACTGGGTTCTCAGATAGCTTCACACAACTCTGGTTGTCACAAAAGATACCAGTAGCCTCCAGTGGTAGATCAAATAACTCAGATAGTAGCTTTCGAAGCCATACTGCCTCATAACTAGCCGAACAAGCTGCAACATACTCTACTTCGGCTGTACTAGGTGCTACGCAAGACTGCTTCCTGCTAAACCAAGAGATCACACTTGATCCCATACTGAAGCAACACCCATAAGTGCTCTTCCTATCTGCAGCACTACCTGCCTAGTCCGAATCAACATAACCCTGCAGGTTAAAAATTTTATTCGCATCATACTTGAGCCCATAATCAACCATACCCTTCGGGTACCTCAGAATATGCTTTACAGCAACCAGGTGAACACCTCTGGGATCCGTCAGGAACTGGCTCAATGTGTTCACCGCAAAGCAAATATCTGGCCTTGTGTTCGTCAGGTACATCAAGGACCCAATCATCTGACGATATATAGTGACATCAACCTGATCAGATGAAGCATCACATAGAAGCTTCATGTTCGATGCCATAGGTGTGGCCATGGCCTTGCAGTCCATCATCCTGAACCTCTTTAGGATCTCTACTACATACTTCCCTTGTCCAAGGAAGATTCCATCTGCACTCTGGCACACCTCCATACCTAGAAAATAGTGCATCATCCCCAAGTCCTTCATCTCGAACTCGGCAGCAAGTTTCCTCTTTGTATCAGCAATCAGTCTATCTTCACCTATTACAAATAGGTCATCTACATATAAGAGTAGTATCACAGGACTACCTTCCTCAACCTTGTAGTAGAGGTTGGAATCCGCTTTACTCTTGGTAAAGCCCAAACTGAATAGAAATCTTCCTATCCTACCATACCAAGTCCTAGGAGCTTGCTTCGAGCCATACAAGGATTTCTTCAACATGCACACATATGACTCCCTGTCATGTGTCTCAAAACCAAGTGGCTGCTCCACATACACTTCCTCCATGACTACACCATTCAAGAAAGTTGTCTTGACATCCATCTGGTGTATCTTCCATTTCATCACTGCAGCAAGAGAAAGTACTGATCTGATGGAAGTGTACCTGGCTATAGGAGCAAAAGTTTCTTCATAATCTATTCCCTCTTTCTGAGAGAAGACACGAGCTATGAATCTTGCCTTGTATTTTTCTATGTTGCCATCTGTAGCATGCTTAATCTTGTAGATCCATTTGGAAGTCACAATAGACTTCCCTTTAGGTCTTGGGACAACATCCCAAACATCATTCTTCATTATTGATTGGTATTCCTTGACCATGGCATCCTTCCATTCTTTCTTTTATGCTGCTGCTTCATAACTGGAAGGTTCTTTGTTCATGATATCACAGAGTAAAGCAACATAGCTGGTATGTGATCTTGTTCTCTTCTTTGCTCTGTGTTCTTCTTCTAGAATGCCATATCTTTCTACATCTTGAATGAGCTCTCTATCCCATGTAGGTTTCCTCTTGTGAGAGTCCTTCTCACTAGGTGGATCTACAGGTTCTTGCGGATCTTCAATTTCACGATCAACATTTGGAATTGATTCAGTCATGGTAGTGTCTTGAAATCTAGTTTCCTTAGGTTCTTCATAATCTTCAATAGGTGTCTTTCTTGATTTGATAAATGTTGAGTTTTCATCAAATTCCAAATCCCTACACACATCAATCTTCTTGAACCTTGGAAAGTATATTTTGTAAGCCTGCGAGCTTTCACTATAACCCACAAAGATGCCCTTATTTCCTGAAGGATCCATCTTGGTCCTCTTTTACTTTGGGACATGTGTATATACTGGACAACCAAATATTCTGAGATGGCTGGCCTCAATCTTCTTACCAGAGAAGACCTCTTCTGGTGTCTTGTGGGGTGTTCTGTTCTGCACATGTACAACTGTCCTAGCTTCTTTTTCCCATAGATGCATAGGTAGATCCTGGTCATGCAACATTCCTCGTGCTGCTTCCATGATTGTTCTATTCTTTCTTTCTGCAACTCCATTCTGTTGTGTATTGAAAGGAGCAGTCAACTCCCTCTTAATCCATGAATCACTGCATAGCTTCTTGAAGTCACCTAAAGTGAATTCTCCACCATTGTCGGATATGAAAGTCTTGATCCTCTTATCAGTTTGGTTCTCTATCAAGGTTTTGAATTCCTTGAATTTATCAAATACTTCATCTTTGTTTTTCAAGTAGTAAACCCAAGTCTTCCTGGAGAAGTCATCAATGAAAGAGAGATAGTAAACATACCCACTCAGAGAACTGGATGACATCGGATCGCATACATCAGAGTGAATGATTACCAAGATTCCTTTAGCCTTTCTTTCACTGCTTGGAAATGCTTTCTTTATGTTCTTTCCTTTTGCACATCCTTTGCAAACACCTTCATGCTTGATCTTGATTTCAGGAAGACCTTCTACAGCTTTACTTGCAATTGGAAGTGCTCTATAGTGCATATGAGCAAGTATTCTATGCCAAAGTTCACTTGGATCCATGGATTCATGTACCATGGCATTTTCATGTTGTCCCTTCAATTTATACAATCCTCCCTCTTGCTCTCCAATCACTACTGCATCATCAATAGTTTTACCTTTTGGCCACATTAGAACTTGGCCATCTACAAATGCAACCCTCATCCCTTTTGCATCTAATGCAAATATGGAGAGTAATTTTTTCTTGAGCCCAACTACATATAGAACCTCTTTCATCTTCAAATATTTCTCAGAGTCTAGGTTATAGGAGGCTTCACCACTTCCCTTGATAGGGTATTGATAGTCATCCCCAAGTTTCACCTTATGGGGTGACTCATGTGCAAATAGATTTACAAAAGATTCTTTAAACCCAGTCATGTGTTTGGAAGCCCCACTATCAATAAGCCAATCATTACATCCATGAGGAATAGTACCTGTGAGAGTAGAGATTAGAACATATTCATCTTCACTTGATGAGTCATCACTTTATACTCTAGCCTTCTTCCTAGGGGATTCATCATCCTCGGCAGCATGAGCATGATATTTCCTTTTGTTATTCTCTTTCTTCTTGTTGAAGTTGTTGTTGTTGTTGTCCCTTTTGTTCTTGGGACATTCTGAAGCAAAGTGACCCTTCTCATTGCATGTGAAGCACCTTAGATCCTTCTTATTCTTTTGGTGATAGTGAGTGGATCTCTTCTACTGAGAGTGCTCCTTCTTAGGCTTGCTTCTTGTTGATGCCTCGGATATCGTAGCATCAATCAGAAAGGGATTCTCCCCGAGAGATGATCCCAATTAGATTATATCCCATTTGGTGTAGGGAATCCGTCCGGTTAGCGGTTCCGGCAACCGTGAGTTTGGAGTTTAATTCCGATTGTATCGGTTATGGACCGATCCACCTTTCTTTTGGATTTTATGTGTTTTTAAATGAGATTCAAGTGCCTAGTTTATACTTGATCTAGATGCAACTAAAACAGATCTAAGTCTAGAAACTGAAGTAAATCTACCTATCCTTGCAGGGAGCACGTTTAAAGGATGAGCAATAAGCTGTAACAGATAACATAAAGAAAGAACAGACAGCTGTCAATTCTTACAGGTAAAGCTACAGCTAGATAAAAAATCTTAGAAGATAGCTTCTAGTTTAATGGAACACGTATCTATTGCTCATGAAACAGAGAAAGAAGCAAAATTATCTAATCTAAATGGAAAGAACGAAGAAACAGATCTAAATGTAAACAAACTGAAATTAAATTTAAAGATCCCTGCAAGGAGCAAATTAAAAGCATGAACAATGAGCCATATGAGTTATCTTGAAGAAACAACAGTTAGCCATTTAATCTGAAAGATAACTCTACAACAATGATAAAGATATCAGCAGATAGCTCCCGATTTAATATGAAACACATTCATTGTTCACAAAATGGAGAAAAATCGTATGCACAGGAAGGAGCAAAAATCATTAATACAAAGAAATAGTTCAGATAGTAAGAATGATCTCACATTACAATACGGAAGTCATTAGAATAGTCCAAGATACATCCGTCCAACATTCCCATGCAAAACGTCCTTCTCCCTGGCTTGTATTAGAAAATTTGATTTTACAGAATCGATACAAGATAGCTCGTACAGGTTTACAAAATTCCTTCCCTGCCAAAAGTCCATCTCTATCCTTCCTAGCTTCTATTTATAATTACAAAAACGCCCTTTGGGATGCCACCTAGCCTCTTCCACCTGTCATCTACAGGAATTTTCTCTATAATAGACCAAAACTGATTACTTCTTTTACAAAATATTTAACAAAAGAGAATGGACAGCTGTCCCATAGCTCACGCTTTATACATTTGAGAGTTTAAAAATAAAAATAAAACAGCAGAAATGTTGCTCTGTCATCAGCGCTCTACTCCTACACACGTGCTTCATATCGAAGAGGAGCACTCGACCCTACTGGAACTTCTGCTGCAGCTTGGGAAGAAGGACTCGAACTGATTGGAATATCTACCACTGCTGGGGAGGGGGGAACCGAGCTTACTGATTAGCTGGAATGGCTTGGGGGGAAGGAGTCGAGCCAGCTGGGGTTTCTGTCACTGCTGGGAGAGAAGAGTCTGGGTTGGCTGTCCCAGCTGCTACTTCTGCCTTATTTTCTTCCTCTGCTATGTAGCTATACCACAAACCAGTGTCCCTTATGACTATGTTTGCTGCAGCAGGGAACAAGATTTTCTGAGAAGTCACATTCTTCCCTAGCTCTGCTCCAATGTTTGGAACCTCTGCTACTGCAGCTTGATGTATTTCTTTGAACAGATGGTCGTGGAGTGATGACAATCCAATATAATGTTGGAGGTCATCAATAGCCAGGACATCAATCCTCTTCACATACTCCGTTTGAACGCCCAACTCTTCCTTTAATTGAGACAAATGTTGCTCCTTTCCTGGAAAATCCTCGAGGGTCTGCGGGAAGCTCAATTTGCATTTGTCATGCACCCCTTGGAGCCTTTGATACAGACTGCTGATCTTATCTCTTGTTCTTTGCACACTGGTTATCAGCTTACTGGCACAGTTCCTACCAAACTCCAACAGGGCTATGTCCTCATTGAAACCGTCCACAGATTTAAATGGGAGATGCGTGGGGAAACCCCCTTTTACTTCTCTCCATGCCATCTGACTTATGATATTTGCCTTGACACGGGTATTCTTAGCTTTGAGCCTATGGGCCTCCACATTAATTTCTTTTAACCTGACGACCATGGCCTTGAGTTTGCAAACCTCATTAGTGATTAGCTCCTGAGTGTCATGCATTTGCTTCAGGATGCTGCAGGATAGCTCATGGAAGGGAGACATGTCCATCGTTCCACCCTCGGCCTGCTCTAATTGCTCAGCTAATGCCCGCTTGTTTGCCTCCAGCTGAGATGCTTTTTCTTCCACTACATTCTTCTCAGCTTCCACAATCATCATCTGGAGTATTAGCTGGTCCTTTTCCTCCTCCAGCTGGTTATACTTGCTTGACAGCTCCTTATGCTCGGCGTACAAGCAATTATACTTGTTCACCACCAGATTCCTGTGGGCTTGCTCAATAGCCACAGTCTGTTGTAGCGAACAAGCTCTCTTCTTTGTCAGTACATTTTCCCTAACTATAACCCCTACATTATCCAGTGATGCTTTTGCTGTTTCTACACCTGCGGATGCCATAGCAAATGGATCTTGATCTGTATTCTTCATTATAGTGACCTCTCGGTGGGTAATGATGTCCTCGTGGAAGGGACTTTTGATCCTTTCTTCCGATTTGAGGACCATTGCCTTCCTTTTCTTGTCATAGACAAACTCATTCCACCTGGACACTGTATGTTTTCCCGATGGAGTGTACGGGACAATTGGGCGGTCCATAATGTCTATTTCTTCTTCCGCAGGTGGGGTCCAGACTTCCTGAGCTAGGTCTACTCCTTCATTTTGGGTACCAGAGCCACCTGCTTGAGAGGCGTCTATTTCCATGTCTTGGACACTGGATCCACCTCCTTGGGCATCTTCCCCCGCTTTCTGCTCTTCTTCCGCCTTCCTTTCTACCTTAGCTTGTTCAGCTTCAGCCTCTCTCTGCTGCTGGGCTTCCTCAGCTTCTTTCCACAGGCTTTCCTTTTCCGCTTCTTGTTGCATTCTTCCCACTTCAGCTTCCTGCTGCTTTCTTGCTGCTTCAGCTTCTTGCTTCCACCTGGATTCCTCCACCTCCCGCTGTAATTTGGATTCCTCAGCTTCCCGGAGTAACCTTGCTTCTTCTCTTAATCTAAGCTCTTCCTGAGCTCGGGCATCCTCAGCTTCTTTCTCCTGCTACTGGCTGGTCTTCTGGACCTTGGTTGAGCTAGAGCTTGCTCCAGAGCCTTGGCGACAGACCCGCAGCTCAGCCATGTTGCTAATGCCTCTGAATACCTCTTCCTCGGCATCGGGATAGTGCGAGTATTCAAAATGAGCGTAGATGTCCTTCCAATTCTCGGCCACTTTTCCCTTTCTGTCGTTCCTGTGGAATATCACCTCACCGAAGTGGAAAGATTTCAGCTCCTGCACAAACTCTTCGGCTGAGGAAACCCCTGAGAACTTGTAAGCACCTATGCAGAAAGGTAGAGGGGGAAAGGAAGCCTTATGCTGTTTGTGGAGCATTGCTCCAATTCCATCCAGGAAGATTTGTATTACTGCTTCTTTGAGGACCACATAATCTGTGGCATACTGCGGCAAAATGTATGGGGGCTTAGTCCCTCCAAACATTCTGAGGTAGGTGCCTTGCTCTGAAAAGTAAAAATCCCCGTAATTCTCAAGGACTTCCAAAGCATTCTCTGACAGGAAGTTGGGTTCCTCCTTGAATATATTCTCATATAGGGGCATGATGAACCTCTCACAGATGAGTTTGTATCTGGGCTTGTAATTCTGAGCCCACAACATCCTGAAAGCGATATAGACCGGGGCGGTGGCCTTATCCCTTGTGCAGCCCAATTTGGGGAAGTCCATCTTGGCCAAAATACAATCAATCAGATATGAGGACATGAAAAATTCAGCCTTCTTCAAAGCTAGTCCTTCTCTAGCAGCAACTATCATCGAGGCCAAACTATCCGATAGGAGAGTGGCCCAGTTAAACACGGTTCCTTTAAACGCCACAAAATGGATAATAGGGACCCACTGAATCTTATACATGGTGCCATCAGGCATGCCGAAGATTCTACACAGCATCAAAGCGATCAATCTGAAAGGAGGTCTCAGATTCTGTATGTCATATTCGTCGCTACCTTTCTTTCTTAGATGCTTGCCCGCGACCAGCAGCCTTTTGGCCATCTCAACATTGTCCATTTTTCCCAACCATTCATCAGTCAGAGCTTGCTGGGAGCGGGGAAATTTGTAGGCTGCTGCGAGATATGCGGGTTGAAATGAGGCAATGGCCACTTTCCCGCTGTCATTTATCACTCTTCCTTCAGCATCGGCATGTTGGAGTATCCATCTGATCACTTCAGCACAGGGGAATAGTTCAGGGCGGGTAGCAGCTCTGGTTATGCCTGAGGCTTTGATATTTAGATAAATTGGCCCCTCTTCTAACAACATGTCCGGGACATCCTAGTCTCGGATCATCCTGTAAATGTCACCCCATCTGATTTCTGGAGGAACACCAGTGGTGCACCTAGTATCTTGGAGTGAGGTCTCAGTTTTAAGTGGCGCAGGCTTCTTTTCTGTCATTTTAGCCTTCTTCTTACCAAATTTTGGCATTTTGACGTATCCCTGATAGCACCCATATACAAGTCATCATGATATTGAGCAACATACTGTGAGATTTTAACAGAGAGCATCATTGTTTTAATATTCCAATGAGATAAGTACAATGAAGCTGTATATTTAGGAAGCAAAATACACTATTTCAACATGAAACATAAATTGAAACATTTGAATTTTTTAAAGGGATGAGTTTGGGGTGCTCCTGAGAGTATAGGTATGTCGTGGAAACAATCCGCTCTTGGGTTAGCCCTAAGAGAAATGGTGATCTTCGCCATTGTGTTTTTAAATGGCTAATGGTGGGGAAGTCTGTGGTGAAGTGACTCTATGAAGAAAAGGAACCATTTTTATATTTCCGAATAGGCGAGGACTCCGCCCGCCATTGCGATCTGAATCACCTGACGAGGTGTTCTATGGTGGGTTTTGGTTTGAGCAAGGGTGACGGCGCCCGGAGAAAGGCTGACGAAGAAGGATTGGGAGGCCATGGCTTCTTTTGGCTCGCCTTTTAGTGGGATGCGAAACCCATGGGGCCTCAGGGCTTAAGAACGAAACAACGATATGTCTGACCAATCGTCGGTTTATACCGCTTTCAAAAATAAAAGGGCAAAGACAATCTGGCATTTTTCATAATAAGCAACGTTTTACAGTTCCTTTGTTTTACATGCCGGGGAATATGCAATTTAAGTCGAATTTGATGGAAAAAAATGCGATTTAGACCGTTTGACGGGAAAAATAGCCCATGACAGGCATTTTTCCCGTCAAAATCCAACCAATTCCTATCGTCCTTTTAAAAAAGAACACCCAAAGGTAATCTGACGCGTGGAATGCAAATTTAATGGTTAAAACCTCCTACCTGGCACCGTGAAGATGGCTGGATGAGGTGGCCGTGAACGTGGTCGAGCAATCTGAGCTGGAACGGTCGCGCGGCGTCCAACAATGGTTTAATCGATACAAACAGCAATGGGGTCGGTTCGAGCCCCCACCGTATATTTAAATAAGTCGAACACGTGTGGGACTTTAATACGTTTGGTGGCGTATTAAAACAGGTTTTAAATGTATCGTACGTTGGCGTCAAATCGAGCCGTCTCGGTTTGCGTGCATAACCGCCACCTGCGGGACAAAATCATGAACTTCACCCGCTGTTGCGGAAGGATATAGCGAACGCTTTCGCCGTTTCGGGAGGTAATGGCGAATGGCTCCCATAAAAGGTTCCCGCGCCAAGACGTTCTGCAAAGCTCAAGCCCTTCGGAAGGATAACGCGGAAGCTTCCGCTGTTTCGGGAGAGGTTGGTGAATTGCTTTCGCAAGTTGGAATGCGGACGATTAAGTTCATTTGGCGGCCTCTTCGGGATGAAAATGTGAAGGCTCCCGAAACTGCGGAAAGCTTTCGTAAGTGGCTTCCGCAGTTTCGGAATACTTCCGCAAATGTTTCCGCGACCTTTTCAACAAATAATTTCAAAGCATTTCGGGATACTTATGGCGATCGCTCCCACAGTTTCGGGATGGAAAGTCCAAAGGCTCCACAAAATTTCAAAATGAAGTTTCTAAGTCTGCTTCAGAGTTCCGGAGAGGTTCGGCGAATGGCGCCCGCCGTGTCGGGGGGAATTCTTGAATTCTTCCGCGATTTCCTTGAATTCTTCCGCAACCTTTGGGGGAAAAATTTCCAAGTTCTTTTCGAGAGGTTTAATCAAGCGGCTTCCGCTACTGCGGGAGGATAGCCCGAAAGATCCCACAATTTCGGGAGACAAAGCTGAAAGGTTCCACAGAGTTTGTTTCGCAAACTTTAAAAAAAACTAAGTCCTTTTCAGAAGGCTTATGTGAATGTTTCCCTCCGTTTCGGGAGCAAAAGCCGAATGTTTCCGCGGGGTTTCTTTCCTTTGTTCCGCAACTTTTCAAAGCAAAGTTTCTAAGCTCCTTTTCGGAAGGCTTAAACAAAGGCTTCCGCATTTCGGGAGGAAAACCTGAATCCCTCCGCGTTTGCGGAAGGCTTTAACGAAGAACTCTGCCGTTTCGGAAGCAATTCCTAAATAGATTCCGCAATCTTTTAACAATCGTTTCGGGAGGAAAACTTGAGTTGTTCCGTAAAAAATCGAAAAGTTTCCTAAGTCTCATTTCGGAAATCTTAAACGAGTGGTTTCCGCTGTTTCGGGAGAGGAGCCCGAAACTCTCCGCAATATTATTTTCAACGAAAGTATATAAGGCCTTTTCGGATGTTTAAACAAAAGACTTCCGCCACTGCAAGGCCTTACCAAATCGTTCCGCGATTTCGAGGAAGACTTCACGAAAAGAAATTTCTGTTTGAGAAAGAAGATCTTCTGGCAGACTTGGAGTTTTTTTCATGACAATATTTTCTATTAAAAAACAAAGATAAAAGCTGGGAATGACTTATTAAAGCAGTCTTTCTACAAAATGAAAGGAGGGGCCCCAATATGTACAAAATTTTGGGGGGGATGTTGCTGCAACAACAATGGCGAGTCGATGGCGAACACAGATCTCTGAAAATTCCTCTTCATGGTCCGAAACCTAATCAAAGACATCCATCTTAGGTGCACTACTCAGCTGAGCTTTTCAAAGTCATGTGAGGAGAAAAAGGCACTTTACCTGCTAGCCGTTGGGGGAAGGGGGAGCTTTGACCAAGACATCTTCACCACTCTCAAAGGGCCAACATATGAGATTCATTTTAGGAGGGTCATCTTTCAGATGGTCACTACTGCCGGACTCCACAGGTTTTGCAACACTTTTCTCATGGACACTGTCAAGCACTCTAATTGCAGATAATTAAATATCAACACACAGAGCGTATGAAATTTATTGTCAACCCAAGAAAGTCTTTTTATTTCAAAGGACAAGTGCACAATATATGCTTTAACACAAAACCATTAGAAGTAAATACTTTTATCTTCTATCATCCTTGTTCATCCAAAGAGTCTATGCAATCCCAATTGCCTTCTAACTGCTATACTACAATCCTTTACTATTATGCATCAAACAGAATTAAGATCAGATCTAATCAACGATTGCAGGAAGGAAATCTCAATTGTATTCTAAAATAATCAACCGTCTAATTTAATCAAGCTGGGAAACATAAATCATGACCTGAACATTACTCTAGAACTTTGATGAAAGAGATTGAAGCAACTGTTCTAAGAAACTAAATTGCAAAATATAAATCAATCAACACATAACAGGAAAGCTAATTTGTAAGAGCTCCTGGGACTACGTCTCAACTGTAGGATGAACACAGCAGTGTGAACAGAAATTGAAATATGTAAAACAAACCTGACTCAGTCGACTGTTATTCGGTACCATTCACCAATCTCACGAAATTATAATCAATTACTGAGAAATCCACACAATGAATATTGCTGCTGCGTATAAAAGAAAGAACAAAGCATCACACAACAAGAAAGATAAAATCCTAAATTAACACAGCAATCTCTGTGGAAGACGGGCCCAGTCTTCACACAGAGACGCTGGTTGAACAACACTCTCTTTAACTCAGAAGTAACTCCTTATATTAACAGAAGGATGAGTACACAGTTTTGGCTTGGCTGCTAATACAAGATGAATTAATTGTTGCTGTCCAACCCCTCAGTCGAGGCAATTCCCCATATTTATACATACAATTTGCAACATCTAAACCTATAATTGGGCAGCCATGAAGATCTCTGATCTTCAGGCACCCTAAATAATCTAGCTGTTACAATGCGTGGCAGAACTAAAATATCCAAATATGAGAGAAGTATTAATTATCCCAAGAGTGACGGTCCTTCCAGCTCACAGCTGGATTTGAGCAGCGACATACTTAAGATAGTTCTTCTGTTACAGCTGCCCTGCCACGACTGTGCCTTGATTGACGATTTAAGCCCCAAGGAACCTTCCACAAGCGATGAACGTTCCTTCATGACTTGTTCAGCTCCGATCTTCCTGCAGTCTATTGTCTTACTACCTTCATAAATCGCATCATGTTAGCACAGATTAAGAGATGCACAGCTTTAATCATCACAATCATAAGTATTAACACAATAAAACAATAATCGGCCATACCTTGGTAATTTGGGGAATAGATAAGGACAATAAGTTGAATTGCCAAGGTAATTGGTGTAAGACAAAGGAAGGGACGATGATAAATGATGGTCAAAAAGGGCCAATTCTGGGCTCAACATCTCCCCCCAACTATCCTGTTGCATGTCCTCATGCAACAACCTACATCTGAATATTGCACTGAACTTTGTCCAGGCAAGAGAAAAGAATGTAGATAAATCAGGCATCCCCTCTATCTTTTTGAAAATCTTCTGTGAGCAACCCGGCATCTTCCAACTTCACTGTTCCCCTTCCACTGCTGCTCGCTGATATCTGAGAATGCACTTGATGTGGTGGGGACCTTTCTGCAGTTCTCTTATGCTATGCCTGGGGAAGTTGAAAAGACACACTCAATCTGAATCCAACTCAATGACACCTGTAGGAGGTGGAAGCACTGGTTCTTGTGGGACAGTGTCTTCCAGCGCATCTAATCTTAACAAGGGAGTTGCTGGTTCTTGTGTAACAGCAACATCCCTTAAACCTTCTTCAGCAGCTGCCTTTATTGCTTTTGGAGACACTGGTTCTTGTGTAACAGTGTCTTCTTTTTCATTTGGCTGCTGAGATTGGATATCCTTTCCAATTTGCAGCTCCTCCTCCAAGATTTCAGTGTCACCTGAGCAGGGTGTCTGTACCTGTTCATCATCACTCCATTGTGTATCAGGAATGATATCTACTTCCGGGTTATCTCCCAACTGTAATTCAGGAGTTTTTGTTGCAGTCTCCTCTTCCAAGATTTCAGTGTCACCTGAGCATGGTGTCTGTACCTGTTCATTGTCACTCCACTGTGTATCAGGGATGATATCCACTCCCAGGTTATCTCCCAGCTGTAATTCAGGAGTTTTTGTTGCAGTCTCCAAGGATGTTGGTTCTTGTGTAACAACATCCTGGCTTACCTCTTCATCCTTTTTCTGCTGCAGCTCTTCTTCTATGAGTTCCGTATCATGGGAGCTCTCTGGGGTTACAACCCAGAGTTCATCATTGAATGCCAAAGTATCCTCTGTCTCAGCTTCTTCTACTGTCTGCTCCCTATTCAGGATTGCTGGTTCTTGTGTTGCAACATCCTGTTCCAACTTATCACTGTCCTGCCTTTCCATTTCTTCTTCTAAAATTATTGTGTCCTGGAAACGTTCTGGGGTTACAGCACAAAGTTTTTCACTATCCTCCAGAGTATCCTTCGGCTCCATGATCTCTGTATCAAGGGAACATTCTGGAGTCTCACCATATTCTTTTATAAGCTCCAGAGCATCCTTCATTTCCCGTCCTTCTCCCATCTGTTCTATGATTTCTATGTTGTGGGAGCATTTTGGGATTGCCATACATTCCTCATAAATTTCCAGGGCATCCTCCACTCCCTGTTCTTCTCCCATCTGTTCTATGACTTTTGCATCATGGGAAGTGGCAGCTGCAGCAAGGATGTTTAAAGGTGCTGGTTCTTGTGTAACAACACCTTCTTTCTCCACTGCTTTCCCTTCTGTGGCTACAGGCTGTTGTGCTGAATAGGTGCTAAGTAAAATTTTATGGCCTGCTTCCTCAAAGATCTCCCCACAAGTGGGGCAGAGTATTCGCTCATCCTTTTCTCCAGCTCCAGCAGAAGCTGATTCCTCCACTTGGTCTGCAGCCTCTATTAATGTATACATCTTTCTTCCACCCTGCTTTCTGCAGATTTCCTTCCATGTTTCCAGCTCCTTTTTAAGTGCTTGAAGGTCCTCTTTCAACATTTCATTCTCATACAAGAGTCCCTCAACTCCAGGCTCTTCCTCCACTGGACTTTGTGGAGCATCCCTCGGTTTTGGTGTAAGGATTGGGGGTTCAACCTGTGTCTCTAAGGTTGCCCATTTTGTTCTAGCTGCCTCTGCTGCTGTGATTAAACGAGTTCGTTTCCTTCTGATTGGTGCCACTAAATCAAACTCATTGGTGGCCCTCTTCCTTTTCTGTGGCGTTTTCTTTTGTGACTTTCCTTTTTGTAGTGTTTCTTCTCGTGGAGCTGGAACATAGGGAGGCAAAACTGAAGTTAAAGGAATATTTCCCTGCCCCCCATGCTGTTCTTCTTCAATCACAGCTGCTCCTCCTGCCCATTCCGGTGAAGACTCGATTGTGACCAGCTCAATATCTTCTTCCATTGCTCTGGCTCCGTCATCTTCAGGTTCCATTGTCGCAGCATTTGATGCTGCTCCAATTTCACCTTCTGCTGTCGGAGCTGTCCTGTTATCTAGGTTTTCCGTGAGGGTTTCATCTACATTGTCGCCTGACGGCTCTGTTTGTGTTTCCCCTCGCCCTCCTTCAAATGTAGTGTCATCCCCCACTGGTTCTGCTTGTGCTGGGGATTCATACACTTCAAATGGCTCTTCCTGTGCCCCTGTTTGTTCTTCCTCTGTGGTTTTATCCACCCCGGATGGTCCTGCCTGTGCCCTCTGTTGTTCTTCTTCCGTTTCATCCCTCCCGGATGGTCCTGCCTGTGCCCTCTGTTGTTCTTCTTCCGTTTCATCCCTCCCCCCAGCTTCACTGGAGGAACTCCGGTCCTCCTGTTGTGGCGGAACCGGTATTTGCTGTAATGGAATGACCCTCAAGGGAACAGGTTGCTGTGGTCGGGTAATGAATTGCTCCCATGTTATATTATGTTGGGCCAGGGTTCTTGCAATAATTAACTTAATAAGGCCATGGTGGGTGAGGGAGGATAATGGGTGCTTTGCAGTTTGAACAAACGTTGCCATATGGCGCAAGTCGTGCAATAGATAAAATGGAATATTCAACAAAATGCCATGATGGAGATGCGAAAGCAAAGGAAGTTCAGAGTTGTACACAGTTTGGTATCTACCTTTGCAGGTAATGTACTTCTTGAGGAAGATAGCAACCTGGTCCCATGGCTGCGGCATTGACTTCAATGCAATCCCTCGCCTGGATGCTTCAACTTGCTCCCCTGGAAGTAAAAATTATTCCCGTGCAACCGTTGCAGGAACTCGACGGTTAAACCAAGGTTTTCCCACCAACGGGATAGCTGTAACCTCGGATATAATGACCTCCGAAACATCTATACACAGCCCCCACACCGTGGAGTGCGTTTTAGTAAGATTCAATGCGAATTGCAGGGCTGCGTCCCGATCGAATCCGTCCAATCGTTCAAAGAATTCGACCCAGCCAGCAGCTTGAAAAATGGCCAGAACCTGCAAATTCCGTCTAAGTTCCCGGGTATTGAAAGGTTCATGGCGAACTGGAATGCCCATGGTCCTGGCTGCAAGATGAAACTGCTGTTCGACAGAGTACAAGATCCCAGAATAGAAGTTGCAGCACGGAGAATGCACGAATCGTTGAGCGGAGACGTTGAGCGAATGAACTAATTCGGAAAGTTAAGCGCAGAGAAGAGTTTAAAATTTTCATGCCGAATTGGGGAAGGTGGCAGTTATTAGTATTACGTCGTACGAGGGAAAGGTTTAATCAGATATAAATGGTGGTACGAGTGAAGGTACGGCCAATCTCGTTTACATGATATCAATACTTAGTCACGTGATAAATGAAAGCCATACCTCATAAAACTGTGCGTCGGAAGGCTGCGGAAACTGGTGGAGCATGGAGTTGGTGACGTCACGGAGCCAAACGCGTGCACAGTCAGACGTGGAATCATGATGACTCGGATAAGGCACTGATTTCCTTCGCCGGTAAAACACAAGGCGTCGCATCCTCCGGGTTAAAATGATGAGTTCGCCGGCAGGACTGGGATGAATCAGCATCATAATTAGCAGGTTGAACAATCCTTCTGTTAACACGGGAGTTACCACTGCAAATTGCCAAAGAAATGATCACACGGCTGATGAAAAAGCTTGTTGCAGCTGGCAGAAAAGAAGTTACAGCCATCGGAAAAGAATTCGCGGCAGCCGGAAAAAGATTCACGATATCAGGGAAAATTATGGCTGTCACGGGAAAATTTTACGGCGGCGGGAAAAACTTACAGCTGGCGGGAAAAGATTTTACGACTATGGGAAATATGTCGCAGCCGCTAGAAAGAAATGGCAGATGTGGAAGTGACTTGGTCAATGAAGTGGCAGCCGCCAAGAAATAAGGTGGCAGCCGGGAAATGATGTGGCGGCTGCGGGAAAAAGATGTTGCAGCCGCCGAAGTTACAGCCGCCGAAATTGCAGCTGCCGGAGAAGATTTGACGGCGGACGGAAAAGAAAAGAACATTACGGCTACCGGGAAGTGAAATGGCCGTGGCTGATAAATGGAGTGGCAGCTGCGGAAAATGAGATGGAAGCCGTGGGAGATGAGGTGGCCATAGCTGATGAATGAGGTGGCAACCATGGGGACGATGAGATGGCAGCCGTGGAAACTGGGGTTGCAACCACCGATGTTGCAGCCGTCGATGTTGCAGCCGCCGATGTTGCAGCCGCTGATGTTGCAGCCGCAAATGTCGCAGCCACTGATGTTGCAGCCGCCGATGTTGCAGCCGCCGATGTTGCAGCCGCAAAAGATTGACGACTGACGGAAAGGGCATTATGGCTACCGGGAAATGGAGAATATGGTTGCCGAAAAAAGGATATACGGCTGCCGGAAAATATGTTGCAGCCGCCGGAAAATATGTTGCAGCTGCCGAAAAATATGTTGCAGCTGCCGAAATTTTTTTTTTTTTTTTTTTTTTTTTTTTTTAACACAAGGACAGCACAGAGAGATTTTCATTATGGGCCCCAAACTGATCGTTCTCCTGGCGCTTCCCTGAAATTTTTTTTTTTTTTTGTAAAAGACAACAACAAGCAAAGAGATCAAATGCAAAGAAAAAGAAAACGACAACTATACGCTACAGCCAGAAATTATTTATGTACAGCAGATATAATTTTCATTTTAAGATTTGGCAAAGGTAGAAAAATGTTCCTGCTCTGGTGCCAATTGGTAGTTTGGATCAGCAGCAATCTGTGAAATGAATGCATCTTTCGAAATGGGCTTCCGATACAGTCGCAATCTGTGGCCATTAGCAAGTAATGGTATACGGTTTTCATCAATGGTGACCAGGCGAACAGTGCCGTTGTCAAATACCCTGTCAACCAAATATGGACCCAGCCATCTTGTGCGTAATTTACCTTTGAAATCTTTCTTGAATCTGGAGTCGTATAATAGTGCCCAGTCTCCTTCATGGAAGATTTTCTTTTTAATGAATCGGTCATGCCAATTAGATCTCTGTTGCTGAAGCAGCACAGTCTGGTCTACCGCAGCTAACCATTTCTCATCCAATTCATTCAATTGATTCAATCTTCTTTTCTGGGCTTCTGTTACATCCAAGTTCATTTCAATGGCTGTTTTCAGGGTCTTGATCTCAAATTCAATTGGAAAGATGGCACTCTTACCATACACCAAATCATAGGGAGAAAAGCCCGTGGTGTTGCGCCAAGTCGTGCGATATGCCCACAGTGCTTCTGGAAGTCTGCCAGCCCAATCCCTTCGATGGCTTTTAACTGTTTTAGTAAGGATTGCTTCGATAACTTTATTAGTGCTTTCCACCTGACCATTGGCCTGGGGATGATAAGGTGAAGCTATCTTGTGCTGCACATGATACTTCCGGAGCAAGGATTCAAATTGGTGTGAAATAAATTGTGGTCCCCCATCGGTAACTACTTCCTTTGGTACTCCAAAATGGGTAAAAACTTCACTGTACAGGAAATCAATCACCGCCTGGTCGTTTGCCTTAGCCAAAGCTACAGCTTCTACCCACTTAGTCATGTAATCTGTACACACCAAGATGTAAACCTTCTGTTTGGAAGGAGGGTTGATAGGACCAACAAAGTCCAATGCCCATCTATCAAACGGTTCTAGTACCACTTGGGGCTGTAAAGGCATCTGATCTGTCTTATTAGGTTGGCCCATCCTTTGGCAGCTGTCACAGGACTGAACATATCTTTTAGCATCTCTGAACAGTGTCGGCCAATAATAGCCCATCCGCAACACCTTATGCCCTGTTCTTTTATCTGCAAAGTGTCCTCCGCAAGGTTCATCGTGACAGGCCTTCAGTATATGAAAGATCTCATCTTCCCTTACACATCTTCTAATTTCCAGAGCAGGTCCTGTGTAAAAGAGATGGCCTTTGAGCCAACAATACCTGGCACTTTGCTGTATAATTTTTCTTTTCTCTCGTTTAGACATATGTGGCGGAAGCTTCCCTGCAGCCAAATAATTAGCAACGTCTGCATACCAGGGTGAATGAGCTGAGACTGCGAATAAATGTTCATCCGGGAAAGCATCCTCAACAGGTGAACTGTCATCACTGTTAGTAAATCGTGATAAAAAATCAGCAACAACATTTTCTTTTCCAGGTTTATCTATAATAGTAATATCAAATTCCTGTAATAATAAAAGCCACCTGGTTACTCTGGCATTAGTGACAGGTTTATTCATTAAATACTTAATGGCAGAGTGATCAGTATGCACAAATGTAGGATACCCAGTAATGTAATGTCGAAACTTATTAATAGAATAAACAATAGCAAGGAATTCTTTTTCAGTAACAGTATAATTTAGTTCAGCAGGGGCTAAGTTTTTACTAACATAATAAATAGCATAAGGTACTTGACCATCCTGCTGTCCTAGTACTGCTCCAATGGCGGTATCAGAAGCATCTGAAGAAATGTGGAAAGGTATGGTCCAATTAGGTCCCCTTAAAATAGGGGCTGTGGACAGTTTCTCTTTAAGCTCATCAAATGCTGTCTGGCATGCTGTACTCCATACAAACTGTGCGTCCTTCATTAACAATGAAAACAAAGGAGAAGCAAGTTTGGAGAAGTTTTCTATGAATCTCCTGTAATACCCAGCATGTCCCAGAAAACTTCGCACCTCTTTCTGAGTTGAAGGGGTTGGTATATTCTTTATCACCTTAATTTTTGAAGGATCCACTTGAATACCGTCAGTAGAGATGAAATGTCCTAATACCACCCCCTCACTCATCATCATGTGGCATTTTTCAGTGCTCAGTGAGAGGCGAGCCTGTTCACAGCGAATTAAAACTTTCTTCAAATTTTCCAGTGCTTCCTCAAAATCCTTGCCATAAGGAGTAAAATCATCCATAAAAACTTCCATGCTATCATTAACCAATTCAGAAAATATGCCTATCACAGCTCTTTGGAATGTTGCAGGTGCATTGCACAATCCAAAGGGAAGCACCCTGTAGGCGAACGTTCCCCAGGGGCAGGTGAAGGTGGTCTTATCCTGATCCTCTGGAGCAATCTGAATTTGATTGTACCCACTGAACCCATCCAGGAAGGAGAAGAACTTCTTCCCAGATAGGTTATCAAGTACCTGGTCAATAAAGGGCAGAGGAAAGTGATCCTTCTGTGTAGCCTAGTTCAGCTCCCTATAATCGACACAGACTCTCCATTTACCATTTTTCTTGGGTACAATTACAAGTGGGGAAACCCACTCACTGTCTGAGATAGGATAGATGAATCCTGCTTCCAAGAGTTTCTGGATTTCTTCCTTCACTATATCCCTCAGATTGGGGTTCATGCGTCGTTGGGGTTGACATACAGGCCGGGAGTCATTTTTAATATAAATATGATGAGTGCACAGACTAGAAGGAATACCCTTCATGTCTGTATACTCCCAGGCGAATGCCCCCTTACGTTCCTTCAAGAGATTGGTTAGGCGCTTTTGTTCTTCTGAGGAGAGAGCAGGATTGATGTTCAAAGTTCTTCCAGGCTCTACCTCAATAGGAATGCTTCTTGAGCTTTTCAATACTGGGATTATGTTTGTGTCATTGGCTAGTGCTTCCTCCGTAAGCTGTTCTTGTTCTTCTTTACCGAGGGTACTGTTCAGAAGTTGATAAACTTCCTTGTCTACTGAAGCAGGTTCGCTAATGAAATTATTAATGGCATCGTCTTCTGTTTCATTTTTGAAGGTTAGTGCCTTCCCTATTGTTAGTAATGGCTGAACATCTTCCTCTTCTTCCTGTTCTATCCAAAGGGAGGTTTCAGTTTCTAGACTCGGCCTTGCTGGAGGGTACAGGGTGAGATTTTTGGTTTCCATGCCATCAGATATAGTCATAGATCCTGATCGACAGCTGATACAAGCATCAGCTGTAGCCAACCAGGGCCTCCCTAAAATCAATGGATGTCCCCCCAGCTATGATTTTGGTTGTAAAACCAGAAAATCGGCAGGGTATTCCCATGAGTCTACTGAAATAACAAGGTCGTCCAAAACCCCTTCGGGTCTGATGGTGGATCTGTCTGCCAATTCTAAGATAGTAGGAGTCGGTCTAATATTGGTGAATCCGAGCTTCTTTACAGTCTCCATCGTTATAACATTGATCGCAGCTCCTAAATCTACTAGTACGTTGGGTATCTGCGTTTGTCCTATGTGTACAGTGACAGTAGGATTGCCGGGATCCTCATACTTGGTTATAGGGGTTTTTCCAGTCATCAAAGCGGATAAATTCCCTATAACATGAACAGTAGGAGGATCTCTGGGTTTCCTTCCCGGTCTTTTAGTGCACAGGTCCCGAACAGTTCTAGCATAGATAGGTACATCTTGAAGAGCTTGTAAAAGGGGAATCTTCACATAAAGGTTCTTCAATTCTCCTGGGAGATTGAACTGAGGTTGCCCCCCTCTTTGTGGCAGCATCAATCTCTCAGGGTAAGGTGGTTGCCTTACCAACTGGGTAGGCTGCGTATTATTCACTTCATCGTTTAATGTTTCAGCTCTCCCTTCTGAGGGATGCTCAGCATCTTCAGTGATGGGAACCGGATCAAATGAATGCTGGGAACTCTCTCCTTTGTCATAAACAGTTGGTGGAATATTTTCTGAAGTTACACGTTCTACTATCTTTCCAGACCGTAAGCGAATGTCATTACAGGGTACAGGGGAAAGAGAGTAGGCCGGCATATTGAGAGTTTCCAATTGCTGGACTGTTTTATTATTTGGGTTAGGGTTAGGTTGGGCAGGCAGCTGAGGCCGTATTGGTATGTTAGGAACAAGATTATTTTGCAGCTGCAGCTGCGACTGCTGAGGTAGGTATTGAGGATATTGCTGAAATTGAGGATATGGAGGATACGGTAACTGTTGAGGTGGAGGTGGTTGAGGAAACTGGTTCCCAGGATGGAAGTTCCTCCATCCAGGAGACCATGAAGTAGGTTGATGAGGTGGCTGTGTCCAAGGACTCCATGAATTATAACCTTGCATCGCAGGTTGAGGGGAATTCCACTGAGCATAATTTGAAGGGAATTGTGTATTCACATTTTGCATATTAGTATTCCAATTATTCAAATTATTCAAAAATGGAAATGAATCGGGAGACATACCTTGATTCCGGGGCTGCCAGGGTTTCTTTTGTGCAATAAAGTAGGCTGAATCCACCTCTGGAGTTGATGCCTGCAGAACAGCCTTCACTTGGGGCAACGTGGGGCATTCTTTCATATCATGGTTCAGCTCGCACAGCTGACACACTTGTACTTTGTCAAGAGGGCATTCTTTCAGTGGATGAGTCTTTCTACATCGGGGACAAAACACACCTAGTGTGAGATCCTCCACTGCCTGTCTTTGCTTGGCCTTCAAGACGTCAATCTCTGAAGAGATAGAACTCATCATTTCTGTTTTAAAATTTTCAAGAAGATTGCCTATCTCTGCCCGTGTAGCTCCCCCATTGGATGACTTCTGAGTTCTGTCAAAGACATCACGTTCCAGCTTATCTCGTTTATTCTGCTTGTTATGCCTAGAAGATCCCCTGGAGTATCTCTTACATAATTCCACAATTGTCTCAAAGGGTTCTTTAGAGATATCTCCCTTTCCTAATAAATTTAGCATGTCTAAACAATCGTCCCTGAACCCTCAAAGCAGGATTATCTTAAGCACATCTAGTCCCATGTTCGTCTGTCCAGCTCTCTGCACATTGTACAGCAACCTCTCTACAAAATCCTCCAAGCTTTCATCCTCCTTCTGTACCATCTTGAATAACTCCTCCCTTTTGTCCCTGGTGTTGCAATATTCTTGATATTTTTCCAGGAACACTTGCTTCATCTTGTTCCAATTAGCAACAGTCCCTCCCCCAAGGCTCATGAACCATCGTAATGCATTGTCCTTCAGGGTGGCAGGAAAAAGCTTTAACTTTTGAGCATCTGTGACATAATCATAGCTGCGACAGAGGATATCGAATTCAAAAAGGAATTCATCTGGATCCTCTTCCGCCCTGCCATGGAAGCGGGGTAACACTGACGGTGAGATGTTTTTCATAGGAGCTGTCCCCTCTAGCTGCTGTATTGGAAATTGCAATGTAGCCATAGTCTCTGGCGGGGAATTATCTTCATGATGGTATTGTACCACTGCTTCTTCCTCTTCGTTCTCATGTCTATTACTCATCTTTTCTTCTGTATCTTCTCCTTCGTTTGTTCCTTTGTTCTTTACCTCAGTTGTAACAGCTGCGTATTCTTCGGTTGTAACAGCTGCGTATTATTCGGTTGCAACAGCTGCGTATTCTTCGGTTGCAACAGCTGCGTATTCTTCGGTTGCAATAGCTGAATCAGCTGTTACTTCTTTAGCAGGAGTATATGCAGGAATCACAGCTGCTCCTGTATCTTCCACTGTAGATCCTGATGCTAGCGCTCCAGGATCAGCAGGGCCTCTTTTGATAGGAGTCCCCTGTTGACGAGATCTGACAGCTGAATCAGTTTTGTCAACAAGGTCGTCAATGAATGTTCTTCTGCCCAGCGGTGGACCTCGACCACGACCCGAACCACCTGTACTGTTAGTAATTTGGGGTGTTTTGGGGGTCGGGAGGTGATCGCGTTTTACCCCCCTCGTATTCATGCGAAGCAGATCATTTCAAAATCAACCAAAAGACTGACTAAAAGCAAATATCAAATACGACTAATGACTAGTGTTTAATTTTCATCCTTCCCCGGCAACGGCGCCAAAATGTCAAGCACTCTAATTGCAGATAATTAAATATCAACACACAGAGCGTATGAAATTTATTGTCAACCCGAGAAAGTCTTTTTATTTCAAAGGACAAGTGCACAATATATGCTTAAACACAAAACCATTAGAAGTAAATACTTTTATCTTCTATCATCCTTGTTCATCCCAAGAGTCTATGCAATCCCAATTGCCTTCTAACTGCTATACTACAATCCTTTACTATTATGCATCAAACAGAATTAAGATCAGATCTAATCAACGATTGCAGGAAGGAAATCTCAATTGTATTCTAAAATAATCAACCGTCTAATTTAATCAAGATGGGAAACATAAATCATGACCTGAACATTACTCTAGAACTTTGATGAAAGAGATTGAAGCAACTGTTCTAAGAAACTGAATTGCAAAATATAAATCAATCAACACATAACAGGAAAGCTAATTTGTAAGAGCTCCTGGGACTACGTCTCAACTGTAGGATGAACACAGCAGTGTGAACAGAAATTGAAATATGTAAAACAAACCTGACTCAGTCGACTGTTATTCGGTACCATTCACCAATCTCACAAAATTATAATCAATTACTGAGAAATCCACACAATGAATATTGCTGCTGCGTATAAAAGAAAGAACAAAGCATCACACAACGAGAAAGATAAAATACTAAATTAACACAGCAATCTCTGTGGAAGACGGGCCCAGTCTTCACACAGAGACGCTGGTTGAACAACACTCTCTTTAACTCAGAAGTAACTCCTTATATTAACAGAAGGATGAGTACACAGTTTTGGCTTGGCTGCTAATAGAAGATGAATTAATTGTTGCTGTCCAACCCCTCAGTCGAGGCAATTCCCCATATTTATACATACAATTTGCAACATCTAAACCTATAATTGGGCAGCCATGAAGATCTCTGATCTTCAGGCGCCCTAAATAATCTAGCTATTACAATGCGTGGAAGAACTAAAATATCCAAATATGAGAGAAGTATTAATTATCCCAAGAGTGACGGTCCTTCCAGCTCACAGCTGGATTTGAGCAGCGACATACTTAAGATAGTTCTTCTGTTACAGCTGCCCTGCCACGACTGTGCCTTGATTGACGATTTAAGCCCCAAGGAACCTTCCACAAGCGATGAACGTTCCTTCATGACTTGTTCAGCTCCGATCTTCCTGCAGTCTATTGTCTTACTACCTTCATAAATCGCATCATGTTAGCACAGATTAAGAGATGCACAGCTTTAATCATCACAATCATAAGTATTAACACAATAAAACAATAATCGGCCATACCTTGGTAATTTGGGGAATAGATAAGGACAATAAGTTGAATTGCCAAGGTAATTGGTGTAAGACAAAGGAAGGGACGATGATAAATGATGGTCAAAAAGGGCCAATTCTGGGCTCAACAGACACTATTGCTCTTGTTCCTCATTCCCATGCTACTTGCATCCTTTTGGATGTTTGTTCTTTGGACAGCTTAGCTGTTTGAGCCTTCCAGAGATATTTCCTTTTGACACGATCTTTGATTTAGGCTCCTCAATCCATAATGTCCTTTTGTGTGGGTTAGAAATTTTATTGATTTGATCAAGCCCCACGGACGGAGAGGAGCCCATTTTGAGTTGAGCCTTTTGGACAACCTTCTTGATTTTACATGTCTTTTGCTTTTGTCTCAGCCGTGCTTTAATTGAGGTGAGAATCTCTGGAAAACAGACTCTTGAGTATAAGCCATTTTGGCTGTTAGATTTGCAGCATGGAGTCACTTCAATACCCTATGTCCTCAAGAGGTGCTACTTTCCATGGGTCCGACTTTGGTAACCTTCTTGAGAGGCCTTTAAAGTGTGAGAGTGGGTGGAACTCAACGATAGTAGTGAATATGGTCATAGGTCTCTGCTATTCAACAGGATTAGTGTGACTAGCAGGGTAGGCTTCCTTCCTTCTGAACATTTCAGCGAGATCACAACAGACAGGATTCATTCGAGCATAGTTCCGGACTCATGGGTTGCGAGTTTTCTTTGAGAAACTTATCCTCAACGGGGAACTCAACGAAAAGGGCATCCAGAAAACAAAACTTGTCGCAAAAGTTCAAATAACAATGAAAGAAACAAAATGGCCGAAAATAAAGCAAACAAATGCTAAAGCAAAATAAAAGAAACTTTTATTTATGTACAGAAAGTCTCAGCGAGACTATGCGAAGTATTGTTTCAGAGCGAGGCCATTGAGAGGAAGGGTTACTTCTTCTCCCTCGAGATTTGTCAATTTGTAAGTGGATGGGCCTAATTTTGCCGAAATTTGGTACGGGTCTACCCATAGATGTTGGAATTTCGTATGCATTCCTTTGCCTTCATGATTATGGTCCCATTTCAAGACTAAGTCTCCAATTTCAAAGCTTCTCTTGCCAGACTTCCTCTTATCGAACCATATTTTAACTATGTCTTGATGTTGATGAAATCGGTCTTTAGCCTTTTGTCGGGCTTCTTCAAGTTGAAGCAAGGTATTGATCCTAGATTGTAAGGCTTGTCTACCAGAACCCTGGGAGGCTTGGGATAATTGCAGGGATGGTAGTAAGATGTTTGGGGGAAGAATGGCTTCTTTGCCATATACAAGAGTGAAAGGGGAGACACCTAAAGCATTCTTCAGGGTTACCCTATCTGCCCATAAGGCGTTTGGGAGAGCCACATGCCAACTTCTCTAGTTTTCTATCACAGTTTTCTTAAGGATTCGAATCAGATTCTTGTTTGAGGATTCAGCTAATCCGTTCCCATGAGGATAATAATTGGCTGAATAGTGAAACTTAATTCCCCATTCATAAACAAATTCATTTATCTTGCAAGATGAAAAATAAGTGGCATTATCAAAAACAAGGGAAATTGGAACCCCAAACCTGGTTATGATGTTCTCCTTTAAGAAGCTGATGACCGCGTCTTCGTTGATTTTGCGCAACGGGATGGCCTTCGTCCACCTAGTGAAGTAGTCAGTAGCCGTCAGGATGTATCGATGTTGCAACAAAGAATTTGTATTTATTTCTCCGATAACATCTATACCCCATTGCTCAAAAGGATCAGAGATGATGACCAGCTGCAATGGTCCCGCTGCTTTAGGTAACTTCCCAACAATTCTCTGGCATACATCACAGTTTCGTGCATACATGTGGGCATCTCGGAATAGAGTGGGCCAATAATAACTAGCTCTTAGTATCTTGTGTGCTGTCGTTTCTCCTGAATAATGTCCGCCTGCGGGACCATCATGCAATTCCTTGACAACTTTGTTCGCATCTTCCTTCTCCAAACATCTAAGGAGAACTCCATCATAATTCTTCCTGAAAAGAATCCCATCAATGATTTGATAAGATGTTGATTTCAAGCGGAGTGCCCTTCTTTGCTTAGAGTTCCAGTGCTCAGGTAGATATCCCTGCTGCAAATAGTGCACCAGATCCCTATACCATGACTGGGGAGTTGTGAAGATATGACACACCTCAACCGAATTTAACTCTGCCTCATTCTTCCAATGTTGTTCTTCATCAGTTGAGTTTCCCGCAAGTAATTTGCACAGGCCTTTCCCTTTGATGATCGTAGCTGGTTTAAATTCCAAATCATACTCCTGCAGAGCTGTGACCCAGTTCCCTCTCCTTTCTCCCAATTCCTTTTGAACGAAAAGGGATCTAACAGCTGGGTGGGGAACTATGACTTTAGTTCTGTTCTTCAGAATGTACGGCCTAAACTGTTTGACTGCTTTGAAGACCGCATATGCATGCTTGTCAACCACGGGATAATTCAGTTCAGCTCCCTGCAGACCAGTGCTCATAAAAGAAATTGGGTATTCGTCCCCCAACTCCACCTTTTGTGTGAGTACAGCTGCGAGAGAGTCATCCGAAGCGAAGGTATACAAGATGAAATCTTTATCAAAATCTGGACTCCTCAAGGAAGGAGCCGTAGCTACAGCTGCCTTGATATCTCTAAATGCGTCCTTCTCCAAATCTGTCCACTTGAATTGTATGCTTTGTTTAACCATCTATTGCAACGGCTTAACAATTTGTGCGAAATCCGGAACAAATCTGCGGACGAAATTGATGGTGCCCATAAAAGACTGCATAGATTTCTTGTTGTGAGGCATTGGAATCTTATTAATGGCTTGGACTCTTTCTTGATCAATTGACACTCCCCCTTTAGAAATGATATGACCCAAAATCTTACCTTCGGGAACAGCAAATACGCTCTTCTTTGGATTTAAGGAAATTTCGTATTTCCGGCAGCGATAAAAAAATATGCTTTAGATGCATGACATGGTCTTCCCTTTTCTTTGAAAATACTGTAACATCATCTAAGTATACAACCACGCATTGTCCACCCAATCCTCGGAAGGCAATATCCATCGCTCTTTGGAATGTAGCTCCTGCATTTATCAGACCAAATGGCATCCTTCTGTACGCAAAAGTTCCCCATTTAGTTTGGAAAGTAGTCTTAAGACGGTCTTCTTCGGCTACTAGCACTTGATTGTAGCCAGAGAAACCATCGAGAAGAGAAAACAATTCGGATCCTGACACCATTTGAAGGATTTGTTCCATTGAAGGAACGGGGTAGTTGTCTTTATCCGAAGCTTTGTTTAAATTTCTGAAATCTACACATAGCCTTATCTCTCACGACTTCTTTCTTACGGGAACCAAGTTTACAACCCATTCAGAATGCCGGACATTAAAGATTATCTTGGCGTCTAGGAGCTTCTTTAATTCCTTTTGAATCAGCGGTTCTAGAGTGGGATGCATTCTTCTTAATTGCTGCTAAAATGGTTTGACGCCCGCTTTCATTGGTATGACATGCTGAATAATGTGGACGTCATACGTTTTCAGATCTTCATAGGTCCATGCAAAAACATCCTTGTATTGTTTAAACAATTTAATGAACTTGTCTCTTTCTCCTGGTGAACAACATTTTCCAAGGTTGACAAATCTTGGTTCTGCCTCGGTACCCAAATTAACTAACTCATGTTGGATTGATGAGCTGTTAGTTTTGGTATTGGATGGCCTTTTGAACTTATTTTGAAGATCGAACAGCATTTCGAGGGACCTTACCCCCTTGGGCATGAAATTTCCTTTCTCCTCATCCTTCTTCATCAAATCAGCATCGTGTTCTTCCTCATCTATTGCAGCTCCTTGAAAGCTATCTTCGTTTGTTAGGAAGCTGATAATTTGTTCATCATCATCGAAGACTCTGAATTTTGTGATGTTATCGGGAACGGAAGGCCTGAAAATCAATTCAATTGAGCATTTATTATTTGACGGCACCAACCTAGAAGCAGATGTTGCTAACAAATCAGCAGCAGAATTTTGCAATCTAGGAATTGATTTTATATTGAAAGCGTCAAAATGCATAGTTAAATCCCATACCTCAGCTTGATAACCCTTCAAATGAGGTGAGAGACAATGAATGGTGTCCCTTACCTATCTTACAACTATCTCGGAGTCACCAAAGACCTTCAGGTACTTAACATTTAAGCCAATGGCCTTCTTTAACCCATGTACCAAAGCTTCATATTCAGCGGTGTTATTAGTGCAATCGAATTCTAATCTACAAGACAAAAAATACTTGTTTCTTTTTGGATCCATTAGAACACAACCGGCTCCAGATCCTTCTAGAGTTTTAGAACCATCAAAGTATAATGTCCAGAAAAGATCTTTTGATTCAACTAAGTTAGTCTCTCTATGATCTAAATCAGTAACTAAGCTAACTATGTTACAATCAATATCATCAGTCCGAGAGAAATGAAGGAGATCGGACTGTTTATCTGATTCATGGCTAATGGTTTCAAATTGATAGTTACCCGGATCCATCTCTAAGAAGTAATTCCCTAGCACCGAGGATGAGAAAGCTACAACCTCATTCTTTTCTTCTAACTAGGTTACGTTTTGTTTCATATGAGGTTCCCTAAGAACTTTAATCTGATTCTGTCTGTTCTTATAAGGCAGCCATAGATGAGACCAATCCGTAGCAAAGTAGCCACTCAGCTTGGTAGACCAATCCCTACTTAAAATCAGCCCATAGGCTTCAGGAATATCGACCACCATTATGTCAATGAATTGACAGACTCTAGGGTCAGTTGATAATCTAATTAGAACATCTTTCATCTCCCCAATTACTTTAACAGCAGTCCTATCTAATTGGATAATTTGAGCTAGAGATGGAACAGGCTGCCCGTTAATCTTTTTAAAAATTGACAGTGGCATAACGTTTGAGGAATCTCCAGAATCTACCAAACAGTTGTGAACATTGTGATTAAAAATTTCAAAAGTTAATAGGAATGGCAAAGTTTGAGATTTAGACTTCCCACCGATGCTAGCCTCATTAATTTCGGGATTGTTTTGAGGATCTGTTAATGTAGTGCTAGCCTTTGGTTGTAGAACATGCAGCAGTTTGTCTCGTTGATGGGGCAGGCTACACATGTCGAAAATTGACACATTCGCTTTGACTTTCTTGATATCTTCGATAATATCATATCCTATGTCGGATTCGTTCCCAATTTGAGCTTGCTGATCTGTTTTGCTTGTTATGACCTTATGTGGCTGAACTATGGCGTCAGCATTTGGCTGCTTGGTCACTGTTTGGTTAACTTTGGGTTGTTGTGGGATAACTATTATGTGCCTCCTAGGCGGTTCTTTTGAAACCTTAGGCTTATGAGGAGCTGTGCTTGGCACGGGATCGGCAATTGGGCCTTTGCTGCGAGTAGCAACGTTTACGGTTGAGGGAGAGCTATCTATGAGATCCTCTTCTGCTAATTCAGTCATAGGTACCCAGTCCCATAACACCATAGTAGTGTCCAGGGTTGGTTCCTCTAACTCAGGGCTCGACTCCTCTGGAGAAACATCTTGGTCTGGGATCTGTGAGTCTAGCATTTGGTTCATGACTAAGCTCATGGAATTAATCCATTGCGGGCAACTCTTTTCCGAATGTGGTTCTTGATGATAAGTGCAGAAATTTTCCATCCCGATTTCGTTTAAGTTTAAGACAGGGGCAGTATTCATTGGTGGATGAGTTTGATCGCTGTCTTCCCTTCTTTTATATAATGGCTTGAAAGGTTTCCTAGATGTGCTAGCAGCCTTGTCTTTCTCGAGATCTACGATTTTATTAGATAATTTCTGCATCATCTTGACTACATTTTCCATGTCTGTGGATGGCTCTTCTTTACCTCTAGTGAGCAGCAAAGGTTTTTTGCTAGCTGTTGGTTTTGGTTCTACATCTAAGGCATGTTTAGCAATGCTATCAGCTTCTTCTTCTACCTTTCTAGCTTCCTCAAAGTTTTCTATCAAGGTAGTTTTCTTGGATCGTTTTACGAACATTGCTATTGGTCCTTCAAGAGATGTAGTGTAGTATTCAATCAGAGATTCCTCCGCTGGTTTATTAGCTTCACTGAAGTTATTTAACAGCGTCGTGAATCTTTGATTGAAATCTTGAACCTTTTCTTTCTTTTCCATTCTCATGGATAAGAGTTCTTTCATGAGCGTTGCCACAGTTTTTTGGTTTCCGTATTTCTTTAAAAAACATTTTTCAAATTCATCCCAACTAGAGATTGAGCTGGGTTGTAGGCTAAAGTACCATGATGATACTTTGGGCTCGAATGTATATGGAAACAACCTGCAAACTACATCTTCATGTTGCACGTTCAAAAGGTTCAGAGCTAAGTAAAAACTCTTGAGATGGTCTTCCGCTGAAATGGCTTTCCCAGGATCGAACTTAGGCAAGACCTTTTCCGGATTCTTTGGAAGATTATGGAATGGTCCAGCTAGGTTCAGTGCTCCCCTTGCTCTCCAAGCAGGTACAGCCATGTTTGGATGTGGAGACCCTGGTGGAGAATTGTAAGGTGAATTCTGTGGAGTACTTTTGGGAATGGTAATTTCTTCAAGGTTTTCTTGGTCTGAAACCTTTTCTGAGTTTTCAAGATCTGCCTTGTTAAGAGTGTCTGAAATTTCTTCCAAAGTCAGACTCACAAGTTCTTCGAAAATTTGAACAAGAATTGAATCTCAGGTATATTGTGGCTCTTTCCTAGGGGTAGTTTTCTTAGGGAGGAAATTGACAACGTTTAAACCAGCTAGCTACCTAACGTAAGATCTGGTATGCCTTCTCAAATCTGCTATTTCTGTAAAAGGAACAGCGTATAAAGCTTCTTGAGGCTCAAGATCAGAAATGAGGTGTTCTTGATTTAATAGTTCAAGATCTGGGCTGTTTGAAATGCTATCTTTAAGCGGGTTTTCAGTGTCATCTATGACAGTGGAAGATTTTCCTCTATCAGCCATGCACTTTCAGGCCCTCCTTCTAGCGCGAAAACTGTTGATGCCTCGGATATCGTAGCATCAATCAGAAAGGGATTCTCCCCGAGAGATGATCCCAATTAGATTATCTCCCGTTTGGTGTAGGGAATCCGTCCGGTTAGCGGTTCCGGCAACCGTGAGTTTGGAGTTTAATTCCGATTGTATCGGTTATGGCTTGATCCACCTTTCTTTTGGATTTTATGTGTTTTTAAATGAGATGCAAGTGCCTAGTTTATACTTGATCTAGATGCAACTAAAACAGATCTAAGTCTAGAAACTGAAGTAAATCTACCTATCCTTGCAGGGAGCACGTTTAAAGGATGAGCAATAAGCTGTAACAGATAACATAAAGAAAGAACAGATAGTTGTCAATTATTACAGGTAAAGCTATAGCTAGATAAAAAATCTTAGAAGATAGCTTCTAGTTTAATGCAACACGTATCTATTGCTCATGAAATAGAGAAAGAAGCAAAATTATCTAATCTAAATGGAAAGAACGAAGAAACAGATCTAAATGTAAACAAACTGAAATTAAATTTAAAGATCCCTACAAGGATCAAATTAAAAGCATGAACAATGAGCCATATGAGTTATCTTGAAGAAACAACAGTTAGCCATTTAATCTGAAAGAGAACTCTACAACAATGATAAAGATATCAGCAGATAGCTCCCGATTTAATATGAAACGCATTCATTGTTCACAATATGGAGAAAAATCGTATGCATAGGAAGGAGCAAAAATCATTAATACAAATAAATAGTTCAGATAGTAAGAATGATCTCACATTACAGTACGGAAGTCATTAGAATAGTCCAAGATACATCTGTCCAACATTCCCATGCAAAACATCCTTCTCCCTGGCTTTTATTAGAAAATTCGATTTTACAGAACCGATACAAGATAGCTCATACAGGTTTACAAAATTCCTTCCCTACCAAAAGTCCATCTCTATCCTTCCTAGCTTCTATTTATAATTACAAAAACGCCCTTTGGGATGCCACCTAGCCTCTTCCACCTGTCATCTACAGGAATTTTCTCTATAATAGACCAAAAATGATTACTTCTTTTACAAAATATTTAACAAAAGAGAATGGACAGCTGTCCCATAGCTCACGCTTTATACATTTGAGAGTTTAAAAATAAAAATAAAACAGCAGAAATGCTGCTCTGTCATCAGCGCTCTACTCCTGCACACGTGCTCCAGATGGAAGAGGAGCACTCGACCCTACTGGAACTGTTGCTGCAGCTTGGGAAGAAGGACTCGAACTGATTGGAATATCTGCCACTGCTGGGGAGGGGGGAACCGAGGTTACTGCTGCAGCTGGAATGGCTTGGGGGGAAGGAGTTGAGACAGCTATGGTTTCTGTCACTGCTGGGAGAGAAGAGTCTGGGTTGGCTGTCCCAGCTGCTACTTCTTCCTTCTTCTCTTCCTCTGCTATGTAGCTATACCACAAACCAGTGTCCCTTATGACTATGTTTGCTGCAGCAGGGAACAAGATTTTCTGAGAAGTCACATTCTTCCCTAGCTCTGCTCCAATGTTTGGAACCTCTGCTACTGCAGCTTGATGTATTTCTTTGAACAGATGGTCGTGGAGTGATGACAATCCAATATAACGTTGGAGGTCATCAATAGCCAGGACATCAATCCTCTTCACATACTCCGTTTGAACGCCCAGCTCTTCCTTTAATTGAGACAAACGTTGCTCCTTTTCCGGAAAATCCTCCAGGGTCTGCGGGAAGCTCAATTTGCATTTGTCATGCACCCCTTGGAGCCTTTGATACAGACTGCTGATCTTATCTCTTGTTCTTTTCACACTGGTTATCAACTTACTGGCACAGTTCCTGCCAAACTCCAACAGGGCTATGTCCTCATTGAAACCGTCCACAGATTTAAATGGGAGATGTGTGGGTAAACCCCCTTTTCCTTATCTCCATGCCATCTGACTTATGATATTTTCCTTGACACTGGTATTCTTAGCTTTGAGCCTATGGGCCTCCGCATTAATTTATTTTAACCTGACGACCATGGCCTTGAGTTTGCAAACCTCATTAGTGATTAGCTCCCGAGTGTCATGCATTTGCTTCAGGATGCCGCAGGACAGCTCATGGAAGGGAGACATGTCCATCGTTCTACCCTCATCCTGCTCTAATTTCTCAGCTAATGCCCGCTTGTTTGCTTCGAACTGAGATGCTTTTTCTTCCGCTCCATTCTTCTCAGCTTCCACAATCATCATCTAGAGTGTTAGCTGGTCCTTTTCCTCCTCCAGCTGGATATACTTGCTTGACAGCTCCTTATGCTCGGCGTACAAGCAATTATACTTGTTCACCGCCAGATACCTGTGGGCTTGCTCATTAGCCACAGTCTGTTGTAGCGAACGAGCTCTCTTCTTTGTCAGTACATTTTCCCTAACTATAACCCCTACATTATCCAGTGATGCTTTTGCTGTTTCTACACCTGCGGATGCCATAGCAAAGGGATCTTGATCTGTATTCTTCATTATAGTGACCTCTCGGTGGGTAATGATGTCCTCGTGGAAGGGACTTTTGATCCTTTCTTCCGATTTGAGGACCATTGCCTTCCTTTTCTTGTCATAGACAAAATCATTCCACCTGGACACTGTATGTTTTCCCGATGGAGTGTACGCGACAATTGGGCGGTCCATAATGTCTATTTCTTCTTCCGCAGGTGGGGTCCGGACTTCCTGAGCTAGGTCTACTCCTTCATTTTGGGTACCAGAGCCACCTGCTTGAGAGGCGTCTATTTCCATGTCTTGGACACTGGATCCACCTGCTTGGGCATCTTCCCCCACTTTCCGCTCTTCTTCCGCCTTCCTTTCTGCCTCAGCTTGTTTAGCTTCAGCCTCTCTTTGCTGTTGGGCTTCCTCAGCTTCTTTCCGCAGGCTTTCCTTTTCTGCTTCTTGTTGCATTCTTGCCACTTCAGCTTCCTGCTGCTTTCTTGCTGCTTCAGCTTCTTGCTTCCACCAGGCTTCCTCCACCTCCCACTGCAATTTGGCTTCCTCAGCTTCCCGGAGTAACCTTGCTTCTTCTCTTAATCTGAGCTCTTCCTGAGCTCGGGAATCCTCATCTTCTTTCTCCTGCTGTTGGCTGGTCTTCTGGACCTTGGTTGAGCTAGAGCTTGCTCCAGAGCCTTGGCGACAGACCCGCAGCTCAGCCATGTTGCTAATGCCTCTGAATACCTCTTCCTCGGCATCGGGATAGTGCGAGTATTCAAAATGAGCGTAGATGTCCTTACAATTCTCGGCCACTTTTCCCTTTCTGTCGTTCCTGTGGAAGATCACCTCACCGAAGTGGAAAGATTTCAGCTCCTGCACAAACTCTTCGGCTGAGGCAACCCTCGAGAACTTGTAAGCACATATGCAGAAAGGTAGAGGGGGAAAGGAAGCCTTATGCTGTTTGTGGAGCATTGCTCCAATTCCATCCAGGAAGATTTGTCTTACTGCTTCTTTGAGGACCACATAATCTGTGGCATACTGCGGAAAAATGTATGGGGGCTTAGTCCCTCCAAACATTTTGAGGTAGGTGCCTTGCTCTGAAAAGTAAAAATCCCCGTAATTCTCAAGGACTTCCAAAGCATTCTCTGACAGGCAGTTGGGTTCCTCCTTGAATATCTTCTCATATAGGGGCATGATGAACCTCTCACAGATGAGTTTGTAGCTGGGCTTGTAATTCTGAGCCCACAACATCCTGAAAGCGATATAGACCGGGGCGGTGGCCTTATCCCATGTGCAACCCAATTTGGGGAAGTCCGTCTTGGCCAAAATACAATCAATCAGATATGAGGACATGAAAAATTCAGCCTTCTTCAAGGCCAGTCCTTCTCTAGCAGCAACTATCATCGAGGCCAAACTATCCGATAGGAGAGTGGCCCAGTCAAACACGGTTCCTTTAAACGGCACGAAGTGGATAATAGGGACCCACTGAATCTTATACATGGTGCCATCAGGCATGCCGAAGATTCTGCACAGCATCAAAGCGATCAATCTGAAAGGAGGCCTCAGATTCTGTACGTCATATTCGTCGCTACCTTTCTTTCTTAGATGCTTGCCCGCGACCAGCAGCCTTTTGGCCATCTCAACGTTGTCCATTTTTCCCAACCATTCATCAGTCAGAGCTTGCTAGGAGCGGGCAAATTTGTAGGCTGCTGCGAGATATGCGGGTTGAAATGAGGCAATGGCCACTTTCCCGCTGTCATTTATCACTCTTCCTTCAGCATCGGCATGTTGGAGTATCCATCCGATCACTTCAGCACAGGGGAATAATTCAGGGCGGGTAGCAGCTTTGGTTATGCCTGAGGCTTTGATATTTAGATAAATTCGCCCCTCTTCTAACAACATGTCTAGGACATCCTAGTCTCGGATTATCCTGTAAATGTCACCCCATCTGATTTCTGGAGGAACACCAGTGGTGCACCTAGTATCTTGGAGTGAGGTCTCAGTTTTAAGTGGCGCAGGCTTCTTTTCTGTCATTTTAGCCTTCTTCTTACCAACTTTCGGCATTTTGACTTATCCCTGATAGCACCCATATACAAGTCATCATGATATCGAGCAACATACTGTGAGATTTTAACAGAGAGCATCATTGTTTTAATATGCCAATGAGATAAGTACAACGAAGCTGTATATTTAGGAAGCAAAATACACTATTTCAACATGAAACATAAATTGAAACATTTGAATTTTTTAAAGGGATGAGTTTGGGGTGCTCCTGAGAGGATAGGTATGTCGTGGAAACAATCCGCTCTCGGGCTAGCCCTGGGAGAAATGGTGATGTTCGTCATTGTGTTTTTAAATGGCTAATGGCGGGGAAGTCTGGGGTGAAGTGACTCTATGAAAAAAAGGAACCGTTTTCATATTTCCGAATAGGCGAGGACTCCGCCCGCCATTGCGATCTGAATCACCTGACGAAGTGTTCTATGGTGGGTTTTGGTTTGAGCAAGGGTGACGGCGCCCGGAGAAAGGCTGACGAAGAAGGCTCGGGCGGCCATGGCTTCTTTTGGCTCACCTTTTAGTGGGATGCGAAACCCACGGGGCCTCGGGGCTTAAGAACGAAACAACGATATGTCTGACCAATCGTCAGTTTATACCGCTTTCAAAAATAGAAGGGCAAAGACAATCTGGCATTTTTCATAATAAGCAACGTTTTACAGTTCCTTTGTTTTACATGCCAGGGAATATGCAATTTAAGTCGAATTTGATGGGAAAAAATGCGATTTAGACCGTTTGACGGGAAAAATAGCCCATGACAGGCATTTTGCCCGTCAAAATCCAACCAATTCCTATCGTCCTTTTAAAAAAGAACACCCAAAGGTAATCTGACGCGTGGAATGCAAATTTAACGGTTAAAACCTCCTACCTGGCACTGTGAAGATGGCTAGACGAGGTGGCCGTGAATGTGGTCGAGCAATCTGAGCTGGAACGGTCGCGGGGTGTCCAACAATGGTTTAATCGATACAAACAACAATGGGGTCGGTTCGATCCCCCACCGTATATTTAAATAAGTCGAACACGTGTGGGACTTTAATACGGTTGGTGGCATATTAAAACAGGTTTTAAATGTATCGTACGTTGGCGTCAAATCGAGCCGTCTCGGTTTGCGCGTGTAATCGCCACCTGTGGGACAAAATCGTGAACTTCACCCGGCGGTGCGGAAGGATATAGCGAACGCTTTCGCCGTTTCGGGAGGTAATGGCGAATGGCTCCCGCAAAAGGTTCCCACACCAAGACGTTCCGCAAAGCTCAAGCCCTTCGGAAGGATAACGCAGAAGCTTCCGCTATTTCGGGAGAGGTTGGTGAATTGCTTCCACAAGTTGGAACGCGAACGATTAAGTTCATTTGGCGGCCTCTTCGGGATGAAAACATGAAGGCTCCAGAAACTGCGGAAAGCTTTCGTAAGTGGCTTCTGCAGTTTTGGAAGACTTCCGCAAATGTTTCCGCGACCTTTTCAACAAATAATTTCGAAGCGTTTCGGGATACTTATGGCGAGCGCTCCCGCAGTTTCGGGATGGAAAGTCCAAAGGCTCCGCAAAATTTCAAAATGAAGTTTCTAAGTCTGCTTCAGAGTTCCGGAGAGGTTCGTCGAATGGCGCCCGCCGTGTCAGGGGGAATTCTTGAATTCTTCCGCGATTTCCTTGAATTCTTCCGCAACCTTTGGGGGAAAAATTTCCAAGTTCTTTTTGAGAGGTTTAATCAAGCGGCTTCCGCTACTGCGGGAGGATATCCCGAAAGATCCCACAATTTCGGGAGACAAAGCTGAAAGGTTCCGCAGAGTTTGTTTCGCAAACTTTAGAAAAAACTAAGTCCTTTTCGGAAGGCTTATGTGAATGTTTCCCGCCGTTTCGGGAGCAAAAGACGAATGTTTCCGCGGGGTTTCTTTCCTTTGTTCCGCAACTTTTCAAAGCAAAGTTTCTAAGCTCCTTTTCGGAAGGCTTAAACAAAGGCTTCCACATTTTAGGAGGAAAACCTGAATCCCTCCGCGTTTGCGGAAGGCTTTAACGAAGAACTCCGCCGTTTCGGAAGCAATTCCTCAATAGCTTCCGCAATCTTTTAACAATCGTTTCGGGAGGAAAACTTGAGTTGTTCCGTAAAAAATCGAAAAGTTTCCTAAGTCTCATTTCGGTAAGCTTAGACGAGTGGTTTCCGCTGTTTCGGGAGAGGAGCCCGAAACTCTCCGCAATATTATTTTCAACGAAAGTATCTAAGGCCTTTTCGGATGTTTAAACAAAAGACTTTCGCCACTGCAAGGCTTTACCAAATCGTTCCGCGATTTCAAGGAAGACTTCACGAAAAGAAATTTCTGTTTGAGAAACAAGATCTTCTGGCAGACTTGGAGTTTTTTTCATGACAAGATTTTCTGTTAAAAAACAAAGATAAAAGCTGGGAATGACTTAATAAAGGAGTCTTTCTACAAAATGAAAGTAGGGGTCCCAATATGTACAAAATTTTGGGGGGGATGTTGCTACAACAACACTTCTTTTGGTGTGAGATGCGAGAGCTTGGTCTTCACTTCCCATCTTTTCTTCTCGGGATACAAGCCTAGCCTCTTCTTTTGAAAATTCCTCCCATAGTTTACTAAAGGAGATCAACTTTCTTCTTGCATAGATCCCATGAATAAAGGAATCCCATGACCTACGGAGGCCATTCAGGGGGGTCATCACAATTTCTCCATTATTCATCATTTCATCTATAGCTTCAAGTTGTTGATTGATCTGAGAGACTTTGGAGAAATAAGATTGAATGGTCTCTCCATTCAACATCTTGATCCCTTTCAATTGATTCAGCAGAGTAGTCTTCTGATTTATGTTCTTCCCTTCAAATAGCTTGGTTAGGGAGTCAAACATAGCCTTGGGTGTCTTTAGAGATGACACATGTGGAATGAGATGGTCTGTAATAGAATCATCAATGATTCTCTTTGCCTTGACCAAGTTCTTCTTATGTAATATCTTAGCATCTTCATCCTCTGGGATAGGGACCTCTTCTTTTATGTATGAGTCCAACTCATTCTCTTCTAGGATTAACCCAATCCTATACTTCCAGGCTCGGAAGTTATCATCCCCTTCAATCTTGGTGTGGTGAGACATGTTTAAAGAGTACTTCAAATGGAAATAGAAAATATTTAAGTCTTACCACTTGATTTGCTAAAAAATGGATCTCGTCCCGTATTAGGGTTTGTTAGAGAAACCCTAAAAATTCAAAGTGTGAATTTCAACTTTTTGAAATGATAGAAAGATGCGCCTTGATGAGATGATCAGCCTGGTATACTCAGAATTTGAATTATGCTAAGTTTCACCCTTCAGAAATGCTTTTTAGTCTTTCTGAATTCACTAAGGAGGACCCTGAATTAGGGTTTGAGTTTCCCGGAGTTTTACCCAGCCAAAAATCTTGATCCAAATCTCTAAAATTCGATTTTTCTAAGGCACTTCCAGCTGTGTCTTCAGATTTTAGAAATTCCTATTTTTGAGGAAACCCTAATGTTTAGGGCCAAAACTGAAAGTGCTCAGAATTGAATTCTGATTAAACAGATAGATTCACCTTGCTGAGGAGAGTCAATCTATCATATTACTTTTCCAAAATCTGTGGAGAGAAACCCAATAAACAAGAAACCCTGGTTTCCGCCACTACACAATGTCTTCTTCTCAGAATAGCTCTGATATCATGTTAAATTTTGAGCATTAATTCAATATACTCTAGGATCTTTACTGAGAGAATAATATGTACAGTATATCAATGCATATCAATCATATCAAGCATATCAATCATCACAAGATGCAAACATAAGAGACAATAGACACACAGAGTTTCCGTGGGGAAAACCCTAAGGTGAAAAACCCCACAACTTCCTCAGAGATAGATAGAGTAATGATAAAACCAAAGTACAACCATAGTACATAGAGATAGACTCCTCCTAGCAACTGATCCTCCTCCTCACATGTGCACCACTTTCCAAGTGATGGAAGTGTGAGTTCAGAAGTGATCCAAATAGAGATCAGGAGATCTCTATTTATACTTGTCCTGACTGCCCAATAAACTTATGGGGCTGACTTTCCTAGATTAACACAATAACCTCATGTTACATTAATTTGGGCTGACCCATTACAAGGTGGTCTAATAACCCATGGCAAGTTAACACACTTGCGACACTTGTCAATACAAATGACGACACTTCTGTATAGAGGAATAATACATCTCTATAGGAGTACAATAAATATATATATGAAATACATTCCGAAGTTACATATACATCAACACCTCCATCCTTGATTAGTTCCACTTACCATCAGTTACACTTATTACACTTAGTTAGACTCAGTTTGACCCCTGTTTGACAGTGACTTTTGCATTGATGACCACCATTGATTGATGATGAGGAATCCTAGTTGGAGCCAAGCTATGCCATTTAGTTAATTCGAATGACCTCCTTGGTTAATTCAAATTTCTCACTCATTGTGCCAGTATTGTATTGTATTTTTCACCCTTGTTGGGATATTGAGCACTAATGCATGTTCTTGCACAGTTTACACCATATTTTCTGAGTTTCATCTATTGTGAATGATTTACTTGTTCATTAGATTTGCTGTGCCTAATTTTACAAAGCACCATTCCTTACAAATTTTGATATGGGCCAGATATGGAGCAAGGTAGTAAGGCCCAATACACTTTCAGGTTTCAACAATGGGAAAACACTAACTTGGATTAAAAATACATGGAAAAATCATTCTCAACTCTAGATTATTGTACAAGGGAGGATCTCCCTTAAGTAGAGGATAATTTTGTTTGAGTGGCAAGATAACTTCTTGAGAAATTATAGGGCCTAGGCATTTAGATCAACTAACAATATATTTGGAGAAACTTTTGGGATTTGAATAGTGCCTTATTTTTGTCTCAATTGTGAAACATAAATCCTCTCTAAAAATATTGATCTATATGGCATCAAAGATGTCCCTCATGACTTAAATCTGCCGTGCAGGTCGTTGGTAAGTCATCCTTCTCACTCAAGACCTTAACTTATATATTTCGAAACATGACCTTAGCCTCAAAAGCTAACTTTTCCTTATCAATCCATGGCATATCTCTAGCTGGCAGGAAGGAAGGACCATCAGAGCTAGTACCTCACCCAAATGATTGATCAGATTGAGACCCACCAGCAGAGGAAAAGGCATATTCATTTATATATTGAGTAATTTATTTTGATTGAGTGGATCCTGCAGATGTATATTGTATCAAGATCATTCTGGGAAGTATTTTGAGCTCTTGTACCAACATCAAAATCCTGCAGATTTTGTAGCCTGTTTTCATAAATAATCCAGGATATAATGGAGAATAAATTCATAGAAGATACTTGTAGCAAATCACACAAAGTCCTGTAGGTAAATGGATCTTATTCAAGCATATTGATCAGCTGAAATTGGAGATTTTTCAGTAGCAAACTAAGGAGAAGTGTCTAGCTCACATTAAGGAGGCTATCACGCTCTTTGACGAGATGATTATGTCCAAATTTTTTAAGTTTGATAGATTGATCTATATATCCATGTTAAATATTTATACAAGTCTTGGTTAGATCAAATAAGTTAATAGGATATTTAATGAGATGATGGAAATTGGAATTAGGCCTAATGTGATAGTTTGCACTTGCACTATACAATGCTACGGTAAAGCAAAGAGATTTAACAATATTGCAAGGACATCATTAGGCTTATGTTGTTGAATGGAAATATATAAAGGTTTTGATTCACTCAATTTGCATTCATGTCTATTTCATAGGGTCTTTGGTGTTGTCTCCTTCTTTGGGAATACTTCTATGTTTTAACCAATACATTCATCCCTGTGACTAGCTATTTATGTTGTTTTTAATTCTCAGGAAAACAAGTACTCTCTACTCTATCTATTTTTCTTTATATTCTTGTCCTCTACTTGAGCTGATTTATTGAGGGGTTCCTCTGGTAGCATTTGTAAGTTTCTTAGCAACAACAACTCTATTATGATGTATGATGAAAATTGGGTTTTTTAATCATCAATAATCGTGTTATTGACCATGTGTTGGAAAGATATTTTAGCACATTGGATCATAACTTTGAGGGAAACAATGACTATATTGTGATCAAGTGAGTTCCAAAATAGTGAATCTCTAGTTCTATAATACCTGATAACAATATGATGGCTATATTTATTGGATAGTTAGTAACCAACCACTTGTAGTATAAAGAAACTTGAGAATGTAGGCCTATAAATACTACTATGCATTTAATTGTGGGAGAGGAATGTTGATGAATAAGAAGAATAAGGATATCATGGACTCTACTACTATATATCACATCTCCATGTCAATCAGTTTCATTTCATATGGTTATCCCTTATTTTCATCTAAAATTGACATTGGTCCCACACCATTCCCATTCATTTTCCCCTTTGGGGCATCCTCACATGTGTTGTGGCCAAAGCTTCAGTCCCTGTTCATCCTTTCAACTTCTATTGGCTCCACCTACATTTATTATCCCTTTCAAATTATATTGGCTCCACCTACATTGATTATCCCTTGCTCACATATAGTTGATACCAATTGCAAAGTCAACCCTTTCATTCCTTTACCTACCCTGATTATACTACATGATATGCTCCCCTCTAGTGCACACATATTCCACTCTAATGAAGACATTCTAGAATCCATGGTTGCTCTTTATTTCTAGTGGGATGATTTAAACCATCATTTGTACTTCATTCCTCGAGATGCTTTCACCCTTTTAGATCAATACACCTTCAAGCCCAATGATTACATTCTCGATGTACACATAAATTGGTTCAAACACACTATCCCTACCCCATACGCTTTTGTGGAACAATATTAGCATTGCAGATTCCTCTAAAAAGGTTGCAACTTACAAATAACCTTTTTAAGAGTTTTAGGACATCTTTACGTAGTCATACTTAAAAATTCCTGTCTTAGACCACAGTATTTCAAACATCACACAAACACATGGTTGGACATGTCACATGTAGAAACACTCAAAACCTCATCTAAGTATGGAACATTAGGTCCCATATCATCTTTGGAAGTGGTATATGATCTAAAATTGGGTTTGCTTCTTCAGGTATTTTGGAATCGATTTTTTTCCATTGCTTCCACAATACATTATAATTGTTGTTGATAGTTTATACTTTATTTATACAGTGGTTTGTAGTTATATATTGGTAGCAAACATAGCCATCATTTTATCCTTAAAAAAATTCCCCTAGATAAGAAGAACACTAAGTTAACCATCATTGACAATTGCTCAATTCTCTATTGAAGGGAATGGAAGATTGGCACATTTTACAAAGGTTGCCATGTTAACAAGAACAATCAATTAGTACTTAAATATTTATGTATTGGTGAACATCTCTCTTCTTTGCTGCCATTGCAGATGCCCAGATGATATGAATAGTTATTGTGGCTAGGAAATAAGAATCATATATATAAATGTACCTGGAAACAGATAAAGTTAACCATGCACCCTTTGAGAATGCAAAATTCATTGCACAAACCTTGAAGCAAGAGATTCTTCTTTTTCAATGTTCTAACATGCAATTGAAATATACATGACATCTATTTCTCTTCCTCACTGTACTTCTAACAGAGGTTCAAACATGTCAACAAGAATATAATGTAAAGGATAGTAATAAATATCTGAAGAAAAATCCAATTAAAAGATCATGCCATCTCTGCACCCTTCATTCCATGGTTTATCAATGTCAATAAAATCACAAATTTTATCAGTGGGTGCTAGAACTCATATCTAAATGGTAGACACATATCCAAGGAATAGGAAACATAATCACAATACTTGTCAGTGGGTTCTGGTAATGAGATATAGATGGAAGTGAGCTTCTTGGAAACAAAAGCTAAGATACACTTGTTTTAATAGACCATCTTTCCCTTCACATACTACTGGCACCTTAAATGGGTTGCTAGAATTCTTTTAACTCAGAAATTTTCTATAAAAACTAGTAGTTCTCATATAGCTAAACTTTTGTATTTAAAAGCATTCTTACATTAAGCAAACTAATTGCAGTTGTAAGTAGACGAGCTAAAAATGATGTTTGATCACTTCTACTCGATGGGAAGGCTTGAAGAGAATTTTTTTCTATCCATAATAGAAATGTAAATGCATGTAGAGAACAACCATGAAAATATTTGGTGTTTATGTACATTATTCCAGCACAATTAGTAACCATAGAAAGCAAGAACAAGGACTTTCATAGGGAATCTCACCAAATTTGGATGAGGCATGGCATACATTCAAACCTAGTATTCATTGCTTAGGTTACCCATTGACTTTCTTCCAAAGCTCACTTGTGAATGATGATATGCACCTTGCACTTTGCACATGCCAACTCAATATTTCCCTTCTATCCTACTGTTCCATTTCTATACTATATCATATAGTACAAGAAATGACATAAGAAAGGGTTGCAATTTCTATGTACCAGCCATCCCATGAAAAAATTGCAAACAATATGTGCTATGCAGGTTCAGTTTTTTGTCTAATTCTATAGTCCTATGTGCACCCTCTTTTGGAATTTCAAATAATTCTATAGTCCTAAGTGCACCCTCCTTTGTAATTTCAAATAATTCTGTAGTCCTACGTGCACCCTAGATTGTACATTCATGGCACCATGGTTCATCTTCACATTAATTGCTAGTTCCAACATAAACAATGCATAGCCTTTTCCCTTATTGGCTGAGTCTATGCGCATTACCAGAGTGCTTTCTTTACATAACTCATACATTGGGTGTACTGTAAGCATCCAAGAATGAGAACTTCACTCTTAGGTTTCAATTTGGTTTAATTTTGGCCTAAAATTTCAGGGTTCATAGTGAATCCAATTCACTCCAATATTTTGAGTTATTATAGTTCCCAAGTGTAGGAGATCCCCATATCACATATGAGTGATCAGTTGTGGAATTTGATTGGTAATTGTCCCTCATGAGGCAATTTTACCCATCAACTACTATTAAAACACATTGATACTCTTCAAAAGTGTTCATTGAAATGCTTAAATTTTTTTAGAAATAGGGCATAATTTTCAAATTTGAAAGGTGGATTGGATTTGAATTTCCAACCCTGTGAGTGATACACTTATGGCCTTCACTATCTCAGGAAAATAGTATGGTCATCAATAGCTAAAGAAAATCTCCATCAACATTTTGTTTTGCTCATCTTAACCCCATTTTGTACCTCTCCAGATTGTATATTTATGTATTTAACACAGAAAGTTGTAAGTGGATCCAAACTCACGTGCACATCTACAAGAGTTGTTTATCAAGCCCAAATGTTCTCAATTTTATCTTCATATGACCAAGTTATGGCATATGTATGTTCTGTGTACTCAAGAACACATATTTAGGTGGGAAAAATTCATTCAATAAAAAACAATATACTCAAACAGGACTAAGATTTTGTTTTGACAGTTACATGAATTACAACAACCTAAGAGCCTTGCAACAAAATACTACATGTTGTATTCCAGCCTCCAATAACAAAAATGCACCGTCTGCATTTTTTGTTTTAGTTAGCCACGTGATTGTGAAGTTTCTCTTCAAGCATAAAAATCAATTGTTTATGTTCCCCTGATAGCAGTTTATGTGCCTCCATCACTTAGTACTCAATAATAAATTTCCCACAATGTATGGCATGACTATTTTTTATTCCTGGTTCTTGAGATTGAGCATTCACAAGTTAAGGCTATTATAAGGCTTCATTCTTGGCTCCAACACCAACATCATTTCATTGCTTGGCTATTTGATTACCAATGTTGTGTTATGTGGACCTAAAGTTCTTTTCTCTTGAAGGAATTATATGTTAGTATTCTGATTTACAAGTAGTATATGTGGACTTCCCAAGTTACAGTGACATTTCTAGGCTAGTGGTTTGACTTGGCAAATGGCCTATGTGATCTTCCCAATGACTGTCAAAATATGGGTCATGCAATATTGGAGTTTTAGTTTTAGATTGCTTCTAGGGTGGGATATGTGCTCTTACCTTGCCCTTTTATCTTTGTTTCATTGATATCACCCCCACTTTTTTATGAAAATGAAGAGTTTGGTTCTTTGAAATCTCCTCATTGCTTCAATGTATTGTCATGTACATGGAACATCACTCACCCTTTAACTATTCTTTGGATTCTCATGGCCATCTTATTTCCCTTCATTAGGAGAACAACATGGAAATCAAGGACACATTATAGAATGAAAATACCTTTGACTGAATGTGATTCAAAGATGTTTTGATAGTCACTAGTAGGTGTGTTCTTTCCACCAACCATACTTCCTCTCACTTCTGGATTGGTTCATGCCAGCTAGAGATGCGACTCAATGAGGTTTGAAGCTTGACTTTAAATACTTGGGAATGCATTCTTTAAACCTTCAATGAAGTTCACTACCTTTTTCAAATCTGCAATTAATTTGTTTTGATTGTGGCGGTAGTTCATGTCATTCTTTATGTGTTTGATGACTAATTCATAAGGTTGAACATGGTTTCCTTCTTATGGTTTCTAGTGAGAAACTTCAACCATCTTAAAAAGAAATTTAGTATGCTAGTATATGTCAAATAATGATTCCAACATATTTTAAACATCGGTATTCAAGTTTTTAGTAAAATGTTCTTAAACAATATAGTATAATAGTAAGAGTAGGATGTTTTTTCCAAGTGACATCTTAGTTATGAAAGGTAGTTTTGGAAGATTTTTATGTATTTCTTGTTACAAATTAAAAAAATTATGAAGGTCTATGGACTAAGATATAAGTACATGTATTACTTGTAACACTTTTTGGGAAGATGATATAATATCCTTACTAAGAGTTATTGAATTTTAGAGAATGGCGAATAGGATATTGACCCAGATTGAATTCAGAGGCACTCGTGTCAATGGTGAACATTAATGTCATAACATGTTTGGGATTGTTATGATGAATTCCATATGGACTATCTATTAAGTTTAACCTAATTTGACTAGCAAGATCACTGAAAGAAACACAATCACAAGATAGACAAAGATTTTCCCTAGGAAACCCTCATGGGGTAGAAAACCCAACAAAGCATTCCTCAATATAGATAATCAACCCAATACAAGATGTAGTCCTCAACAAGAGCTCCTTCTCCTCGTATGCAGACCTCTCTCTCTCCTATGCGCCAATGACAAGTGAGTGAATGAATGAGATAAGTGAGGAACATACCTCCTCTACTTATACTCATCTCCCAATTGACTTTTTACCCTAATGGGGCCGACCTCTCCTAGGAGAGTCTAATAACCCCCAAATAGTAAACTCAGGGACAACCTCACATGGGAGATCTAATAACCCTAGTTACCACACTCTCTCAGAGGAATAACCATCTCCGGATATACAATAGGGTTACCACGGAGGAATGTATCATTTCTGGAATAATAAAATACAAATATAATATTTTTTGAAGTTACAATATTTCAACACTCCCCCTTCACGAGAAGGATATTATAACAACATCTTTAGGAGTAAGGAGTCATCAACAGCATGGTACATGATACATCTATAAATCATTGGAAGCTTTCTTCATACATCATCATCAGTAACTCAACAGTTACTGGAACATCATCATCTTCAGTACTGAGTCTTCATCTTCTGCAACACTCGATCAGCTACAGCATCATCATCATCTCGATCTACAGCATCTGGATCATCTCGATCTACAGCATCTCGATCTACAACATCTGGATCATCTCGATCTACAACATCTGGATCATCTCGATCTACAACATATGGATCATCTCGATCTACAGCATCTGGATCATCATAGCAGCATAATCTGCAATACACATGATCTAGTTACAGGATGACCAATCCTTATCAGTTTTAGACAAGTCTCATGTCTATGGATGATGCAATCTAGATCTACTTCCAGGATGACCAATCCTTATCAATTTTAGACAAGTCTCATGTCTATGGACGATGCAATCTAGATCTACTTCCAGGATGATCAATCCTTATCAATTATAGACAAGTCTGATGTCTATGGACGATGCAATCCATGATCCTTTTAAGACAAGTCTCATGTCTAGGGACAATACAGTCCTATCATGTACATTTTGAACCAAATGTCCAGGGACGATGCAGTCCTATCATGTACATTTTGAACCAAATGTCCAGGGACGATGCAGTCCTATCACGTACATTTTGAACCAAATGTCCAGGGATGATGCAGTCCTATCACGTACATTTTGAACCAAATGTCTAGGGATGATGCAGTCCTATCACGTACATTTTGAACCAAATGTCCAAGGACGATGCAGTCCTATCACCTACATTTTGAACCAAAGGTTCAGGGATGATGTAGTCCTATCACGTACAATTTGAACCAAAGGTTCAGGGACAATGCAGTCCTATCACGTACATTGTGAACCAAAGGTTCAGGGATGATGCAGTCCTATCACGTACATTTTGAACCAAAGGTTCAGGGATGATGCAATCCTATCACGTACATTTTGAACCAAAGGTTCAGGGACGATGCAGACCTATCACGTACATTTTGAAACAAAGGTTCAGGGACGATGCAGTCCTATCACGTACATTTTGAACCAAAGGTTAAAGGGACGATGCAGTCCTATCATGTTCATTTTGAACCAAAGGTTCAGGGACGATGCAGACCTATCGCGTACATTTTGAACCAAAGGTTCAGGGATGATGCAGTCCTATCACGTACATTTTGGACCAAAGGTTCAGGGACAATGCAATCCTATCATGTCCACAAGGGACCACTTTCTCGGAGACATGTGTCTATGGATCTCTTTTAGGACATGTGTCAAAGGATGATACAATCCACTTGTAAAATTAGACCAAGTCTAAGGACCACTTCATCCACCTCATCATCGGTATCACCAATACAGGTATCCATATCATCGACCTCATAGTCGATATCATCAATACAAGTATCCTCATCATCGACCTCACTATCGGTATCATCAATACAAGTATCCACATCATCAACCTCATTGTCGATGTAGGCAATCTCATCATCAGCGACCACATCACTCCCCCTTTCGAGGAGGGTCCTTCTGAATTACACCAAGCTTGTCTCGGAAATACTCAAACTTTACTCGAGATGGAGGTTTGGTCAATATATCAGCAACTTGTTCGTCAGTGCTTACATACTCAAGCTTGATAGCTCCTTTCTACACCATATCCTGTATATAGAAATATCGGATCTCTATGTGCTTTGAATTATCATGGAACACTGGATTCTCTGTCATCTTGATACAACTCTAGTTGTCACACATGATCACAGTGGGGTCCATCTCTAAGTCAAATAGTCCTGATAACAGTTTCCGAATCCATATTGCTTCACAACTAGCAGAGCAAGCAGCTTTATATTCCGCTTCAGCTATGCTAAGAGCCACACTAGACTGCTTCTTGCTAAACCATGAGATCATGGCAGATCCTAGACAATAAAATCCTCCTGATGTGCTCTTCATGTCCGATACACTTCCTGCCCAATCAACATCTGTATATCCATGCAGTCTAAAGTCATGATCTCCAAGATAACATAGACCAAAATCTATCGTACCTTTTAGGTACCTCATCACATGCTTTGCATCTATCAAGTGAACTCGACTAGGTTCCACTAGATACTGACTCAAGGTATTCACAACAAAGTATATGTCTAGTCTGGTATTTTTCAAATACATCAATGACCTAATAATATATCTATACAGAGTCATATCCACTAACTTTGATGAGTCATCATCTAACAGCTTCAATTTGGAATCCATGGGAGTTGCTATGGCTTTACATTCCAACATATCAAATATATTCACGATTTCTATAGCATACTTTCCTGGGTTGAGAAAGATTCCTTTTGGGCCTTGCCATACTTTTAGACCTAGGAAGTAGTGCATCAATCCGAGATCTTTCATCTCGAATTATGAAGAGAGCTTCTTCTTGCACTCGATAATCTGTCTCTCGTTTCTAGTCAGAAATAGATCATCCACATACAACAATAATATGATAGGTTCATCATCCATAACTTTGAGATAAAGGTTAGGATCAGCTTTAGTTTTGGTAAAGCCCAAGCTTGTCAAGAAACTGTCAATTCTTTTGTACCAAGCTCTAGGAGCTTGCTTCAACCCATACAAATCCTTCTTCAGTTTGAATACGTGGGTTCTTCTATCTTCAACCTCAAATCATTGTGGTTGTTCTATGTACACTTCCTCCTCAATCACACCATTCAAGAAGGCTGTCTTTACATCCAGTTGGTGTAATTCACACTTCATCATAGATGCAAGTTCCATGATGGTTCTAATGGAAGTGTACCTTGCAACTAGTGCAAATGTTCCTTCATAGTCAATTCCCTCTTTCTGAGAGAATCCTCTGGCCACAAACCTTGCCTTATATTTTTCAATGCTGGCATCTGCAGCATGCTTTATATTGTATATCCATTTGGAGGATACCACACTCTTGTCCTTTGGCTTGGGAACTATATCCCAAACATCATTCTTCATTATTGATAGGTATTCCTCTGTCATTGCCTCCACCCACTCTTTCTTATGGGATTCTTCTTCATAACTAGTGGGTTCTTGATCTACAAGATCACACATCAGGGCCAAATAGTTGGAAAATTTCTTTTGTTTCTTTCTCACCCTAGTGGATCCTTCAGGAGCTCCATACTTTTCTGCTCCTAGTATAATGTCTCTTTCCCATGTTGGTTTTCTCTTCCTTGATATTTCCATGACAGGGGGTTCTTGTGGTTCCATCATGTCATGGTCTTTAGGTGTTGTCTCTTCAGGGGTGGGTGCAGCTTCTGTAATTATGGAAGGTGCATCTTCCTCATATACTTCTTCATGCTGGCACTTCCTAGATCTCTTTAGAGTTGCCTCTTCATCAAATGTCACATCCCTACTTATTTCCATATGATAGAATCCTGGGATGTAAATTATGAATGCTTTGGATGCTTCACAATATCCAACAAATATTCCTTTCTTCGCAGAAGGATCTAGCTTGGTCCTCTTTTCTTTTGGAATGTGAATGTATACTGGGCATCCAAATATCTTGAGGTGACTTACCTCAGGATTCTTCCCTGTAAATACTTCTTCCGGGGTCTTTAAATCAAGAGCAATATGAGATAGTCTATTTTGCACATAGACTGTTGTCCTAGCTACTTCATCCCATAAATACATATGCAGGTCTTGATCATGTATCATTGTCTTTACAACTTCCATGATGGTCCTATTCTTTCTCTCCGCAACACCATTTTGTTGAGGATTGTAGGGACTGGTTAGCTCCGTCTTGATTCTAGCTCCTTTACAAAATACTTCAAAGTCTTTTGAAGTATATTCTCCACCATTATCTGTCTTGAGTATCTTGATCTTCTTTTCTGAATGATTTTCTATCAAGGATTTGAATTCCTTGAAATTTCCAAAGAATTCATCCTTTCCCTTTAGGAAATATATCCAAGTCTTTCTTGAGTAGTCATCAATGAATGTAAGGTAGTATTCATATCCACTCAAGGATGTGGATGGCATTAGTCCACATACATCTGAGTGAATCAATTCCAATGTACTCTTAGTCTTTGTTTCACTCTTTGGAAATGGGTTCTTGATATTCTTCCCGTTTGCACATCCTTTGCAAGTGCCCTCATGATCAATTTTTAAGTCTGGTAGTGCTATGAATATCTTGCTCACACGAGGTAGTGCTTTGTAGTTAATGTGAGAAATCCTTCTATGCCAAAGCTCACTTGGGCTAGTGGATTCATGAACAAGGGCAGCTTCTAGATGGCCTTTGAGTTTGTATAGACCTCCTTCCTCTTCACCAATAACAATTGCATCCTCAATTGATTTTCCTTTGGGCCACATGAGTACTTCACCATCTATGAATGCAACTCTATATCCTTTCTTATCTAATGCTGAGATAGAAAGTAAGTTCTTCTTCAAACCTGGTACATATAAGATTTCCTTCATCTTCAATGGGGTTCCAGAATCAAGTTTGTAGCTTGCTTCACCAATTCCCTTGATGGGATATTGATAGTCATCTCCTACAGATACCTTCTGTGGAGAGGACTTCTCTTCAAGTCTTGAGAGAGTCTTCTTTTTCCCTGTCATGTGCTTTGAAGCACCACTATCAATGAGCCATGTATCTTCTCCAGGTGTCATAGACCTAGAGAGTGCAGAGAATAGAACATATTCTTCCACATCTTCCTTTTCTACTTTAGTTCTTTTCTTTTGAGGCCTTTCCTCTTCTTCTTCTTCACTATCATCTTCTGCTACATGTGCATGACATCTTTTGTGAATATTCTTCCTCTTCTTCTGTGAAGTACAATTTCTAGCAAGGTGTCCTAGTTTGAGACAGTTGTAACATTGAACTATGGAGAGGTCTCTTTGTGAGTTTACTCCCCCTCTCTTTTTAAATCTATGAGGAGGTTGGGATTCCATGTGACCATTCTTCTTGGAGTTGAAATGATTCCTTCTTCTTCTTCTGGTGTGAGTAGCCAAAGCTTGGTCATCCTCCTTGAGAAGGGCTTCTCTATTGGCTACCCTAGCTTCTTCTTGAATGCAATCCTCCCATACCACATCAAACTTCATACTTTCTTTCCTCGCACACATGGTTTGGATGAATGAATCCCAAGGTCTAGTGAGACCATTTAGAGCAGTCATGACTAGTTCATCTTCATCAAGAGTATCTCCAATGGAATCTAGTTGTTCCTTGAACTGGGAAACCCTTGAGAAATAGTATTGAATGGATTCTCCTTTATTCATCTTGGTGCTCTTCAATTGAGCTCCCAGATTCATCTTCCTATTGATGTTCTTTCCCTCATACATTCTGGAAAGGGCATCATACATTTCCTTTGGGGTCTTCTTGGATGCCACTTGGGGAATCAAGTGGTCTTTGATAGAATCAACAATGATTCTCCTTTCCCTAATCAGGTCCTTCCTATACTTCTCTTTGGCTTCATCTTCTTCAGGTTCTGCAACCTCATCTTTAATATATTGGACAAGATCATTCTCTTCAAGAATGAGACCAATTATGTATTTCCATGCCCAGAAATTTTCTATACCCTCTAGCTTGTCTTCAAGCTTAGTGCTTGGAGCCATCTTATCAAGGGGTCAAAGAGATTGAAGTTTCAAAATATAGAATAGTACTTACCAGGGGATGATCTTGATTGAATTGAGAATTCTGGTGTGATCAACTTCTGGAAGTTTCAACTTTACACCTTCCGGATCTGCAACAAAATTTCTAGTTTTCTGGTCTTCTCTTTTCTGGATTTTTGGTGCACAGGTTCGTAGCTTTTCTGGTTCACTGGTGCATAGGTGCACAGTTTTTCTAGTTCTCTGGTTTTCTGCACTTTTGGTCAAACTAGGGTTTGAATTTTCCGGAGTTCTACCCACTCAAAAAGTTCGATCTAGGGCTCAAAACTTCGATTTTGAGGAGGGATATCTAGCCATGCAATGAGATTCCAAAAATTCCAACTTTTGTAGAAACCCTAATTTTCACTGGAGGAGGAGAGAGAGGTATTTTCACCTTGTGAAAGATGTCCTATTCAGGCTCGCTTTGATAACATGTTAAGTTTAGCCTAATTTGACTAGCAAGATCACTGAAAGAAACACAATCACAAGATAGACAAATATTTACCCTGAGAAACCCTCATGGGGTAGAAAACCCAGCAAAGCATTCCTCAATATAGATAATCAACCCAATACAAGATGTAGTCCTCAACAAGAGCTCCTTCTCCTCCTATGTAGACCTCTCTCTCTCTCCTATGCGCCAATCACAAGTGAGTGAATGAATGAGATAAGTGAGGAACATATCTCCTCTACTTATACTCATCTCCCGAGTGACTTTTTACCCTAATGGGGCCGACCTCTCCTAGGAGAGTCTAATAACCCCCAAATAGTAAACTCAGGGTCGACCTCACATGGGAGATCTAATAACCCTAGTTACCACAATGTCTCAGAGGAATAACCATCTCTGGATATACAATAGGGTTACCATGGAGGAATGTATCATCTCCGGAATAATAAAATACAAATATAATATTCTTTGAAGTTACAATATTTCAACACTATCGCATGGTTCTAGAGGAACAAGAAATGGTTCACTCTATTTGATGTTGCTGTAGTATTTCTCACCTTTTAAACATGTTATCCATGTTTATTAATATTCTCGACAAATTCAAATATTTTGATTTGTTTTAGAAAATAACCCTTTGAAATTGAAAAGGGTTGAAGTCTATTTTTTACACTCCAAATATTGAAGTCTCTGGGCGTTTTTATCATCATTGGGAGAATTTTGAAGTGGACGAGACAAGTATTGAAGTGCATGGGGCATTTCTATCATCATTGGGTCAATTTAAAAGTACATGGGGGAAGTACTGAAGTGCCTGGGGACAATTTTGAAGTGCGTAGGGAAAATATTGAAGTGCATGGGGATTTTTTATCATCCTTGGGAGAATTTTGAAGTGCCTTGGAAAATACTGAAGTGCTTAAGGCATTTTTATAATCTTTCAGAGAATTTTGAAGTGCCCGGGGAAAGTATTGAAGTGCCTGGGGTGTTTTTCTCATCATTGGGTGAATTTATAAGTGCCTGGGGCATTTTTCTCATCACTGGGTGAATTTAGAAGTGCATGGGGTTGTTGTTTATAAATGTATGGAATAATTTATAGTGTTGCGACATTTTAAAATAGTGATGGGAAAAGTTATCACTTGCTGAGGCAAATTTGTGTGGATTGGGGCATTTTTGTGATTGCTTGGGTGATTATATCAATGTTGGGTGTTTTCCTCCCTTGCCCAGGGCATCTTTATCATCATTGGATGAATTTTGAAGTGTCTAGGGAAAGTAATGAAGTGCCTAGGCAAACATGGAAGTGGACGGGGGTGATTTTATCTTCATTGCAAGAATTTTCAAGTGCCTAGGGAAAATATTGAAGTGTATGGGTGTTTTTATCATTGTTGGGAGAATTTTGAAGTGGTTGAGGAAAGTATTGAAGTGCATGGGGCGTTTCTATCATCATTGGGTCGATTTAGAAGTGCATGGGGCAAGTATTAAAGTGTTTGGGGGCAATTTTGAAGTGCTTGGGGAAAATATTGAAGTGCATGGGGAGATTTTATCATCCTTGGGAGAATTTAGAAGTGCCTCGGAAAATATTGAAGTGCTTAGGGAATTTTTATCATCTTTCGAAGAATTTTAAAGTGCTCGAAGCAAGTATTGAAGTGCCTGGGGCGTTTTTCTCCTCTCTGGGTGAATTTAGAAGTGCATGGGGCATTTTTATCATCACTGGGTGATTTTAGAAGTGCTTGGGGTTGTTGCTTATCAATGTAAGGATTCTTTTATAGTGTTGGGATGTTTTAAAATAGTGATGGAAAAATTTATCACTTGCCAAGGCAAATTTGTGTGGATTGGGGCATTTTTGTGATTATTTGGGTGATTATATCATTGTCGGGTGTTTTTCTCCCTTGCCTAAGGAAAGTATTGAAGTCCCTAGGGAATATTTATCATCATTGGACAAATTTTGAAGTGTCTAGGTCAAGTAATGAAGTTCCTGGGAAAAAATGGAAGTGGACAAGGGCATTTTCATCTTCGTTGCGAGAATTTTCAAGTGTCTGGGGAAAATATTGAAGTGTATGGGTGTTTTTATCATCGTTGGGAGAATTTTGAAGTGGCCGAGGCAAGTATTGAAGGTCATGGGGTATTTCTATCATCATTTGGTCAACTTAGAAGTGCATGGGGCAAGTATTGAAGTGCCTCGAGGCAATTTTGAAGTGCTTGGAGAAACTATTGAAGTGCATGCGGTGCTTTTTTCATCCTTGGGATAATTTAGAAGTGCCTCGGAAAACATTGAAGCACTTAGGCCATTTTTATCATCTTTTGAAGAATTTTGAAGTGCCTAGGGCAAGCATTGAAGTTCCTGGGCATTGTTCTCCTCATTAGGTGAATTTAGAAGTGCATGGGGCATTTTTCTCATCACTAGGTGAATTTAGAAGTACCTAAGGTTGTTGTTTATCAATGTATGGATGATTTTATAGTGTTGGGATGTTTTAAAACAATGATGGGAAAAGTTATCACTTTCCAAGGTAAATTTGTGTGGATTGAGGCATTTTTGTGATTGCTTGGGTGATTATATCATTATCGGGTGTTTTTCTCCCTTTCCTAGGGATTCTTTATCATCATTAGATGAATTTTGAAGGGTCTAGGGCAAGTAATGAAGTGCCTGGGCAAACATGGAAGTGGACAGGGGCGTTTTTATCTTCATTGTGAGAATTTTCAAGTGCATGGGGAAAATATTGAACTGTATGGGCGTTTTTATCATCATTGGGACAATTTTGAAGTGGCCGAGGAAAGTATTGAAGTGCATGGGGCATTTTTATCATCATTGGGTCAATTTAGTAGTGCATGGCGCAAGTATTGAAGTGCCTGGGGCCAATTTTGAAATGTTTAGGGAAAATATTGAAGTTCATGGGGAGTTTTTATCATCCTTGGGAGAATTTAGAAGTGCCTCGAAAAATATTGAAGTACTTAGGGAATTTTTATCATCTTTGCGAGAATTTTGAAGTGCCCGGGGCAAGTATTGAAGTGCCTGGGGTGTTTTTCTTGTCAATGGGTGAATTTTGAAGTGCCCGGGGCATTTTTCTTGTCAATGGGTTAATTTTGAAGTGCATGGGGCATTTTTCTCATCACTGGGTGAATTTAGAAGTGCATGGGGTTGTTTTTAATCAATGTGAGGATGCTTTTATAGTGTTGGGACGTTTTAAAACAGTGATGGCCAAAGTTATCACATGTCGAGGCAAATTTGTGTTTATGGGGGCATTTTTGTGATTGCATGGGTGATTATATCATTGTCAAGTGTTTTTATCCCTTGCCTATGGAAAGTATTGAAGTGCCTAGGGAATATTTATCATCATTGGATGAATTTTGAAATGTCTAGGGCATGTAATGAAGTGCCTAGCAAAACATGGAAGTGGACGGGAGTGTTTTTATCTTCGTTGCGAGTTCAAGTGCCTGGGGAAATATTGAAGTGTATGGGCGTTTTTATCATCGTTGGGACAATTTTGAATTGGTCAAGGAAAGTATTGAAGTATCACTTGCTGAGGAAAATTTGTGCAGATTGAGCCATTTTAAGTATTCACTGACAAATATGCAACTCTCCTACCATTCGACACCAAAGAGAAGAAATTTTTGTGAGACGATTGGTTGGAAGCTTGGAATTGGTCCAATAACTATCTCTCAATATAAAGGAAGTGGGCCGCTACTAGGATATTCACTTAATTCTATCAATTTGTTGGCATGTCAAGATTCATGACCCCGCATGTCCATTGGACCATTAAGGGACGAGATAAGAAGTAGAGTCCCTACTTACCTTGAATCTAGTTAGTGCAGTCGTGTTTTGTCGACACCTTCTAGTTGTGAGTGATCCAATACTGCTTGTGAAATGTATAAATAAATCCATCCTCTCCTCATTCATACACTTATTCATTCGAGAGTCTAGGAGTTGAGAGAGTCCAGAGTTGAGCTCCAGTGTATGTGCTTCTGTTGCACTACCTCAGTAATCTACATAATCAAAAGTTTGAGTCTTATTGGCAAAATATTCACCAAATTTTTACTATATTTTATAAATCATTGAAAGATTCGCCAAGTTTTTACAATTTTTTATAATTAAGTGAAATATTCGCCAAGATTTTACAATATCTTATAATTTAGTAAAATATTCGCCAATATTTTACATCATTATATAATGAATCTCCCAAAAAATTATATATACATATTATATTATTGATAAAATCGCCTTCAAGTTTTCCTATATATCGGGGAGATTCGCCCATTTTTTATACATATAAATTTTGGGGGGGTTCTTAAAATAATCCCTGGTTCAAAGAGACACACCTCATGTTGAATGTTATCCTTCAAGGTGCCAATGAATAAACACAATAGATTATCTTATGAAAGGTTCTTCACTCTAAGACTTAGCTTCTGAAACTGTTTGATGTGCTCTGCAACTAGACCTTTTTTCTTGAGATTTATTAACTAGCTAAATAAGGTATTTCTATTAATATCCCCATAATGTGCAATCAGTTCTTCGGTGAATATAGACCAAGATATAATAGAGTCCTTTTAATGGTCATAAAGCCATTGGTACCATACAAATTGATCAAGATCTAAATATAATGATGCAATAGTTACCTTTTGCAAACTTGGAACCTGGTGTAGATCAAAGAATTGCTCCATTTGGAATATCCATGTTATTGGATTATTGCCATCAAAATTTCTCATGTCAATCTTGGGAATTTGGGTACCCCTTCGTGATCATCCTTGATGAATTCCATTACCAGAATCATTTCCTCTTGGAATATTCTTATTCATGGAAGGTTTCTCAACATGATAATTATCTTTATCCTCTTGAGTATCCTGGAACACATCATCACCTATAGGAAGAGTATGCCTTGAATTTTGTACGATATTAAAAAGTGTCATATTCCCCATCAACTTTTCGTATAGATTAAGTAAATCAACTATTCTCACCAAAACTTTCATAATTTCCTTCATTTTATTCAAATTCTCCTCTAAATGATCCAAATAACCTTTTTTCACAGACCCTTTAATCATATCTTCCAATGCAGACACTAAAAAATAGAGATCTTCCCTTTCATAACACGTTGATGATTGATCCTCTAGTGGTTTTGATGGAGTGTGACTCTTTAGACTTCCGTTTGGTGGAATTGTGAACAATATAAATAGATATCACACCTTATGTGTCACCACAATTAGATCCTTCTACTCAAAGTTAATAAAAAAATGGTGTATCTTTTCAAACCCTGATTGGAAGACAGTTTTAAGGCCAACTTGAAACCGATGTAAATTTTAAATTTATGCTCGTATGGGTCCGAAACTTTGTACTATGGTATCCCAATGCATTCTCTTTCCAATTCCACAGGTACAACCTAATTTGGAATTACCAATAAGAATTTATTGTGAATTTCCCAACACCTCTTATTTTTGGTATTTCCAGAATACCGAACTTGTACTATATGTCACGCATCCAATATTTTCTATCTGATGTTGATAACCCTACCAAAGATACTTTGGTATGTCTTATTTCCAATTCAACAGGTATCACTCAATTTGGATCTTGCATGCCCTAGATATGACCTTTTTCTCAGAACACTTGTTTTAGACTAGTTTTTGGACTAGTCATACGCCCTCACTTCTAAAGAGAATATCTCCGAATGTGTAATGTTTCAAGATCTGAAACTTGGACCAAATTTACATAAGCATTTTTTCTATATGGTTTTTAAGTCTCGCTCTATGAAACCTTTTATAACAAATTTTATAGTTAGAATTCCAAGCTGACGCATTTTGAAGAAACCAGACCCAAGGAAAGGGATCTGCTACCAAATGTTATGCAACAAATTTCCAAAAAGAGTATGAAAAAAGAAGAAATAGATCAGAAAGAGTACTCCATGACTTGATTGAATAAAATAGCTGAATAAAAAGCCTCTTCTAGGGGGAAACCTCATACAACGAACTAAGTACACAAGACAAGACAAGATAAGATACTCCAAATGAAAGTTCTCCTTCCTATATATAGGAGACTAAGGGGTACAATCCCAACTAGCTGACCCAAGACGACATAACTAATATAACCGTACTAATGAAAATTACCACTAATAAACCAAATTTGACATCAAAACTAATGTAATGAACCACAATATAGAGGGGGAATGTGCCCATATTTAGGGCTTAACAGAAGTAAACAATATATATAAATAATCATGATACCTAATAAGTAGAATTGACTAATACATAATTGCATGATGCATAATTATATGAATTGATTGCATATTAGTCATATAATAAGAATAATCAAGAGCATATCGTAATATAGGCTACTGTATATGTTATTAGTACATAATTGAGAATTACCACTACTAGCCACATGGGTAACATTGACATATGCAATATTACTAGTCACTTAGGTGCATATTGTATGATTCTTGAGCATATTAAACACTACCCAAGTATAATGTAACTTCAAGCGAATTTTCCTGAAAGATGGAAGAATGTAACAACCAAAAATTAATATTAATTTAACTATAAATAAAAACATAGGAAGACTAAATTAAATAGTAAAATAGTAAATAAGTAAATTTAATATTTAATTAGGTTAAATTTAATATTAAAAAAATACTTGTTACCAACAATAATAGGATAAATATGACCAATAATATTAAAATAATATATAAATAAATAAATAAAAGAAAATTTGTTAATTAAAAATAATAAGATATCTTGGTTTAATACTAAATAAAAGTGAGAAAAACTGTTAAAAAACTAAAAGGATTGGAGGAGAAGGGCATTCATTATTCTTAGATTTTTAGTGTCTCACTAAGGGGTTGGTTAGGTGGATATCCATCCCCCACACGTTGTTTTCTCTAATTTCTTATAGATATTGAGAGGTAAAGTCTTCAACAATTCATTGGATTATATGTATGTTTTCTTCTTGTTTTTTTATCGATGCAATGTTTTAGATTTTTTTTCTTATGAAAAAAATGATTCTAATTAATTGTATGATATACTAGTTTTCCTAGTAAATTTTGTTCTTATGGCCATTGGAACCTTACGGAACCGAACCGTGAGTAAATAAGATGGGATTTTTTAGCCTTAAGGATTACTTCCTCTTCAATTTGTGGGGGTTTTGAGGCCACATCCTTACCTATAGTGGGGAGGAGGGATTTAAGGAACCAGTCTAAGAAGATATGGCCATCAAGCTTAATCTTACAAAGACTTCTTAGTCATTGCCACTCATGTATATGATCAATAATATGGGTGGATGAGTTTTGATGGAATAACAATGGGATATCTACTCCCTCATCGTAACGAACAAGTAACTAGAAAAACATCAAGAAAGTGGCTTCTAGGGATAAAGCATTGGGGTGTACCCCATTGGGTTGCTTGATGTACCACTTGTCAATGATGGAAATCAAGGACCTCTGTAACAATGTAACTGGAATAATTTATGATGTTATTGGAGGACCACCACAAATAAATGGACATAATATGGTTCGAAGGGTCCTCGTCTAGTTTCCCTTCAAAATTAGGGATTTTCGAGGAGAGTTTAGTGGGAATTTGAGGGCATGAAGGATCATGTCAGATGGGATCATTGGTTACTATCTCCAAATTAGGAAGGTTGATATTAACCATGAATGGAAGAATCATAGTAGGGAATTAGGTAGAGAGGCCAACAATGGTGTCGGCATTGGATCAGTAGGTGGAACTACCACCAATGATTCCTCCACTAGAAAGAGGAACATTTCTGCCACTTAAAATGAGGATACCACTGGAGACGAGAATATTATTGGCCATGGTGCTAGAAAAATGATGAGACGAGGGAGATATGGGCTGAGAGGAACATGGATTTGATGACTCTTATGAATAATAGGAAGAGCATGAGGAGTGTCTAATAGGGACATGCCTAGGTGGAATGATAGATTTTCCTAAGAATCTATATGAAGGGGGACAACCCCAAAGTCTCCTCAAGATAATGGGATATCAATGGGATCCAACGACATGAAAATGGGATCTCTACTCCCCCATCCTAACAAACAAGTAATTGGAAAAATGTCAAGAAAGTGGAGGCTAGGGATACAGAATTGGAGTGTACCCCATGGGGTTGCTTGATGTACGACTTAGCAATGACGATAGTCAAATTCCTATGAAATAAATGTAACTAAATGGAATCATCTACGATGTTGTTGGAGGAGCACCAAAAATGAAAGGACATAACATGGTTCTAGGGGTCCTCGCCTACTTTCCCTTCAAACTTAGGGATGTTCAAGGATATTTTAGTGGGAATTTGAGGCCATGAAGGATCATGTCAGATGCTATCATTGGTTAGCCTCATCAAATTGGGAAGATTGAGACTAACCATGAATAGATGAATCACAATAGGGAATGAGGTGGAGAGTCCAATAGTGGTGTTGGCATTACCTCAGCCAGTGGAACCACCACCAAATATTTCTCCGCCATAAAGAGGGACATTTTTCCACTTAAAATTAGGATACTACTAGAAATGGGAATATTACCTTCCTTGGTTCTAGAAAAAGGGTGAGATGAGGGAGATATGGGCTAAGAGGAATCTGAATCTGATGACTCTAATGAATAATCGGGAGAGGATGAGGAGTGTCTAATAGGGACATTCCTAGGTGTACCAATAGATTGGCCTAAGAATTTGTACAAAGGGGAACGACCCCAAAGTCTTCGAGAATACATCGAGGGAGCTATGGTGACATGATCCAAGGTAATCAATCCAAGAATGCAGGTCTAAAAGAAGGCTAATATAATAAATGGTCCAATCAATAATAACAACTCTATAAATGGTGCTAAATAAAATAACAAGTGCAACTTGGGTGCAACAAGTGATCTAATCTAGTCAAAGTAAAGAAAAATGAAAAGCACACTCTATAAAGCGAAAATACACAATAGTCCTATAAGGTGAACTACAACATGAAAATGTAATAAAAAAATATTCCTCAAATATTTTCAGGCAATGGGGGTCTCAAGTTCACTGTGAAAAAGAAGTAGAAATATGAACAAGGGTCTTCCAAACACCAAACTCGGATAGGTGTCTCAAGCCCTACCAAGCCAATTAGAGGAGATCGAAAGGAACAGTTTTAAAGAATCCATGTTCACTGTTATTTGCTCCAGGTACCCCCCCCAACCTGTGAGGGTCACCTCTAGGTATAATGCCTAATGAAATGGTCACTATGGTACCTCATTCTTAGACACATTCAACATGTTTACACCAACTCCAGCCTGAAAGAAGCAATCCAGATGATCTTTGGTATCTGAAAGGGAAACATGCCCCAATCATCCCTCTTGTTTTGGTATTTCCACATACCATCTTGAGAGGATGGGACTACCAATAAACTAGTCGTGATAGTGTTTGAAAATACTAGAATATTTTGGTTCCCTAAATAGTCAATCACTATGTCTCACATGTATAGTGACGAGGGGAATTATTTGTATGCCTATCCCCAATGTCCGAACCGAGATACAAAATTATTTTGGTTTTCAATTGAGGAATTTAATGTGTTTATATTATGGTTGATTTTAGGCTCCACTTGGGGTCATGAACCAAGTGATGTTTTTAATTAAGGTGTGAAAGTGTGTGCAAACATCAAATGTAAATGATGTTACAATGATGAAATGAGAGACAAGATAATTTCAATATATAGAACTAAATAATGTTTTTTCTAGGAATAGGTGGTTGATTTAACCATGCTTGCTATGCTTCCTCTCCAAGTTGTGCTCATTTAATAACATTCCCTTGATTTTACATTATAGCAAGGGTGTAATGGTAGATGATAGATAGGCCGCTTTTCATCAAAATTCTAATTGTAAAATTATTGAAAATTACATCGATAATATTAGTAACACAATGCATTTAACACGTGCAAACATTATAACAAACATTTATTAGAAGCATGGAATTTTTTTTTTTTTTTTCGTGATAATAAACTTGCAGCTGACGAATTTTTAAAACATACGTCGAATTAAGCAATACATTTCCATTAGTTACATTGAAATTCCAAAAATACAATTACTCAATGATCTTTTCTTATGCCCCAAGGGCATATTTAAAGGTATGCCCAATGCAAAGAATTGTTTAAGAGTAGTTGGTGGTCTGTGGAAGTTATAATTTATTAACAATTTGTCAGCAAGAGAAAAGCTGCATATTGCATGCAGAACAAAAAAATTAAATGTCTTATTTTTCCTAAATAACTCTTTGTCATTAGAATGTTCCTCAAATGAACAATTTGCACTAAATAATGAGGACCTACAACTATTTATATAACCTGTAATGTTCACATGAATTTTTGGATGACCATCAATATATAACAAGTTTTTCATGTTAAAGTTTCCACAAGCATAATCATTCATGCACATCCTATACATGGAATGATATATTTGTATTTAACAATATTTAAGTAATAAGGCTGACTATAAAGATGGACATAAAATGTCGTATGTGATACTAATTGTTTGGGAGGAACATATACATGTGAAAGGATGACACAACCCAAGATTTGCAACATATATATTAGAATTGGAAATCATATAACTATTACCAAAAAAGGACAATTTGGTTCCAACATTAGGCATAGGCATGGAAGATGGACACACACCATACAAAGTGTGTTTGTAACAGGTTTGGTATTTACTTTGCATATGGATAGGAAGAGGGAATTCATTGCTACCCTCCAACACTTGAACCGACCTTGGTGTGTAATTGGACATTTTTTCTTTCAGCTCATACAACTTTTTGGATCTCTTAGTAGAGATGAGGAGACAGGTTTATCAATTTAGGATGAAACTTAGTTTATATTGCTTCCAACCTCTCAAAAAATGAGCATATGGAAGTGTTCCTACGTGTGTTTTCTATATTAGCTATTGGATGCTTGACTGCAGTGGGAGGTATTAGATTGTCAACTTTGGGTAGTCAATCATTAATATAATGGGACAATGTGACACGTTGAGGGTTCTCCAACTCTTTACATTTTGAAAAAAAACATGTTATTAGTGTGTCATAAAAGATATCCAATTCACGGTGTAGTACAATAGAGCTAGGTTGGTTACTGGAAGATGTCTTGCTATAATTAAAAGGGTAAAGTGGTTTCCCATTTTCATCAAACATCTGCATGCGGTATCTTACTCACGATAAGAGCTTGTGAAATGTTTGCATTGGTGGGATATCTTGAGCATGTGAACTCAATCATGAATCATGGTCTTGCAAAATTTAATCAACAATTACTCATCAAATGCACATGCATAACTAACATAAATTGAATTAGATAAATGAATCATATATAAAATATGGATTTACTGCAAATGATTGAGGAGAACCTGAACAAATTGCAATGATATGGAATGAGTTGGAATATAAAGAATTTTCCATTTGATATTATAAATTTTTCTTCCCTGTATTTCAGCCAAAAACTATAATCAATATGTGAATAATTTCTTAAAAGAAATTTTGGAAAGCATAGAATAATCTAAATTCAAACCAAAATTTGAAGGTCCTTTAAAAGTTATCAATGTGTTGTATTCTGATTTTACACATTGGCGCTCCTAAATATATTAAACGGACCAAAGTGCTAAATAATTATACACACTGAAAAGTGACCTATGTTTCTTCCTCCACAAAGCAAAACCTCCAAAAAAATTAATTGCAGAGGTTTGTATTTTCATTTTCTATTAATTTCCTAATTAATGTGTTCTGACATGAAATCACACCAGTGCACTTTACAATATATAGCGCACTAGTAACAACAAGGTTAAAAAAAACATTGTATGCATTTATCATTAATGTGTTGTAATATACAATGAAAAATGAATGGGGATTTTATTTTTCTAAATGTGTTATAAGATAAAACGCTAATATATAGTTCATTATTTTTCTATAATTTAGAGGGGAGACGTGTACAAGAGAGATTTACCAACAATGAATTTGGAGTGGGTGGAATTCTTTGGAGAGAAAATTTTGTAAGTGATTACCATGGGTCACATAAAAGTATACATAGAAGAAATTATGGATATGTGAGTTCATTATATTGATCATTTCAATATTTCCCCTATTTGATTAAAACAATTTTTATTACACTATAAAAAAATAAAATATTTTCATGTAGTTACCTCCGCTATTGGAAGGAAGCCCTAGCTTTCTCATTCTTTCTCTTAATTCCCTCTTAATATTTCACAATAATACTTTTTTCTTTTAAGTAATATATTTTTGTAGGGTTTCTTTAATTACAAATGGGACCTTTGGTATCCATTGCAATGGGACTACTCATTGCATTGGATCCCAAACCCTGTCGCTATCAAAAAAAATTTAAATGCTTTTGCGGTTAGCGGTGCTCACCCTACAGTATTGTCAAACTATTTCATATGTTCTTGTAAAGTGCACCACTAGGTTTAAAATTTAAATATCATTTTTTTTAATACTAAAACGCCATGTTATCGATTTATTCCTAGTCTCAACAATCCGCAATAAACTATATTAAAGCATCAGTGCATATATTATTTTACAAAGAACCAGGTAAATAAAACTAATTATAAAAACATTTGCAAATTTGTATCAACACGTTAATCATACATTGGATACGTATATATATTTAAAACACACCAATGCACATACTTTTCTATATGCATCACTAATGTATTTTATAAAAATATTTCATAATTTCTATATTTGATAATTCTTGGATTTTTTATATAGAAGATGGTTGATAGAAGTTCAACGAAAACAACTTATTGCAGTGAGCATGACAGTAGTTCATCCCAATAAGAGAAGAGGGCATGTTATTTAAGTTTGATTAATTTTTTTTTATATATTTGAGTAATTTTCCTGTTTAAATTAATGGTGTGTATTGGTTAATGTGTGTCGAGCAGAGCATAAACTTGAAGAAACTTGATAATATTATTCACAATTTGAGTGCAAAAGAGCATTGAAACTTTATGGAAATGTTGCAAATAGAGGAACTAGGTGGATCAAACAGTAACCAACATGAAATTTTTCTTTGGTTTTTTACTAAAAAATGATCGTGCAACATTGATTGCTAACATGTTTTAAACACTTTATTTCACATTTTTTTAATGTTTTGAAGGGGCTGATAACGAGGGAACATAATCTCGTTCTAAGAAAATAAAAATTATGAAGGATGCAAATTACAATGACTTGGTCATTAGTTCATCTAGAGTGTTGCTAGAATTTAACTAGAGGGGGGAATTGTTTTACAAAACTATGAGGGATTTAGGGGATAGAACATAATATAGATGTGCTTTCCAATTATTGTACAAAAATCAATCCAATGAAGCCAAGAATCATGTTATATAAACTATAGAAAGTGCTTCTAGAGAAATGGTCAATGAAACCCATGAGACTCACAATAGAAAAAACTTACAACAATAAAAAAGAATCATATAACATGTATTAATACTAAACATGTTTTTCTATAATATGTCCCATAAATTACCAAATTAGTTTTTTTGCTATATTTAATTTCTTGTCAATTTAAAAATAAACTGTTATGTTTTTTTTTGAAGAAGATTATGAAAATTACAGAGGACAAACAAGGGTATACACAAAACATGCCAATAGGGATGTCCAAAAGAGTGTACAAAAAGATGGAAAAAGAAATAAACATAATTGCATCGCAGAAGGATCCATCCCAACATCAACATGCATTAGAGATATTTAATCATTGATTGATTGTTTTATGTACATTGAATTTAATTATCACTTGAAATACTAATTTTCAATTGTTTGTTGTTTAAAATAAAACAAAATGACACTTATTCAACATATAAGACAAGATGACAATGAAGAAAAGGGTTGATCGCAAAGTTTGTGATTTACTTTTACAACCTTACTTAAAGATGTATATTTGTTGTGATATTTATATTTAAATAATTAATTTACACTCATCCATGGATGCATTCTAATAAGTTTTAACATACAAATAATATCCATATGAAGAATTGGTCGACATTGGATCAAGGGTTAATTGAACATTTTGTAAGTAGTTATGTTGTTTAAATTCCCTCATTTCATAATTAATGGAACAACAAAAAACCTTTATATTAATTATATGTATGCTTTATAATGGTGTATTAACCATGCAAGAAAAAAATATGGAGTGGAGCCAATGAAATACATTTTTAGAAAAGGTATGGAACAAGGCTTTAAAAGAATGTGTATTATTTATGAAACACTTGTTGTCGTGGTACATTTTTTAATTTATTCAATCATGTATATTCTACTATATAAGTGTAGATATACTTATTAAACTTTTGTTTTCATATTTGTAGATGGGACATGAAGATGAGGAACGTCAAAAACAAGTCAACTGAAACAAAATATTATGTTAAATAACTCAAGTACAATATTTCGTAGCAGTGAAAGCATGCCACTTGAGCGATGATAACAGTTAAAGTAATGAATGACAATCAATATACTTGAATGTTATTGCAATTTGTATGTTTTGGAATACTAGTCTATGAAAATCAAGGATTTTGTTTAATGTACTCGACATATTTCCCTAGATGAGGGCATGTTACCAATAAGTGTAACAATTACATATTGACATTTTGTTTCAAGTGTTGGACATACTGTCCATATTGGATGTAGTAGGTTACCAATAAATGTAACAATTAGTTATGGGCTGCATTTTTATTATTGTGGACCTTTACGTTGCCAATTTTGTATGATGATGAGTTTCTTATTCATATATAATAAAATGGGTTTCTTATTTTATTGCATTGTATAATGTTGTAAAATGTTGCGTTGTTGATTAATTAATATACAAATTTTTTACATTGTTACAAATAACAGAGGTGTAATGCATTGAATAATGCATTAATGCAATCATTTTATCAAAATGAAAAAATTCAAATATAGAAATCACTATTATTATAAAAACATTTGATTTTGAAATGATTAATTGAAATTTATTTAAAAAAGAATTAATTAAAATATGTGCATATTGGTGCATTGTATTCTTTTGAACTCATTAAACAGTGCGTGCCATAAAAATATAAGTCGGTGCATTTTATACAAAATGCACTTGACCGGTGCCCATTATGTATATTACCACACCTATGCGATATATTTCGAAATTGCATGGTTACTTTAAATGACAAATCATATGATTATTTTTATCATTTCAAAATATAACGTTGCATGTGAAAAGCATATGCATCAGTGCTTTATTTATAACAACATCACCAATGCTTTACATAATATACCCACCATCATTTCACCAAAAAATGCTTAAAATTTAATGTCCCTTCGATGCACATGGTAATATAGGAACCAAGGGGTGTAACATGTATGTGCACCAGTGTTCTCTACATGATACAAGCACTGGTTCATTCAATATAATACATGCACTAGTGTGTTTTTATATATATAGGCACCAATATATCACCCCAAAACTTTCAAAATTTCACATCCCTTGGTGCACATGTTAATATTGGCACGAGTGCCTTTGCATTTTAAATAAAAAATACCAATGCATAAAAAGTGTTATGGGAATTGGAATTCCAATAAACAAAAATATCAAACGAGTGAGCTATTTGAGTTATAGAACAATAACTTTGGAACCAGTGCACAATTAATATATAAGCACCGATGTGTTAATTTTTTTCTCACCAATGCAATTTTATTTTGAATGCACTAGTGTGTATTATGTATAGAGGCACCAAATAAAAAAACCTCCTCCGACCCAAAATTTGTAAGTTATAGAAAACATCCATTAAAACCACCCACTAAAACCTCCACTGTGATTGGCGGACTTTCCTTTTAAAATTTTTCCCAATCTTATAACACTAAAAACCTCCACTACATGGTGTTTTTCTTGTAGTGCAAATTCAAAATTCTACTATTACTATTCACTACATGTCTTATAAAGATCCTAATAACTTATCCCAAAATTAACAAAGTTCTATAAAACATAAGTAAGAAAGGTAGGTAGTGCAGGTTCCATGCTCCTAATGGGAATTCTTCATGTAACCTACAAAAGAGGATCCATAGGAGGTTTCGATTGTAGTTGTCATGAAAGAACTTTGCTCCATTGTATCTTCCTCTTTCGTAGCTTGTTGACAGTTATCAATTGAACCAATTAATGTAGTGGGAGAAGGAGTTTTTAAGAAGCAAGGGAATTATTCCAATTGTATATTTTTCACTTTAGCTTGTAGATATTTGATTTTTTATGGCTACATAGTGATTTTTTCATTTGTTGCTTCCATGCTCACTTCTAAAGGTATTGTTTTTGGATTGTAATTTCTCAATTTCCCTTAAAAGTGTCCAATTGATTTTGTACATTATGCGTGTCTTTTTCCACTCTTCCATCTTCTCCACTATATGAGCCATCATTTCTTACCCTTCAACAAGTAATCATTTACACCTACATAAAGAGTTATTGTATATTTCTTTTATACTAGTCATGCGTTCAAATAAGGAGACACAAAGTTCTGAAAGATATAGATAAATAATATATTGTATAGCAAGAAAAGAGGTGAAGCAGGTCTTAAACTAAGTGGGGGAGAAATTTGGGCTATAAAATACATGAGAAATCCCTATGAATAACACCAAAAAACTAACAAATGAATCCTAGTAGAGGCAAATCTTGCTACAAAACCAATGAGTAAAGACCAATAAAGACCAATGATAATGTAAAGCCAAACAAACAACCCTTGCTAATAACTAGGTATAAAAATAATTGTAGGGAAACATGAGTGATGCAAAATTTAAGGATAACCCAACTAAAGAGTTATGTACAACTATGAAATAGTAAACCAATAGAAAGGTCCACAAACCAAGAGGTTGTGGCACATAGATGTAATGTTTTCATTGGATGATATTCTGAATGATTTGCATAAAAAGGTTGTTTTGGATGATGTTGATGCCTTTGAAGTCAAGGGCCAACTTTGAAACCCATTTGGGTTTAGATCTAAAAATTCCACATAAGCATATGGAGGCATTGAAGGAAACAAAGTTGGAGAATACAAAGTTGAAGGTGCAGGTTCTCGGGGTGGGAACAAAGGTATGGCAGTGAACCAAAGGGAAAGGAAAGAAATGATATGGTACTGAAACAAAGTGGAAGGAGGGATAGAATGTTGAGTCTAATGCTTCTTGTATAGGGAAGAGCAATTTAATGCTCAAGTTGCAAGTTCACTAAGTAATAATGAGAAACTTAAGTTAAAGTTGTTGGCTTGCACAAAGCAAGTAAAGTTGTCAATGAGCCACAGAGTAAAGAAGAAACTAAGTATAATCCTGATGTTGACATGGATCTATCCAAATAAAGTTGGTATGTAGAGAATCGAGTTCAAAGAAATCCATGCAGATCCACCAAATGTATGCCTAGACTCAAATACATAGTGTAGTTGATTTTTAATTCTTGGATGTTTTTGCTCCAACGAGCATTAAATTTTCATGCTAGAATCTAAGTGTTTGTGCTCAAATATTAAAATATTATGGGGATTTGAAAACAAATTTGATGGATGGCTCCCAACTGGTCACAACATTTGGCTAACCATCATATGATTTCATTGCTTTATTGCACCTTAGATAAGATCTAATTTCTATTTGTTAGGGTTCACGATAATATTGAATGTTTGTGCAACAAAAATCAAATGGGAAATTTTCTTGTTTGAATAGATAGAATGGGTGTATCTTTGGGCATCACCATTGGAGCTAGTGGGTTTAATTTTCAAGGCTCTAGTGGATGTGAAATTTCTTAATTTTTCAATTTTAAGAACCTATTTTTTTCAATTTAGTTTATTAGCATTAAAACGTGACACATCTACCTAGGCACCACATTACTCTCAGAGCACTGAATGTATTGATGTTTGGATTGCATAGTAGTGTCATGGTAGGTTTTGCACACAACAAGTTGTTGATGTTAAGGGAATAAGGATTCATCAATGGGCCTCTTTGAGTTATACAAAAGGAATGAAGTGGGATCCATATTTTGTTAGACTCAGTAATTCTATATTTGTCCCTTCTACTCTTGAGGTGGCTATCTTCAAGTATGAAAAATATTATTATCCTTCAATTTCCTTCAAATTCCTTCACAAAGAATGGTGTGGCAAAGGTTTGAGTGAAGAATTTTGGGGGATTTTTTCTAATACGTAGGATTTTTTTTAATGCATGCATTGCAATTAGTTCATCTCAAAATTTGCACAAAGTAGCATGTCAAAGGAAGGCCTCCTCACCTCTTTCTATTTTGTTATATATACTATAACTTGTAATTTAATTGATTGAGTGGCTTGTTTTCCAGGTTATTGGTAACTTTCTTTCACTTGCTCTATTGAAAAATAAAACGGTGAATGCTCGGTATCTTGAATCCATTGATTTTCTCTTTAAACAAGGCATGAAACAACTACATGCAATATTCTTGAGTGTATATCTTTTTACTCTTTTGGATGTTTATGTTCTCATTATGATTTCAGGAAGGAAAAATATTAGGCATGACATTGTTGTTCATTGTATTTACCGGAAGCATGACTATGGGAACAATTTTAGGATTCTTTTCAAGTAAACAATGTTGTACAAAAGCAAGCCTTGTTGCCCAAACTACTAATAGTTAACATTTTTCTATTGGAGTTTCACTGAAGGAAACCTTTATTCCTCTACATGATAAAATGATGTTATTGTTGATCCCTATGTTTGTCTATTAGGTTATTTAGACACTTAGGAGTTAGTTAAGATCAACTTATTATAATATATATGTTAGTAAAAGTGTGTTTCTTTAGTATGCATTAGTATGTATTTGTAAATATCTAATCTGACAGTCATGATATGTTCTAGACATAGAGTGATCTGATGCTTGAACGTCTCTTAGATCATAAATGCCTTTGATCCATGGCTTAACACCCGATTGGTCCATGATATCTATTTAAATAGGATGGAGGGTCACTTGTTAGTTGATCGATTATGAGAAGCTCATTTATAACTTTCTTTCTTTTGCATAATAAACTTCCTGAAGTAGTTATTTGGATGGGGTTGTGGAGTGTTTCCCTTTCAAGGTATTAAACCACGTGAAAAAATTGGTGTGTTGATATGTGATCTGTTTGTGTGAGAGCCTTCTATAGGTGTTTGGTCTTTTGGAATTATCCCGTGTAGTCGAACATGGTATCAGAGCCTTTATGAAAAGCTGCTTACGTGGGTGATCTAGATCTTGAATCGGTATTGTCGAAGTTGTGAAATGGTTTTTGGTTCTGAAATTTCTGTGCATTTTTCAGTTGTGAGAGGTTTTTCATTGCATCTAGAGGGCCATGTCCAATGGTTAATAATTTTTGTTTCATCAAAAAAGGATTCTGTTTTCCCAAGATACTTGCATTTCATTATATCTAGAGGTATATTGTTACAATGACTTCTTTTAATTAAAATATTTTTCTCATTTTTTTTTTCTCAGGTTGCTACCTTCTCTTTCTATGTATTCTCTTTTCCCTACACCTTGTGCAATGTCAGCAAATCAGAAACAAAAGAAAAAGGGTTTCCTTTACTGCTTATGCTCTTTGCCATGGAATTCGTGCGACCACGGAAAATAAGAAACAATGAGAAGACATATACAGTCTGAGAAAGCTAACGAGGTCTAACCCCAAATTCAAGGCATATTACTTTTTTTTGTTTTTGTTTTGGTTTATGTGAAGTGATTTTTAGGAAACGGGTCTTTTTCTGGTAAGCCCAAAGTTCAAGACAAAAGAGTAAAAAAAAACCCTTCCTCCTTTCCATATTTTACGTACCTTTTAATATTAGCTCGCTTGGTTAAAAGTTTATCTATTTAATAAGAGTTCTTGAGTTCAAGTCTTCTTGTTAGTTACTTTTCTTAAATTGCATGTAATTTCTATTTTTAAGTTACTTTATTGTAAAAATGCATCTCCCTTAAATTATAAAAGTTAGTCACTTAAAGTCTTTTAGTTTTTTGTATGCAATATTTAAAGTAACATTATTGTAAAAGTGAAAATCCACTTATTTTACAAAAGTTGTTCACATAAAGAAAATATTATTGTAAAGTGATTTTAAAAGGTCAAGCCTGGGAAGAGGCGGGTATTGTTTTCTAGTTGGATCAAGCCTTTGACTTCCTCGTATCTGTTTGGGTCACCTGCAACTACTTTTTCAATCATTCCTAACTGCCTCATCCAGAGTCAGTTTTCAATGTCATTTTTTTAAACAACATGGTTTTTCGAGTTATTTTCATCCAAACCATTGGTTTCTATTTTTAAGACCTTCATTTTATAGTATGTATGCCCCATGTGATATTATACTTACTATTTCCAACTATTTCTCATGGAAATCTCGTATGAAGGATGTCCTACGAAGTAGGGGACTTTACTGAATTACCCGAGGGAAAGAAATAGATCCCACTGATGAGGATAAGAAAATAAAATGGGCCAATAAATGCGATGAATCCATTGGATTGACTAGGATGTCAATCTCTATTTATTTCTGATTCCACATATTTGGAATTGATGAACCAGATCAAGCTTGGGAAAAAATGGAATTTGTGTTTGGTAGACACAATGATTTTCGAGGCCACCATCTAGAAAATGAGTTTATTTCCTTAAATCCAAATGATTTTTTTTTGTTCAAGATTATCTATCTAAGTAATAAACTCTTAGACTCTTATGTGAAAAATTAAAACTTAAAAGAGAAGACAAGCAATGCATTTATCATATTCTTTCCAAACTTGGGCATTCATATTTTGTTTTTGTATCTACATTTTAATCCATGAAAGAATCCTTGGATCCAACTAGCTATAAAGAGCCTACTCTTGAATCCGTTTGTGATTCTTTGATTAGAAAGCAGGATAATCTCATACATCTTGGAATGATTAGCAATGTAGATACATCTGGAAAAGCCTTGCTAGCACAATATAAAGAGAAGCCAAGCATCCCAAGAAGAAAAATCACCGCAATAATAAGACAAACAAGGGTCCCAAAGCCTCTCAGCCAACCTATTCTTCAAAAAATGGCAAAGGAAACAAACCAAAAGGTAAGAAGACTGAGCATCATTGAAACTTTTGTGGGAAATATAATCATGATGAATCTAAATGTTTCAAGAAGATGGAATCCTTGGAAGCAACAATGAAGAAGCACCACATCAGCCTTGATTCGTCTTCACAATATTCATCTCATGGACATGCACTTTGTGCGTTTGGTTTTTCCTATAATGCATCTTCTTCTACTACTTTGAATGAGTGGCTCATTGATTTTGGAGTATCTTATCATATGGATAAGGATAAAGCCATATTTTCTACTATGCATGAATGTAACACCAAAAAAATATTTGTTGGTGATGATAGATCTCTTAGTGTTGTAGGATCTGGAACATTTCCAGTAGAGCATGGAAATTTTGGTGATGTACCATTTGTTCCAAGAATTTCCTGGAATTTTTTGTCAGTATATGAAACCACTCATTCTGGTGAAGGTAAAACTATAATGTTTACACCTCACCAAGTTGTAATAAATTATTTTAAAGATCGTAAGCATGTCCTAGACTCTAGATTTGTTGATGATATTACTAGGTTGTACACGTTTAACAACTTTGGGTCATCACCTCTTACCTCAGTTTTTGTTGCTCATAGTGATGAATTGAGAAAACTTTGGCATGAGTAATTTGGTTATTTAAATTATCACTCATTGCAACAACTATGTAAAGAAAATACGATGATAGGTCTTCCGATGGTACCTTGCAGGGATGGTGTTTGTTCCAGTTGTGTACCGGGAAAACATCATCGGGACAATTTTGACAAATGTGCCTCTTGTCATGCCTCAACCCCCTTGGAGCTTGTGCATAGTGACTTGTGTGGTCCTCTTCCATTTGATTCATTTTCTGGATTCAAATATTTCTTAAGTTTCATTGACGATTACTCTAGACTCACTTAGGTTTATTTCCTAAAACTTAAGAGCAAAGTATTTAACATGTTCTTATCCTACAAGGACCTTGTTGAAAAACAATATGGTCATCAAATTCTTAAGTTAAGATCTGATAAATGGGGATAATATGTTAACAATAAGTTCACTACTTTCTACACTAAACACAGAATCCAACAACAACGCACTGCTCCATATACACGACATCAAAATGGTGAAGCGGAATGAAAGAGCCACACTTTAAAACAAATAGATAATTGTATGCTTCAAGCTAAGGGACTAAGTCTTCAATTTTGGGATGAAGCCATAAATTGTGCAAATTAAATAGTTAATCACACCCCAACTAAAGCTTTACAATATATCACACCAGAAGAATCATGTAGTAAAATTAAACCAGATGTAAGTCACTTCCGTGTGTTTGGTAGTGAAGCATGCCCGATCATATTTTGGATGAAAAATGAAAAGGATTGCAACCTAAAAGTGAAAAGTGCATATTTGTTGGATATTATGAAAATGTAAAAGGTTATAGACTTCTTTAGCCACATTCTGATGATATGATTATTATAAGAGATGTTAAATTTGATGAAAATCTCCTGTCATGCGAGCGTAACTCGGCGTTTGTGCTATCTTTGGCCCACAAGCCTAATTCGATGCTTGTGACTTCTTCTAATCCCAACTTCCTTGACATCAGTCCAATTCCAGTTTCTGATGATGACAGTGAGGATGGAAATCCACCTGTGCCTGCTCATTTTCTTCCAATTTCACCAGTACAATTGCTTCCTCAATGGGTCCATTCAACATGTGAAGTAGCTGGTGATCTTTCCGATGATCCTAGAGATCAACGATGAACACATTCTTAGTTCCAACAAGCCTCTTCTATTTTGTATCACGTTTATGAGAATCATGATCTAGAGAATTTTGCAAAAGCTTCAAGGAATCTATATTGGGAGGTAGCTATGGATGAAGAATATTGTTCCTTAACATTGAACGATACTTGGGAACTTGTCCCTCTTCGGAAAAGAAAAAAACTTGTCATATGTAAACGAGTCTACAAAACTAAGTATGCCTCATATGGAAGTATTGAAAGGCTTAAGGAAAGGTTAGTTTCCAAAGGATTTCCCAAGTTGAAGGAATTGACAACAATGAAACCTTTGCCCCTATTTCCAAAATGAACTCCATCTTCCTTATTCTTTCCCTTGCAGCATTACATAAATGGGAGGTCCATCAAATGGATGTCAAGTCTACATTTTTACGTGGTGATTTGCAAGAGGAAATTTACATGGAACAAAATCCCAGCTATGTTTAGAATGACTCTATCCTTGTCTTTCGCCTTAAAAAATCCTTATATGGCCTTCAGCAATCCCCTCGAACGTGGTATGACAAAATGGATAGATGTCACCTTGACACAAGTTTTTCTAGATGTCATTCTGACCCTAATGTCTATACCAATAAAGTAGGAACCAATATCATAATCCTTGTTCTTTATGTTGATGATATTATTCTTACTGGTAGTGACCCTAAGCTTTTAACCCATGTGAAATCCAGTCTTAAGAAAAAGTTTGAAATCACAGACTAGGAAATTTGTATTATTTTCTTGGCCTCCAAGTCTTGCAAATCAAGGAAGGAACCTTTCTTTCTCAGTCTAAGTATTCTTGTGACCATCTTCATCACTTTCACATGGATCATTGTAAACCAACCCAATCTCCCTTCCACTCTAGAGACAAAATTTCTACCACTTGCACTTCACCTGAAGTTGATGCCACCCTATATCATTAGCTTGTTGGTAGTCTCTTATACTTGACTCATACTCATCCTAATGTTTCTTTTGTCGTTGGTTTTGTTTCCTGCTATATGAAAATGCCCCATGATATTCATTGGAAAACAACAAAATGAATAATTCAATATATTCATAGTACAATTTAGTTTGGTATTCATTACAGTTTAGGGGGGACTCCTTTGTTGGTTGGTTTCAGTGAGTCAGATTGGGTCGGTGATCCTGATGCTCATAAGTCTACTGAAGGTTATGTTTTCAATTTGGGTTCTATACCTATCCCTTGGGATTGTAAGAAACAACAAGCTCTTGCTCTCTCTTCAACAGAAGCAAACTATCGTGCAACCGTTAATTCTAGTCAAGAATATTTATGGCTTCGAAAGATCCTTTTAAAGTTTGGGTTCCAGTAGTAGAATTTAAATCCCCTTTGGTGTGACAATAAAAGTGTCATCAACCTCGCCAAAGATCTAATTCAACAACAATGCAGTAAACACATTGAGCTACATATGCACTTCATAAGAAAGCTTGTTCATGATCGCGTTCTTTGTGCTCTCTTGACCTACAAATAATCAAGTTATAGACATTAGGAGTTCAAGAACTTGTCATTAAGGGAGGATAGGCTCTAATGCCTCCTTGCTTCTTCTAATAGTGTCACTTTTTTAAATCATTCAATCCTATACCAATTTGTTCTTCAGGGGGGTTGTTAGGATATTTAGACACTTTGGATTTAGTTAAGATCAAGTTGTTATAATATATCTGTTAGGAAAAGTGTGTTTCTTTAGTATGAATTTGTAATATCTAATCTGATGGTAATGATATGTTCTAGACATAGAGTGATCGAACGGTTCAACTTATCTTATATCATAACTACCTTTGATCTGTGGCTTAACACCTTATTGGTCCATTATATATATTTAAAGAGCATGGAGGGTCACTTACTAGTTGATTGATTATGAGAAGCTCATTTGTAACTTTCTTTATTTTGCATAATAAACTGCCTCAAGTATCTATTTAGTTGGGTCCATGGAGTGTTTTCCTTTTGAGGGTTTAAACCATATGAAAAAATTAGTGTGTTGATCTGTGATCTATTTGTGTGAGCAGATGCTCTAGGTGTTCAGTCTTTTGGACTTATCTTGTGTAGTCGAATATTGTCTATTCAGGCCTTGAACAAGAATTTGTTTTGTATATATATTTTTAGAATCGTTAAGAGTAGTGAAGAAGGGAGAACTTTTCTACAAGGATTTATATTCTCCCACTTATTTTCTTCCAAATTGAGTTCATTACCTTCTGAAAATTTTCATTTGGTAATTTCAGTGCAGTTTGAGAATGATCATACTAGCAGTTCAAGCCCAACACTAAGTAAAACTGAGGGCCTTGCCTTTGGCTAGTGGGGCTACTCCTCTGGCGCAAGGCGGGTTGGTCGAACCATATTTATTAACAATAAACAAGACATACACGACATTCACACAGACTTGGTGTAAACAGGATACCAGAAGCTGGATTCTATTACTTCAATCAAATTAACTGTTACAATGAAAAATGAAAGAAATGTAAAACAACTAAAAAAATCATCCTCATCCTGATAGAATATACAGAAGTAAATGGTGTGTTCTCTCTATGTACGATATTCTCCATCTCATGACCTCTACTGAATGCAAGAGCTCACTGAGCTATGGATGAACGATCTATTGATCCTCTACTGAATCCCCCTTATCGTTGTTCCTTCGCATCACATTTCTACTCTGTTGCTGCTTTTCCTGAGGTCACTCTGTCCCCCAAGATACGCTTCCTCTATCTGCAGAATCTTCCCCGATCCTACAGAACTACATTTGTCAGCTCCCTCTGACCATGCTGCACAACCTCTTCTTGTGGTAACATTTGTCCTGATCCTCAACCACCTGCATAACTGCTCATAACTTCCTCAACAAACCCAAACAACTGTTAAGTACTCCTCTTTGAATTATGTGCCTCTGACTCTGTGACAGTTTTTGGCCCATACCTCAACCATACCATACTTTGTCAGCTTCGCCAATCTTCCATGGCTGGCCAGTCAGCCCCATCCTCCACACTTGGATTCCCCCGCAAACTTGTCACTATCGTTGTTCAACAACCTATTGACACTCGACCCTTTCGCTGATTTTGGTTGTCTGTCGACCTTTGACTTGTAGACTCTCGACCTCTGCTCATGTCGACCATGTATCGAAACCTTCTTCTTGATTTCTTAGATTCAAATTGCCAGTATTCACTTCCGCACCAGTGGTCGTTGGAACTCCCTCTGGTCGGCCTTCTTCCTGTTGATCAACTTCAGTTGTTCCACCTAGGCCCTGATGCTCCTGCATCAGACTCCCCAAGTGAAAAAGAACTCGGCTACTCCATCAATATCCTAAATTCCTCCTCAGAAATCCATGTCGCCTCCTGCAACTCACTATCTCTCCATTAGACCAAATACTCTTTCTTTCGCGAACTTCACGTGTGTTTGAATTCGCGTTCTTATAGTACATCAACGACTTCTTCTTTGTCTTTTCAACCTGGAATCTGCACCATCTAGTTGATGGTCGACACTTCCACGCTGTTGCTGGTTGAACCTTCTTCAAATTTGTATAGATCTAAGAAATTGAACGTGGTTGAAATGCTCAAGTCTTTCGGCAGCTCCAACAAATGAGCATTGTCCGAAATCCTTTATAGAATCTTACACAGTCCAATATTCTTCGGCTTCAGCTTGTTATATGTTCCTGTTGGAAATATCTCCTTCCGCAAGTGTGCATAGGCTAAGTATCCTTCGTTGAACGATTGTAGCCTCTTCTTTATGTTGGCTCTCAATTTGTATTACGTGTTTCTCTTTTCTATGCGCTTTTGCACATCTTCATGCACTTCTTTTATATTCTTTGCGAATGATTTCGGATCCTCACTTTTCCTTATTTGTGTCGGAATCTTGACCAAATCTACCACTCCATGTGGGATCCATCATTGAACAATCTAAAACGGGATCATACCTATTGACCAATTCACATAATTGTTGTACGCGAAATCTGCATGTGCCAACATGTTCTCCCACTAATTAGGTCTATCGGTCGTCAAACGTATCAGAAGGTTTCCTAAACTTTTGTTCACCACCTCGGTCTATCAATCTATCTGTGGATGATATGTCGAGCTAAACTGCAACCTCGTGTCCATTTTCTTCCATAGGGTTCTCCAGGAATGTCCCATAAAAATGGTATCTCTATCCAATGTGATACTCTTTCGAAACCCATGCAATCTGACTATCTCCTTGAAGAATAGTACAACAATTCTTGTGGCATCACTTGTGTTCTAACATGGAATAAAGTGTGTCATCCTCGAAAATCTGTCGACTATAGCAAATATTGAGTCATTACCTTGATGCGTCTTCGGAAATCCTAACACAAAATCCATGCTTAGGTGCTCCCATGGGGTATTCGTCACTGGTAGTGGTGTATAAAACACCGTATTATGAATCCTTCCTTTTTCCAACTGGAAAACTCGACACTGTCGTACCCACTTTGTAATATCTGTCATCATTCCTCGCCAATAATACTTTTCTTCGACCAATGCCTTGGTCTTGTCGATGCCAAAATGACCTGCTAATCCACCACTCTGCAGTTTTTGGATTAGGTTCTCTCTTACGAATCATCTGGGAATACACAACTGTTGTCCCTTGAATAGTTATCCCTCTTGGATGAAATAATCGAAGTATGGAGTCCTTTCGACACTCCATGGTTCACTAAGTGGCTTCCATGCTTTCGCAAAATCCTCGTCGGTCCCATACTCTATCTTCACTGAATCTATTCCTGTTTCTTGAACTGTCATCGTGTTCAGCAATACAACCCTTCGACTTAGCGCGGCGGAAACCTTGTTCGACTTGCCTGCCATATGTTTCAAAATGAAGGTATATCCTTACAGGAATTCAACCGACTTCATGTACCGTTGCTTCAAATTCGACTGAGTATTCAGGTACAGTGCTTAGTGATTTGTGTAGAACACAAATTCCTTGAGAAACAAATAATGCCTCCACTTCTTCAACACTTGGAAAATATCATAGAATTATTGGTTGTAGACCTAATATTTCCTCTTCGCGTCATCCAACTTCTCACTGAAGAATGCAATTGGTCGGCCCTCCTGGATCAACACTGCTCCAATTTCCATTCCACTCACGTTGCAATCAACTTGGAAACCTTTGTCAAAATCTAGGAGCACTAACACTGGGCTCTGAGTGACCTTTTCCTTCAACTTGTCGAAATCTATTTGGGCAGATTTTGTCCACCTGAACTCCCCTTTTCTCATGCACTCTGTCAAAGGTGCACATATCTGACTGAATCCCCTGATGAAATTCCTGTAGAAACTAGAAAGTCCATGGAAACTTCATACTCCAGTCGTGCTTGTCGGTTCCGGCCAATCCAATATTGCCTTCACCTTCTCTAGGTCCAGTACTAACCCTTTATCCTGTTATCTTTTCATCACTTAATTCAATATGATCTAGGATATTAACTGTGAGAACAACATGTACAACATATCAAACACAAGAGACAACAGACACAAAGCATCTCAATGGGGAAAACCAGGAAGGTGAAAAACCCCGCAACTTCCTCAGAGATAGAATGAGCACCAATACAAATATAAAAAAGATCAAACCCCAAGAGATAGATAACTTCAACAGCTAATCCTCCTCCACATGTGCGCACTCCTCTCTCAACTATGCGAGTTGGATGAGTGAATGAATGAATAGAATGAGAGAGACACACTCTCTATTTATACAATGACTTGAATTGCCTTTTACTCTAACTGGGCCAACTTCCCAAGGAAGTCTAATAACTCATCCACATGCCATTGGGCCAACCCCACTAGGGTGGTCTAATAACCCTTTGACCCACACTGGGTCGACCCCTCTAAGGTGGTCTAATAACCCATCAAATATAAGTTACGACACTTACAATATACCTCATGACACTTGCAAATACAAATGACGACACTTCCAACCGAAGGAATAATACATCTCTGTTGGGGATACAATAAAGTACAAATGTAATACATACAATATACAAGTGAATATCTTCCATAGTTACACATAAATCAACACTCCCTCTTAACTAGGAAGGTATTCTCTTGACACAAGTCATCAATGCATATAGGCACAAGTCTTCAATTTTGGAGCTGGATCATTGTCACTGGATCACGGAGCATCATCGTCATTGTTGTTGTACTCTTCATCTCGATCACTAGTGCTATCTCTCAATTCTTCTCATCATAGGAATTTCTACAGAGCCAACCCTTTTTCATGCTGGATGTAGGCCTAGCCTCCTATAGGTCTTCATCATCTCTGCGAGCGGCCATCCTATGGAATCCTCAGGGATGATTACATGCATCAACAAAACCTCGAAAGAGAATCCCAGGACTGATTACGAGCTTACTACTCAACGTATCAGATCTCCCATAACTTTTGCATGTGACCTACACAAAACATTAAAAGAGTGTCTTGTGACCTACAAGACCTATAAAGAGCATTTGAGGACTTTTACATTCCTAGCACAACCTGTTTGGATCTCTAGGACTGATTACATGTGATCTCCACAAAACCTTAAAAGAGTGTCTCACCCTGCAAGATCTCTAAAGAGCATCCGAGGACTTTTACGTGCCTAGCACAACCTGTCCGGATCTCCAAGACTGATTACATGTGGTATCCACAAAACCTTAAAAGAGTTTCTTGCCCTGCAAGATCTCTAAAGAGAATTTGAGGACTTTTATGTGCTTAGCACAACCTGTCTGAATCTCTAGGACTGATTACATGTGGTCTCCACAAAACCTTAAAAGAGTGTCTTGCCTTGCATGATCCCTAAAGAGCATCCGAGGACTTTTACGTTCCTAGCACCACCTGTCTAGATCTCTAGGACTTATTACATGTGGTCTAACAAAACCTTAAAAGAGTGTCTTTCCCTACAAGATCTCTAAAGAGCATCCGAGGACTTTTACGTGCCTAGCACAACCTATCCGGATCTCTAGGACTGATTACATGCTACCCTTGCACAACCTGTCCACGGCCACATAGTATCATCCTGATACTCATGATCAACCTGATCATCCTCGCACTGAGCATCATCCTGGTGCTCATTATCATACTGATCATCATCATATAGTGCATCATCTTGATGCAAATGATCATCCTGTTCATCATCATAGTATAGCATCGTCCTGATGCATATCATCATCACATGATCATCCTGATCATATACATAGCATCATTCTGATGCATGTCATCATCACATGATCATCCTAATAATATACATAGCATAATCATGATGCATATCATCATCACATGATCAACCTAATCACATACATATCATCATCCTGATGCATATCATCATCACATGATCAACCTAATCATATACATAGCAACATCCGGAGCATCATCTTGATGCTCATCACACAACACTTACATCCACATCCATGGGAGGGATCCTCCTACCACCATGCTTGGAATGGATCCTACAAATGTGTCCCATTACTTCCTCCTCGAAGTATCTTCTATCTAAATAACAACACCAAGCCTCTTTCTGAAGTACTCGAACTTCACTCTGGCTAGTGGTTGGGTCAACACATCTGCAATATGCTCATTTGTCGCAACATACAGGAGCTTCACTGCTCCTCTTTGCACCATATCCCTGATATAGTGATATTTGATCTCGATATGCTTCGACTTGTCATGGAACATTGGGTTCTATGACAACTTCACACAGCTCTGGTTGTCATAGAAGATACAAGTAGCATCCAACTGGAGACCAAATAAATCTGACAGTAGCTTCCTTAGCCATACTTCCATGCAATTGGTCGAACAAGCTGCAACATACTCTACTTCAGCTGTACTTAGTGCTACGGAGGATTTCTTCCTGATAAACCAAGAGATCACAGTTGATCCCATACTGAAGCAACACCCCGAAGTGCTCTACCTATCTACAGCACTTCCTGCCTAATCTGAATCAACATAACTGTTATCACTCAGATTTTACCCTTTATTTGTAGAAGGATAAACCCTAAGGAAACTATTTCAAAGCAATCTTTAGGAGGGAAATTATCCTTTTCCCTACCAGAGAGGGCTCTCTCAAAATATAATAAATGGCTAAAAATATATGAAAAATGATTGATTTTTTAAAATGAATGCTTGGTTGAAATGTAAACAAGAAACATTGGGCATGAATTCAAACTTAGGAATTATTGTACCATAAGATAAATAATAATAAAGATTTTCACAGAGGCAAGGTAGTTGTCATATTACAATCAAAGCTTTTTGCAGGATGTGATAAATCAAGGCATAAACATATGAATTCCAATTTATTTCAATGTTCATCTGAGCATAGAATACATAACATAATGGAAGTATAATGAAGAAGATAAACATGCACATATAAGAAGAGAGAAATAAAGACTATAATAATGATCAACATAGGAATATATGATTCTGTAAAAGATATGTCATTCACTGTACGGCTTCCTTATTAAAACAATATATCAACTCGATACAAATTTCTTGTCTCTCAAAAAGTTTCCAACCCTTTCAAAAATGACTTTCATTGTCTTTTATACAAAACTTCTTTGCAGCAACCTAACTGCTTCTTTTAACTAAAAACTGAAATAACTTAACTAAACTTTCCAAATGTCACTTGACTCAAAATCATTAAAAATATTACAAATTTCTTTAAAATAAAAATATCTCTAAATTTACTTTTGATGTAGCATCCAATGGATACTTTTCAAGTACAGAGTGTGCTCTTCATTTTTCCAAATTTCTCCATGTTTGTCCACTGATCAGCAATTGGAAGATCGTAACTTGTCATTTCTTTCACCATAACTCTTATTTCAATATGATCTACAAGGGAAACCTGTGGAAGTCTTTCACCAATTGAAACCAACTTATTTAAAATCTCAAAGTCTTCTGCAATCTTTTCCATCAGAATGTTTCCTATAGGTAAGGAATTCAAATGATGAAATTTCACATGGTCCTTTCTTATATCAAACAATAATTTCTTATATTCATTTTGGGAAATAAAATCTTGATTTTCATCCAAGAATGAAGGTAAAAAGTTTTTGATCAATTTCTCAAGTTGTCCTTTGAATCCCACTACCTGTTTCTTCATGGCTCTAGCTTTGGCTTCAACATTCTCAATGTGCGCATGCTTTCATAAGATCCTTCTTTCCCATGTAATGACAGAAATCCTATTCTTAATACCCAAAATTCTCATGTCTTCTTTTGTTAAATTATTCAAAAAGGTAATTGCATTTTGTGCAGTTTCCTTGGGCTTCCTATTTACATTTTCTCTGACTGTAGTACATCTTGTTAAAGCATCTCTGATCACTTTCTCTTTCACTCTTATGAAATCTAAATAAGGTCTGAAAGTTTCAGCTTCTTTTATGACCAAATCCCACACCATGTGTTTACATTCTTGCATCGTCGCTTGTCCTATCACTTGGTGTGCTAGTTTTTTATTTGTTTCAATTAATTCTTTGTACTTATCTTGCAGAGATTTCATTTCTTCATATTTCTTCTCACATTCTTCTTTTATCCTTTGGGTTTTTTCTTTCAACTCCTTTATTTCAACGTCCTTTAAACTTACCTGAGACATAGCTTCTAGAAGGATATCAACACTATTTACATCTTCCATCTGATTTGTACCTGTTTGTTTTTGGGATAGATTTGATAATTTACTTTTGAAATATTTGATTTGACCTTTTAAATTTGTTTTCTCTTTTTCCCAACTAGCCTCCTTTTCAACCATTTTTAATAATTTTGTTGTAACATCATTCACCTCTTTCGACAATTCCTCTTTCTCATGCTCCAACTTGGTCACCTTAGGTCCTTGGATAAGCTGAGTATCCGGGATTTTCAATCTCTTCCTCAAGTCTTGGATTAATTTTTCTTTTTCCTTTAACAAATTTTCCAGTGCATTTCCCTCAGTGCCATTTCAATCCAAGTCAAATTGCAACTTATTTATTTGTTGGTGGCTGGATTTATTCTCTTGTTTTTCTTGTTTTAATTGATTACTCAACTTATCTACAACAACCCCTAATTTTTCAACCTCCAAAATTGCTTCCAAAAAATCAACGTATATCACGTCCACTGTCTGCCTGTGTAATAGAGTTTTAGCAGGTGCAGTAATATTTTTCAAATTGAACTTCATTTCTGTAATTTTGTCATTTGATGATATCGCCAAATTCAATGCATTCTTTTTAACATCCCGACTGGTAACGAGATTAACATCGGACTTAGCCAAACTTCTGACTTTAGGGAATAATTGGAAAGTAGGCTGAGATGAAGCATGCTTGTCTTGGATGTACCTACTAAACATATCCGCTTTGATTAGAAATTTATTTACATCTCCTGCTGCCTCGGCTTCCTGAAATGTATACTCTTGAACTCGGAGTTCTGGTATTTCTTCATTTGTAAGTAACAACAGATCTTGTTGTTCATCTAACCTGGATTTTTTCTCTTTTTCTTGATCTCCACTTTCTGAGTCTGCTACATACTGAAAACTTCTTTTTGTTAAGATATTGTAACTTCAAAGAATATTATATTTGTACTTTATTATTATGGAGATGTTTCATTCCTCCTTGAAGATCTTATTGTATATACGGAGATGTTTATTCCTCCGTCAGATTGTGGTAACTTGGGTTATTAGAATTCCCTAGTGGGGGTCGGCCCTGTATGTGTTATGTGGGTCAAAGGGTTATTAGACCACCCTAGAGGGGTCGTCCCAGTCAGTTGTAGTGGGGTATTTAACCCAATGGTTAAATATGAGCCTACATGATTGTGTAAAAGACAAGTCGGAGTAGTGTATAAATAGAGGAGGTGTATTCCTCATTTTACACACACTCACTCACTTGAGAGTAGCGCACTTGTGGAGGAGAGGTCTTCTATGGTGGAGGAGGAGATCATGTCTTTGGTTTGCATCTTTGTATATTGCTGGTCATCTATATTGAGGAAGCTTTGTTGGGTTTTCTACCCCATGAGGGTTTCCCAGGATAAATCTGTGTCTCTTGTGTTTATGCTGTGCTTGTTGTTTCTTCAGTGATCCTGTATATGCTATTATTATGAAATGGAATGTAATGCTGCTATTTTCTGTCTTAGCATATTAAATCTTAACATGGTATCAGAGCTAACCTAAAGGAAGGCAATGTATGGCACTTACGACACTTACTTCTCTTGCGACAATTTGAAGGTTAGGGTCTTATATAGAAAAAACCAGTCATCGTGGAAATTTCGCTATAAATACATTTTTGCAAAGTTTTAGGATCTGAAACCTTTAAAGGTCGTATATTACATCCAAAGGGACCTTGTGTCCAAAGAGCACCCTCAGATTCGTTGTACTTTGTGAGTTATGATCAGTACAAGTTAGGGTTTCTGCCTCTTCCAGATCTCAGTCAAAATTAGGTGACCTAGGAAAAAAGGTCATAAATTTGGCTAGGAAGCTCCAAATTAAATTTCATAAAAAGTGATAGGTAGTACACAGACTGTACTATCTCACAAAATGTTTTCAGAGGATGAAATTGAACCAGTGACACGTGGCACGCCATACACATTCGCTCCTCTGTTTTATCCCATAAACAGGTCACATTGCGACACTTGGCATAAATCTCTCTCAGAAAATCCAATTGAGGTCAGACCTGTCGAGATGGAAAGATGACAGGTCAGGCTACCACAGAAAACGTTTTCAGACCCTGTGGAGCAAAAAGTTCAGAGTTACAGCAGAAACAATCAGGTACATATTTCTGTCAAAACAGAATTATTTTTGGAGCACCTTCATTCATGGCTTCCAGAATTTAGGGTTTCGGAGAAAGTTAGAATTTTTGGAATCGGAGTCCACGACTGAATGATACTCAGGAAAATCGAAATTTAGGGACCAAGATTGAATTTTTTGGTTGGGTATAAAAGCAGGCTTGATCAAACCCTAGTTCGGGATTTTGATCGGAAAGATGGAAAATTAGGGCTTCAACAAAAGTTGGAATTTTTGAAGTCTGTGACCATGGCTGGAAGCTCCTCAGAAAAATAAGAGTTTAGAGCCTTGGTTTGAACCTTTTGATTGGGAATAAGGGTGGGCTTCATCAAACCCTAGTTCGGGATCCTGTACAGAAGATCCAGAAGTTTCGAAGGCAATTTTGAGGGGTCAAATTTTGGAGATTTCAAAATTGAAGTATGCTAGTTTGATCAGCTCAGCAAGACACATCCTTCCATCCATTCAGAAGTGTGAAAGTCAAAGATTGAATTTTTAGGGTTTTTCTAGCAAACCCTAATCAAGCTCCATATCAAGTTTTAGGGGGAGTTGAGGCTAAGGCCTTAAATAAGAAGACTACAAGAAGTCTCGACTGGTATGACTTAAGGAAGTTCAGGTATGTCTTGAAATCTGATTCCTGATTAAATTCATAATGTGTTTGTCTTCATATTATTTATTAGTACAATCTTGATTAATGTTAGAATTGTCTTATCACCCTAGTAACAGTATGAATGCATGTGAATGATCGAAGACATTCATTGATTAGGGATATATGATTGTACTAATGCATTATGGTGTTGTGTGAGGTTGATGTTGTCTGCTAACAAGATACAGGTACATCACAAAAGACAAATCAAGTTCCATGACCATGACAACATGAAGACAAAGACTCATCCATAATCTTTGTTCTACTTACAAGGTATGTATGACTTTGTTATATTATGCTTAACCTATGAGACATGCAGGTTCTAGCTCAGGATCTCTAAATCATTGAAGAGATTGTTTAGGTATGTTGTACATAACTAAGCAGGTATACTAATCCAGGTATGTTTTCCTATGTCAAGTTAGAATCTTACCTTGTGTTAGGATCCCTTATATAAGTATACTTGGTATGATTGGTTATGCTTATTCATAAAGTTAGTAATCAAGGGTTTATGCATATTATGTCTCTTATCTTGATGATTTAATTAACTAGAAGAGTACTATGATCAAACAAGAATATGCATGAGTAAAAGACGACTTCCTTGAAACTTTGAATACTAATGATCATGACTATACATATTCAAGATTATTTAGAATTAGAATGTTTTGATAATATTGAGAATATACTAATGAATGTATGTTTGTGTATGAGATCATGAGGATGACACTAGTGCACACTTGAGCATGCACAGTGGTACAGAATGAATAGAAGTTCAAAAGACATATAGAAGATCAAGCGGGAGGCAACCACACAAACGTAAAAGGAAAGACCATGAAGAATGATGAACACCAAACAAGTGATGGATGTTCAACAAGAAGATTTACAAATCAAACAAAATATAAAAGGCTCATGGCTAGAAGATTCTCTTAGAAAGAGGAAGAGAATCATGACAAGATGTTTGCTCCAAGTGGATAGATAAGACCATTCTCTTAATGGTGTAATTAAAGAAGAAGTGTGATTCAGGTTCTGTATGGGTACCCAGGATTGGTAGTCAATTGATGAGCTTAATGATCATCTTGGGTGATGTGGATCTCAACCTTTGCTACAAGGTTGAATATGGATTCTATACACAGATGCCATGGATGCAAGAAGGAACTCACCACAGAGTTCAAATGATATTGAGGCTCATATCAGTAGACCCATCTGACGAGAGATGGCACAGATAGACATGCAGAAGATCATTCAATGCAGAGTGTGAATGATGTTCAGTCACAAAGGGAGAATTGACAGTTTCTTGATAAGCTTGGGCTTTACCAAAAGCAAAGTTATACCTAACCTTTACCTTAAGGTTATGGATCATACTATTATTGTATGTAGATGATATCTTTCTGATAGGGAATGAGAAACAGAGATGAAAATGAAAGATCTCAAATTGATGCATTACTTCCTAGATCTAGAAGTATGCTAAGGCTCGTAAGGAATCTCTCTCAACTAGGGAAAGTATGCTGAGAAATCTTGAGAAGAATTGCTGTGTTGGAATGGCCACTCTCATAGATTCCAACTTGAAGCTGTTGGTAGATGACTCATCAGAGTCAGTGGATATAACTCTGTATCTAACGAATACTAGGTCAGATATATGATTTGCTGTGAACACCTTGAGTCAGTATCTAGTGGAAACTAGATGTGTTCACCTGATAAGTTGCAAATCATGTGATGCGGTACCTAAAGTATACAATAGACTTTGATCTATGTTATCTTGGAGATCATGACTTCAGATGGCTACACAGATGTTGATTGGGCAGGAAGTGTATCAGACAGGAAGAGCACATCGAGAGGATGTTATTGTCTGGGATCAGCCATGATCTTGTGGTTTAGCAGGAAACAATCTAATGTGGCTCTTAGCACAAGCAGAATACATGGCTGCTTGCTCTGCTAAGTTATGAAGGAGTATGGCTTCAGGATTGTTTGACTTAGAGATAGACCCAATTGTGATCCTATGTGACAAACAGAGTTGTACCAAAATGGTAGAGAATCCAGTGTTCCATGATAAGTCAAATCACATAGAGATATGACATTTCTATATACAAGCTATGTTCGAATTTGTAACAAGTTACCAATGTACTAACCAAACCTCTACCGATCCGATGTACTAACCAAACCTCTACCTCAAGTAGAGTTTTCCGAGACAAACTTAAAATAGTTCAGAAGGACCCTCCTCGAAAGGGGGAGTGATGTGATCACTTATGATGAGATTTCCTGCATTGACAGAGAGGTTAGTGATGTGGATACATATATTGGTGATGCCGACAGAGAGGTTGGTGGATGGTCCTTAGACAGGGCCTAAGTAGAAAAGGGGATTGCATCATCCTTGAACACATGTTCTAAAGAGAGCCGTAGACATATGTCTTCGAGAATGAAGTCCTTCGTGGACATGTGAGGATTGAATCATCCTTGGATTTCAGTCCTAAAGTGAGCCGTAGACAGATGTCTCCGAGAAAGAAGAGGGATTGCATCATCCTTGAACACATGTTCTAAAAGGAGCCATAGACAGATGTCTTCGAGAATGAAGTCCTTCATGGACATGTGAGGATTGAATCATCCTTGGATTTCAGTCCTAAAGTGAGCTGTAGACGTATGTCTTCGAGAATGAAGTCCTTGGTGGACATGTGAGGATTAAGTCATCCTTGTACATGGTCCTAAATGCACGGTGAGGATTAAGTAATCCTTGGACATAGTCCTAAATGCACGGTGAGAATTAAGTCATCCTTGGACATAGTCCTAAATGTACGGTGAGGATTAAGTCATCGTTGGACATAGTCCTAAATGTACGGTGAGGATTAAGTCATCCTTGGACATGGTCCTAAATGTACGGTGAGGATTAAGTCATCCTTGCACATGGTCCTAAATGTACGGTGAGGATTAAGTCATCCTTGGACATGGTCCTAAATGTACGGTGAGGATTAAGTCATCCTTGGACATGGTCCTAAATGTACGGTTGAGGATTAAGTCATCCTTGGACATGGTCCTAAATGCACGGTGAGGATTAAGTCATCCTTGGACATGGTCCTAAATGCACGGTGAGGATTAAGTCATCCTTGGACATAGTCCTAAATGGACGGTGAGGATTAAGTCATCCTTGGACATTGTCCTAAATGTACGGTGAGGATTAAGTCATCCTTGGACATCGTCCTAAATGTACGGTGAGGATTAAGTCATCCTTGGACATCATCCTAAATGTACGGTTGAGGATTAAGTCATCCTTGGACATGGTCCTAAATGCACGGTGAGGATTAAGTCATCCTTGGACATGGTCCTAAATGCACGGTGAGGATTAAGTCATCCTTGGACATGGTCCTAAATGCACGGTGAGGATTAAGTCATCCTTGGACATGGTCCTAAATGCACGGTGAGGATTAAGTCATCCTTGGACATGGTCCTAAATGGATGGTTAGGATTAAGTCATCCTTGGACATGGTCCTAAATGTACGGTGAGGATTAAGTCATCCTTGGACATGGTCCTAAATGTACGGTGAGGATTAAGTCATCCTTGGACATGGTCCTAAATGTACGGTGAGGATTAAGTCATCCTTGGACATGGTCCTAAATATACTGTTGAGGATTAAGTCATCCTTGGACATGGTCCTAAATGTATGGTTCAGGATTAAGTCATCCTTGGACATGGTCCTAAATGTATAGTTGAGGATTAAGTCATCCTTGGACATGGTCCTAAATGTACGGTTGAGGATTAAGTCATCCTTGGACATAGTCCTAAATGTATGGTGGGGATTGGATCATCCCCAAACTTTGGTCCTTTCAATTGAGTCGTAGACAAGATGTCTCCGAAAATAAAATCCTGAATGAACAAGTAAGGGGATTGGATCGTCCTCGGACTTTGGTCCCTTGAACTGAGCCGTAGGCATGAGGTCTGTGAAAATTGAATTATAGGACTGTATCGTCCCTGGACCTCGGTTCAAAAGGTACGTGTGAGGACTGCATCGTCCATGAACTGGGTTCAAAATGTATGTGTTGGGATTGCATCATCCCTAGACATGAGACTTGTCTTAAAGGTATGTGTGAGGACTGCATCGTCCATGAATTGGGTTCAAAATGTACATGATGGGATTGCATCGTCCTTAGACATGAGACATGTCTTAAAGTTATAAGGATTGATCATCCTGTAACTTGATCTGGATTGTATCATCTATGGACCTATGTCCTAAAGAGAGCGGGATTGATCATCCTATAATATGATCATGTGTATTGTAGGGTATGCTGCTATTATCACTGATGAGGATACTTGTATTGATGATATGTATTGATGAGGATACTTGTATGTATACTTGTATTGATGAGGATACTTGTATTGATGATGTGTATAATTGTATTAGTGTGGGTACTAATACAGATGATCCAGATGCTGTAGATCGTGATGATCCAGATGCTGTAGAACGAGATGATCTAGATGCTGTAGATCGAGATGATCCATATGCTGTAGATTGAGATGATCCAGATGCTGTAGATCGAGATGATCCAGATGCTGTAGATCGAGATGATCTAGATGCTGTAGATCATGATGATCCAGATGTTGTAGATCGAGATGTTCCAGATGCTATAGATCGTGATGATCCAGATGCTGTAAATCGAGATAATCCAAATGCTGTAGATCGTAATGATCCCAATGATGATGATTGTATGATGACGATGCTGATGATCGTGAGGATCTAGATGTTGATGTTTTTGTAGCTGTTCGAGTGTTGTAGAAGATAAAGACTCAGTACTGAAGATGTTGATGTTCTAGTATTGAAGATGTTCCAGTAACTGCTTGAGTTACTGATGATGTTGAAAAAGCTTCCAATGATTTATAGATGTATCATGTATGATGTTGATGACTCCTTGCTCATGCAGATGCTGTTATAATATCCTTCTTGTTAAGGGGGAGTGTTGAGATATTGTAACTTCAAAGAATATTATATTTGTACTTTATTATTCTGGAGATGTTTCATTCCTCCTTGAAGATCTTATTGTATATAAAGAGATGTTTATTCCTCCGTCAGATTGTGGTAACTTGGGTTATTAGACTTACCTAGTGGGGGTTGGCCCTGTATGTGTTATGTGGGTCAAAGGGTTATTAGGCCACCCTAGAGGGGTTGGCCCAGTCAGTTGTAGTGGGGTATTTAACCCAATGGTTAAATACAAGCCTACATGATTTGTGTAAAAGACAAGTCGAAGTAGCGTATAAATAGAGGAGGTGTATTCCTCATTTTACACACACTCACTCACTTGAGAGTAGCGCACTTGTGGAGGAGAGGTCTGCTATGGTGGAGGAGGAGATCATGTCTTTGGTTTGCATCTTTGTATATTGCTGGTCATCTATATTGAGGAAGCTTTGCTAGGTTTTCTACCCCATGAGGGTTTCCCAGGATAAATCTGTGTCTCTTGTGTTTATGTTGTGCTTGTTGTTTCTTCAGTGATCCTGCATATGCTATTATTATGAAATGGAATGTAATGCTGCTATTTTCTATCTTAGCATATTAAATCTTAACACTTTTCCCTCCGATGACCATAGTACTTGTTGAAGTCTCTGTTTCTCCTATACAATCTATTAACACTAGTTCCCCTCCTTGTAGAGTTATATTCTCTTCACTCTCATATTGCAACCAGTTTGCTTTATCTGTCATTCCTTCTACTTCTTGATGAATGAAAGCTTTGGTGTGATTTAGCTGTCGTCTTTTCGACATGACATGAAAGGGATCATAATAGATAACCACTTCATTCTCAAAATTCATCTCTTCTAACATTTTCTCTATGTATAGAATAACATATTTATTTTTTACAGTAAATGGGCCTATTGTAAATGGACACTTGATATCGGTAGCTTTATTAAAAAATAAAAAAAAAAAGATTATCTTCCATAATCAGCTTTTGTCTAACAAAATCAAGAGAAAAGGTTCTTAACGTAAAAAATGATGGTAATATGTATGGTTGATGATTAAAACTGTATAGCTTCAGAAGAGTATTCTCTTTTGACATAAACCAATCCCCAACAGCCAAATCGGGAGTCAACTGCATCAATGTCTTCATTTCGGGAAATACTCTGGGTAATCTTTCTCGAAATAACGTGTTATATATCTCTGATAACATGTAATTCATGTAATTGAACATGTTATCCTCCACTGGATTTGTAGAAATTATCTTTAGAAAAAGTATTTCTTCTTGACTGGCAAACAAAATCATCTTCATCAAATGGGATTGAAACCTGAATTGCCTTAAGCTCTGAATGCTTGTCAACTGCGAATGAATCATTTCGGCCAAAAATTATTCAAACCTAAGACGAGGTATTTGACTTCCTTTGGATTCAGGTTAATCAATTCTCAATTTAAACAACAAACTCAATTGAAATTCAGTTACCCATGCATCTGTATCAAGACCTAAAAATGAGGCTAACAGGGAAAGAATGAGCTGGGTACTCTGATTGAAAAGACTGATATCTAAAGGACAAGGGGTTTCAGTGACTTCCAAATTTGGTCTGAGGAATGAGGCCATGAAAATCTGCTTTGTTTCAGGGAGTGACCGGTGATACATTTCCATAATTGACTTTTCGGAAAAACTCTCTCGTTCGGGCATTTTAGATGCAGGGACCTCTAAGGCATCTCTCAGAAACAAAGATTCTATTCGACAGAAAATTTTGGTTTTTAGGGCATCCCTGATAGTTTGTTTAGCTTCTGAATAGTTCAACGCACACCAGGACACAACTTTGGGGAATGAGACAATTTGGTCAGTACAAAATTACAGGAAGGAAGACTGACTGACTCTATGCACATCTAAACTTTCTTCTTGTAACTTCTTCAATTTAAACTTAATTTCTATGACTGTTAACCTAATTGAAGGCTCAAATACATCCTTGTCCCTATCTTCTAAAGCATCATTGGCTTTATCAATGTCCCCACTCTGAACTATTTCCATCTTTTTCCTTTATAAAAAGACTTAAAATACTATTAGTTTGAGATTCAAGGCCCTACCTGTCACTGACAACCAAGCACTTTGTTCTGTTCTGTCTTTGTCTGCAACAACCACTCATCTAGAACCTTCCAATGCTGACAGTGCAAAGACAAATGTCAATTCTCGCATGTTCTTCTGCTATATATAACTTTTTATTTTTTTTAATCTTCCTTGCATATTTTTGTTCGCTCATTCCTCCTAGCCGTTGATCTCACATGCAATAATCTTAGCCATCAGATTTCATGTCCTTTTCGCCACTTTATAAATCCTTTATCCTTTCCATCCGATCCTTTTTATCTCTCAAATCTCAACCATTGGAGCTTTAGTGGTAATCACATACAATACAGCTTCACAACCCTATAGGTGGTTTTTGAAAATAGTTTTACCAAATGCAGACAAATCTTATGATTCCATGTGTCTGGTGATTTCCCTTTTCACATCCGCTTCCTCATCTATCTGTCGTGCATCTTCTTGATGCGTCCATCATCAGGGACTGCCGATCAACCATAAGACAATCTGGACCACTCTTTACCTTACTGCATTCGCGCCTTTTCAAGATTTTGGCTTTTATGCCACGGGATATTCCCTGGTTCATCTTAGCGGTCCATGTGGTCAATGACACACCTTTTTAACTTTGGCGGTATCGCATCATATCCCGCTAGTTTTACATACCACCTTCTTCGCTTGTGGAGTGTCCTATAACTGCCACATGTCCTGTGGTATTGCCTTTCGCAACCACTTATGAGTCTTCTCCTTCTGCGCAACTTGGCCATGCGACATCAAATGAGGACCATAGATCTTCTCTTTGCACCCAATCAACGGCATAACCTACACAAGTCGTAACATTTGCAATTTTTATTTTCAGACTTTAGGATTTTTCCTTCCTTATGATCATTTTGATCAAGATTTTTCATATTTTTTTCATATTTCCTTAGTTTTTCCACCTTAGCACTTCTATTTACAAGTTTCTTTTCATACCTTAGCATCTTGTCATGAAAACAAAGAAAATTTAAGCTTTATTCAGGGAATTTTGAGATATACATCTATTTCACATCAACACTTGTGCTGTAAAAACTAGGTGCTAACAACTGACTCCAACTGGGGTTGCTATTCTCCCTATGAGGTAGCAAAGAACCTCGTAGACCAGGTGCCTGATCCATTGGGATTCTTTCAAATTCTCTTGAATCTTATGATCTATGACCTGCTCTTCATTCGTCTGCTGAAAAGCTGTAAGTAAACTCCTAGATCACTTAAAATAAGCAATTTGTCTTGGAAACAAAATTGTAATTTTTTTTATTTTTTATTTTTACATTGTACACAAGTTTTTCTTTTTGTAACTTTAGGAAAGATAATGCTTGAGGTGTCAGCCATTCACTGGTCCTCCTGGAAGAAACTCCCCATTCTAATCCCGAAGAATAAATGCATTTTCTCCTTGAATTTGTGATATTATATATGGATCCTTCCATAGATGTTCAAACTTACCATGTTTTTCTTCTCTCCTCACATCCCATTTCAAAACCAGGTCATCCATCTAAAAATCCTTTTCTTTAATTTTTCTGTCAAATGTTTTCTTCATTTTTTCCTGATGCACTTGAGTTCTGTTATAGGCTTTTTCTCTCAGCTCTTGTACTTCTATCATCTAATTAATCCTTCTGTGGATGTGATTAGGCTCTTCTACAACGTCCTGCAACAATTTCATAACTGGTACCCCCAAAGAAACTGGAAATATCACTTCCGTGCCATAGACCAATTGAAAAGGAGAAGTACCGATAGCCCTCTTTGTACTAATCCTATCTTCCCACAAAGAATACTTGAGCTTGGTGTGCCACGCTCTTTTATTCTCCTCCAATAGCTTCTTGATAATTCTTACTAGACTCTTATTTGAGGATTCTTCCAGTCCATTTCCCTGAGGATAGTATGCAGTGGAATGATTTAAATGAATATGGTACTTATGACAGAAATTTATCATCTTTTTCGACTTAAAGGATGGAGCATTGTTTGTCACTATTCTTTTGGGACAACCAAATCTTGATCAAATGTTTTCTTCCAGAAATATCATAATAACTGTCTCATTGACATTTCCGGTCGGAATGGCTTCGATCCCCTTTGTGAAATAGTCTATTGTAGTGAGGATCCATCTATGCTGCCCTGAAGAATTTGGATTTATTTCACCAATGAAATTCAATCCCCATTGCTGGAATGGTGCTTCTACTGAGATTGGATTTAAAGGTAAGGGTAACAACTCTCCTTTTCCATCGAATATTTGACATTCATGACACTTGGATATCTCTTTGTCCACATCTGAAAAAAGTGTTGGCCAGTAAAAAACTACTCTTAGGATTTTGTTAATAGCAGCTTTACAAGAATGATGTCCTCCACACATCCCTTTATGAAATTCCCCCATAATATGCTATGCTTCATTTTCCAATAGACAATTAAGCAAAACTCCACCTGGATATTTCCAATACAAATAATCATTTAATATACAAAACTTTGATTCCTTCATCTTTACTGATCTTGATCTTGTTTTGTCCATCCCTAGAGGTGCTTGTAAATTTTGCAGAACATACACAATATCTGCATACCATGGAGACAGAGAAAAGTATTCAACCACTTGACATTCAGGAACAGGATCTGTTGAAAGTTCTGAAATGAAATCCATATCCAAGGAATCATAATTTGTTTTGGTCATCATATTTTCCAAGCCTTGACCTTTTATCAACTTCGTGGGTTTTATATCCAGATCATATTCCAACAGGACTGCAATCCACTTCACTCTCTTCCATTCTGGATCCGGCTGAGTAAGGATATCCTTCACTACTGTGGATGGAACATATGCTACAGTATGAGAGTGTAGAATGTAAACTCGAAAATATTTCAATTCTTTCACCAGCACATAAGTTTGTTTCTCCATAATATTGCATTTCAGCTCCCCATCCCTCAGAATCTTACTGAAAAAGGAAATTGGATGTTCCATACCTTCTTGATTCTTTTGTAGAGAAACTCCCACCAAGGTATGTTCTGATGCATAGGAAAATACAATAAAATATTTTGAAAAATAAAGGCTATTAGAACTGGTGCCTTAGTTAGAGCTCTTTTAATATCATTGAAATATTTCTTAGCTTCATTAGTCCATTTGATTTCATTATTTTTTCTTAACATTTCAGAAATATGTCTCAAAATTTCAGCAAAGCTGGGAACAAACCTCCTCAAAACATTAACTCTACCAATGAAAGACTGTACCTCTTTTTTGCTCCTAGGTATTCCGATCTTCTGACTTACCGATACTCTCTCTAGATCAATCTTGATGCCATCTTTTGATATGATGTGACCCAACAACTTTCCTTTGTCTATAGCAAAGTGAGACTTTTTTAGATTCAATGAGATACCAAATTTTTTGCATTTCAGGAAAACTCTTTCCAAATGATTCACGTGATCTGTAGCACACTTTGAGTATACAATTATATCATCCATATAGACTACCACAAACTTATCTTTTTCATCTGCAAAATCAATATCCATGGCCCTCTGAACAGTAGCTCCTGCATTCATCAACCCAAACTACATTTTGGCGTACATGAACGTTCCCCATGGAGTAGTAAAGGTTGTTTTCTCCCTATCTTCTGGATGCACCTTGATCTGATTATACCATGAAAATTCATCCAACATGGAAATTCTTTCTGCTCCCACAACTTTCTGTAAAATGTGATCCATTTTAGGAAGTGGATAATTGTCCTTCAAGGATACTTTATTTAAGTTTCAGAAATCTATACATAATCTTATTTCTCCATTTTTTTCTGTATAGGAACCAAATTTTCCACCCACCTAGAAAATCTCAAAGAAACAATGATCTTGGCATCAAATAACTTCTTAACCTCTTTTTCAATTACCGGATGTAGTTTTGGATTTATTCTTCTTAGCTTCTGTTTGAAAGGTTTCTCATTAGGCTTAATGGGAATAGTACGTTGAATTATAGAAGTATCATATTCTTTCAGGTCTTCATAACTCCATGTGAAAACATTTGCAAATTGTTTCATTTTTTCAATACTTCTCCTTTCTTCCTTCTCTGGAAGCTCATTTGAAATCTTCACCATCTTAGGATTTTGTTCAGTGCCAATGTTGCAATCTTTGACATCTTCAACTTTGGGTTCTACCTTTGGATTCTTTCATACATCATTCCTGTCAAATAATTTATCCAATGGAATGAGCTCTCTCTGGTAGGGAAAAGGCTAATTTCCCTCCTAAATATTGGTTTGAAATATTTTCCTTGGGGTTTATCCTTCTACAACAAAAGGGTAAAATCTAAGTGATAAAAATAACCCTATAGGTTAAAATTTTGATTCACATCATACTTGAGCCCATAATCAACCGTACCCTTCATGTACCTCAAAATATGCTTTACAACAATCAAGTGAACATGTCTAGGATTCGTCAGGAACTGGCTCAAGGTGTTCACATTAAAGCAAATATCTGGTCTCATGTTCGTCAGGTACATAAAGGACCTAATCATTTGACGATACATCGTGGGATCAGTCGACTCTGATGAAGCATCACTCAATATCTTCAGGTTCGATGCCATAGGTGTGGCCATGTCCTTGCACTCCATCATCCCGAACCACTTCAGGATCTCTACTGCAAACTTCCCTTGTCCAAGGAAGATTCCATCTGCACTCTGCCACACCTCCATACCTAGAAAGTAATGCATCATACCCAAGTCCTTCATCTATAACTTGACATCAAGCTTCCTCTTCGTATCAACAATCAACACAATCTCACTTGTCACAAAAAGGTCATCTACGTACAGTAGGCGTATTACTGGATTTCTCTCCTCAACCTTGTAGTAAAGGTTGGAATCCACTTTTCTCTTGGTAAATCCCAAACTAGTCAGGAAGCTGTCAATCCTGCCATACCATGTCCTAGGTTCTTGTTTCAAACTGTAAAAGGCTTTCTTCAATTTGCACACATGTGACTCCCTATCACGTGTCTCAAATCTGAGTGGTTGCTCCACATACACTTCCTCTTTGACTACACCATTTAAGAAGTTGACTTGACATCCATCTGGTGTATCTTCCACTTCATCACTACAACCCGAGAAAGTAATGTTATGATGGAAGTGTATTTGGCTACAGGTGCAAAATTTTCTTCATAATCTATACCTTCTTTCTGGGAGAAGCCATGAGACACAAACCTTGCCTTGTATTTCTCTATGTTGCCATTTTTTGCATGCTTGATCTTGTAGATCCACTTGGAAGTCACAACAGACTTCCCTTCTAGTCTCGGGACCACATCTCAGACATCATTCTTCATGATCGACTGGTACTCCTCGATCATGGCATCCTTTGATTACTGCATCCCAGATCCTGGGAACTTTAGATTCTTCAATATATTCAATAGGTAGTTTTCTTGAACTTCGTTTCTAGAACAAATGTCGTTGTTGAGTCTTTGTCTCTTGTTCTTCGAAACAAGTCTCTCTTGTAGGTGATGGTACACGGGCTTTCCTACAAGACAAGTTAAATTGCATGATTAGAAACATCTCATAGATTTCAAAACAAAATTCTTACACATAAAGATATATGTCATACAGTCATGCAATTATCTTAGCTAGTGCTTCAATATAACATTTATCTATATCCCGTAACTTTCTAGATTCCTTCCATCTCTACCAGAACATTGTTAAGAGTGTGCACAGCTCCCAACATGTCAGCAAATAGGCTTCATTCTAGAAAAGTAGCAATGGATGTTGTACAGTACCATAGGCTACTTACCCATTACTATATTAGTAGTATCTTTTTCATTAATGCAACTTTTCTAAAATCCATAATATACATTCTAAATCTAGGAACATAAGTATGTATATGACTAAAAAACATCATTTAAGTAATCATATATAGAGGAAATAACAATTCAAATACTTATCTTTGTTTGGTTGTTGGGTGGACTCCCTCTCAATCTTTGCTTCCTTGCAGGAACTACTGGAGTGTGCTCCCTCTTGATCTTTGCTTCCTTACAAGAACTACTAGAGTGTGATCCCTCTTGATCTTTGCTTCCTGGACCACTATGCATGCTTAAGTGTGCACTAGTGTCATCATTGTGTCATCCTCAATATCTCATACATAATCATACATGCATCAGTATAATCTCAATACTATCAAAACATTATGATTCAAATATGTATGGTCATGATCATTTCATACACAGGTAATTTATCACAAGCGTTAGTATTCAAGGTTTCAGGGAGTACTTCTTTTACTAATGCATATTCTTACTTGAACATAGGACTTTTCTAGTTTGTCATATCATTAATCAAATTAAGAAGCATAATATGCATAAACCCATGATCACTCAAACTTATAACTTCATGAATACTCATTATCAATAATACAAACGTATACTTATATGAGACCCTAACACAAGGTAGGATTCTATCTTGATATAGGAAAAACATACCTGGATTATCATGTTAGCTAGTTATGTCTAACATACCCAAGCAATGTCTTATTTGTTCTCTTCAATGATTTAGAGACCTTGTGCTAGTAACCTACATATCTCATAAGTTAAGCATTGCATAACCAAATTATACATACCTCGTAAGTAGAGCTTCTATGTGACCAATGGCTGTGGATGAGTCTTTGTATTCATGTCACCATGGTCATATGTTCTTGATCTAGAACTTGATTTTTCATTCTTGATGTACCTTTTTATGTTAGCGGACAACATCATCCTCATACAACACCACAGTGCATTAGTACAATCATAAGTGTCATAACCCTAATCAATGAATGTCTTCTATCATTCAAATGCATTCATACTTTTACTAAGGTAATAAGAAAAGTCTAAAATTAATCAAGATTGTACTAACCTTAATAATATTGAAGACAAACATATCATAAACTTAATCATGAACATATTTCAAAATATACCTGTATCTCCTCAAGTCATACCTGTCGGGATTGCTTGTAGTATTCTTATGTAAGGCCTTAGCCTCATCTCCCTCTAGAACTGAAATCTCTTCACTTATGTAGGTGTCCAATTCATCCTCTTCTAGGATTAACCCAATCCACTTTGATTTGCTAGAAATGGATCTAGAGCTAGCTAGGGTTTGACAGAGAAACCCTAAAAATCCAAACTTGGAATTTCAAACTTCTGTCTAGATAGGGAGATGCATTTGACTAAGGTGAGCAATCTAGTGTTATTAGATTTTCAAAACACCAAAATTGACCTTCCAAAAATGACCTGCGAGTTTCAGATCTATAGCTTCTGTCAAATTCTAGTTTTCTGGTTTTTCTGGTTTTCTCGTCAAAATCCCGAACTAGGGTTTGATAGAGCCTGGGGTTCTTCCCAACCAAAAAATTCAATCCTGGGCTCTAAATTTCAATTTTGCTGATGAGCATCTAGCCGTGGTCTCAGATTCTAAAAATTTCAAGTTTTTCAAAAACCCTAATTTCTCACAACAGTGAGAATCCAAAAATGAAAGTGCTCAGAATCTAATTATGTTTTGACAGAAATATATGCCATATCGTTTCTGATGTATATATAAAATTTTGAATCCTTAGGGTCTGAAACTTTGGCCTATGGTAGACTGACTTGTCTTCGTTCAAACCCCACAGATCCAAACTTTAATGGATTCTTTGAGAGAGAGATATGCCAAGTGTCGCAATGTGACCTATTTATGCTATGAAACAGTACAGAGAACTTGTATGGTGTACCACGTGCCACTGTTTTGACTTAGGCCTCTAAAACTTGGACCTGTGAAACTACAGTCCGTTCCTTGACTGTCACTTTTTACATAATTTTATTTGGAGCTTCCTAGCCCTAGATATGACCTTTGTTCCTAGGTCACCTGTTTAGGGTTGCATTCTAGAAAAGGCATAAACCCTAACATTTTACGGATCATATCTCACAATGTACAATGAATTTGAGGCTGAGCTTCAGACACAAGGTACATAAAAATTTCATCTTTGGCTTGTAAAAGTTTTAGATCCTGAACATTCCCTAAAATGGATTTATAGCAAAAGTTCCACGATGACTAGTTTTTACTATACCAAGCCCTAGCTTCCAATTTGTCACAAGTGCAACAAGTGTCATAAATGCCATACCATGCCTTCCTTCAGGATAGATCTGATCCCATGTTAGTTTTTCATCATTTAATTCAATATGATCTAGGATCTTAACTTAGAGAACAACATGTACAACATATCAAACACAAGAGACAAGAGACACACAGCATTTCACCGAGGAAAACCAAGAAGGTGAAAAACTCCGCAACTTCCTCAATGACAGAATGAGCACCAATACAAAAATCACAAAGATCAAACCCCAAGAGATAGATGACTTCACCAGCTACTCCTCCTCCACATGTGTGCACTCCTCTCTTTCAACTATGTGATTTGGATGAGTGAGTGAATGAATAGAATGAGAGAGACATGCTCTCTATTTATACAATGACTTGACTTGCCTTTTACTCTAACTGGGATGACTTCCTAAGGAAGCCTAATAACCCATCTACATGTCACTGGGCCGACCCCACTAGGGTGGTCTAATAACCCTTCTACCCTCACTGGGATGACCCCTCTAAGGTGGTCTAATAACCCATCAAATATAAGTTACGACACTTACAATATAACTTGCGACACTTGCAAATACAAATGACATCACTTCCAACCGGAGGAATAATACATCTCCATTGGGGATACAATAAAGTACAAATGTAATACATACAATATACAAGTGAATATCTTCCTAATTTACACATACCTCAACATACCCGAGATTAAAATACGAAGTACACCATCTCTTCCTTTATCAAGAAACACTTTTGCAGGTTCACCATCAAATTCTCTTCCTGCAAGTTTCGCAACATTGTCAAATGTGCTCCAAGTGCTCTGTCTTGGTTTGACTGAAAATCAGAATGTCGTCTAGGTATACTACGACAAAATTTCCCAAGAATAGTTTCAGTACTTCATTCATCAATCACATGAATGTATTGGGTGCATTAGTCAATCAGAATGGCATGAATAACCAATCATAAAACCGTTCCTTCATCTTGAACATTATCTTCCATTCATCGCCCTCTCTAACCCTAATTTGGTGATAACCACTTTTCAAGTCGATCTTGGTGAAGTATGTCGCTCTACTCAAGCAGTCCATCAAGTTGTCCATTATCAGTAATGGAAACCAATAATTTATTGTGATCTTGTTGATGGATCTGGAGTATGTACACATCCTCTGCTCTCCACCCTTCTTTGTTGCTAGTACTCCTGGTACCGCACACGGGCTCAAACTCTCTCTGATCAATCCCCTGTACAACAGTTCCTGGACCTGTCGATTGAGTTTTTGACTCTCTACGGAAGTGATTCTATGAGGTGCCTGGTTTTGCAAACTCGATCTTGGAATCAATTCAATCTAATGGGATATACTTCTAGTCGGTGGCAATCCCATCGACGCTTTGTCAACTACTATGATCTGAAATGCACCTAGCATCCTTTTGACTTCCACCAGAATATTCTCCATTGTCGACCTCTCGACACTTTATCCTTTCGGAATGATGGAGAAACATCCTAACTATTTCTCCTCCTCTGTGAGGAATTCCTTGGCTGAGCACATCAACAATCGCTTCTCCCAATAGTTTCTTTCACCCTGCTTGTCGTCTACTTGCTCCTCCTGCTTCAGCTTTAGCTTCCTCCGAATGCCATTTTTCCACACTTCGACTATGTTGGCTCAACCATCATAGATCATTCTCTAATCACATTTCCATGGTCTTCCTAACAACAAATGACATGCATCCATTGGGATTACATCACACAGTACACTATCTTCAAGCTTCCCCACCTTGAAGTTAATTAGGAACTATCTAGCTACCTTTAGATGGTGACCCTTCTATAACCAGGATATTTTGTATGGAGTTGGATGTTCTTGACATCTCAAGCCCATCTTTTCGATGACCTCTGTCGACACTAAGTTCACTGTACTGCCACCATCGATTATGGTCTTGCAATACCAGTCGCTTATTTGCACTCTAGTCCATAAGATAAAATTTCTTTGTGCCGACTCTTTCTTGTTGCATTGGTCATACTAAACCAATGTTATTCTGACCGTCATGGTTTGGTCTTTCTTGCTTCCATCCTAACTACTGTCAGATGTTGGCTCTTCCCTCTCGCAGGCTTCCTCATCACGCTGACGTATGGTTTTCAACTCCTCTGCAGTGTGTAGGTTCTCTGGGAATTCATATGCCTTGTGTCCCACTCCGCGACACTTGTAACAAACCACAACTGGTCTTTCATATTTCTTCTTTGTCGGACCATTTCAACCATATGCACCTCGACCGTGGGTCTCTTGACCCTCTCTTCGGTTTCCCTGCATCTTTTCTCTGGCCGTTGTCCCTTCTGCATGTCGATTCTCTTTGACGGCTTCCCTCCTAGTTCCGCTAGTTTGGCCTTTCGCGGAAACAGTCTTCACACCTCGACCAGTCATCCGAACTCTAGTCGATGCAGATTTCCTTGATAGTTTCTCTTCTTCCTTCAGAGCTAATTAGTAGGATTCACCGACCACTCTGAACCTTGACAGGCTCAAGTCATCCTATATGGCATACTTCAAGCCATTTACATAACCTCGTGATAGCTTCTTCTCCTTCGTCAGTTTAACCTGACCGAATTGAAAGTCGATAGAACTCTTTCGTGTACTCTTTCATGGTCATCTCTCTTTGTCGGAATTTTTTTAACTTCCTGAACAAGGAAATCACATAGTCACCTGAGAATAATTTCCCTTTCATCTTGGCAACCATCCTATCCAAAGACATGATTTTCTCCTTTCCTTTCTTTACTATGTCAACCTGTACATTGTTGCACCACAATGAGGCATGACCCTTCAACCTCAGACATGCACTATTAACCTATTTAGGATCCTCAATCTACTCTATGTCGAAGTATTTCTCCATCTCTCTGAACTAGTCAATCAAGTCTTATGGGTCCAGACTTCTTGAGTAGGTACGAACATCCATCTTTGTTCGACCTCTCATCTCTGTCAGAAGCTTGATGAGTTTATATTCTGGTTCTTCCTCGACTGCCTCTTCCCATGATCCCACTTCCTCGACTTGCTTATCGTTGTGGTCTAGCGCATCAGGAATACATCCACGCCTTTGGCTTTCTTTGATCGCTACAACTTCATTGCTCAAGCTTCACATTGTTCGCATGCATTCGTCGAACATATCATGATCAACTGTGAATGCAGTGCCATGCGCTATTCGTCCTACCCCTTGGCCATTAACTCCTTTGTGAGACATTTCCAACTGCAGTTGAAACTCCCACTCATCCAATCGCAACTGGACTTCACACCAAGCAAAACTCTAGCCAACCACATCTGGAGCTGTCCACGCACTTCGCAGGTTCTTCCTCTCAACGGATTTAAATGCTCAACCGGATTCCACTTCCAGGCTCTGATACCAACTGGCGCAATGTGGGTCGGTTGGACCTTCTTGCTTAAAAATACACATGAAACACATGATTTTCACACACACTTGGTGTAAACAGGATGCCAGAAGATGGCTTCTATTACTTCAAACAAATTAACGGTTACAATGAGGAATGCAAGAAATGTAAAACAACTAAACTAATCGGCCTCAGCCTCATACAATATACAGAAGTAAATGGTTTTTTCTCTCTATGTGTGATATTCTCCATCTCATGGCCTCTGCTGAATGCCGGTGCTCGCTGAGCTATGGATGAACGATCTCTTGATCCTCTGCTGAATCCCCCTTCTCATTGTTCCTTTGCACTACTCTTATAATCTGTTGCTGCTTTTCCTGGGGTCAGTCCCTCACCTGAGACACGCTTCCTCTATTGTCCTAATCCTCCCCAATCCTGCAGACCTGTAGTTGTCAGTTCCCTTTGACCGTGCTGCACAACCTCTTCCTGTGGTGACATCTGTTATGATCCTCAACCACCTACATAACTGATCATAACTTCCTCAACAACCCCAAACTGCTATTAAGTACTCCTCTTTGAATTCTTCGCCTCTGACTCTGTGACATTTTTCAGCCCATACCTCGAACATACCACACTTTGTCACCTTCGCTAAGCTTCCATGGCTAGCCATTCCGCCCCTTCCTCCATGCTTGGCCTTCGCCACAAACCTTTGGGTGTCGTTGTTTGACATCCTGTCGACACCTGACTCTTTCACTAATTTTTGTTTTCTGTCGACCTTTGACTTGTCGACTCTCTACCTTTTCTCATGTCCATCATGTATCGACACCTGCTGCTCAACTTCCTAGCTTCAACTTGCCAGTATTCACTTCCGCACTAGTGGTCATCGGCACTCCCTCTGGTCGGCCTTCTTCCTATCGATCAAATTGACTATTCCACCTAGGTCTTGATGCCCTTGCATCATCCTCCCTTATTTTAGAAACAATGCCTAGAATCTACATCCACTACAGTGGCAACAACATGAAGAATCCCCATTTTGACATGTTTAAAAGGTATCCATATGTCATTATGGCTATGTGATTATCATTCATTTGATTGAAAGAATGGAGAATGTCACTATGCTAAGCATGTAGATATAGAACAAAAACCATAGCAAAGAATAATCATAATACTTAAGAAACACACGTATCTTGACCATGCGAGACAACAATTTAACCTGGAAACTGGATTTGGGCAAATTAGATTTGAATGGCAATTTTGAATCTATTATTATCAATTCTTATAGTGAGTTAAAGAGTATCACGCCTCTCTAGGTTGTTAGCAGTATTATCTTACAAGAAATAGCATAGTCTCATTGCTAGTTTCTACCAAAGAACCCATTCCTCATTCGTATTCATATGATTAATAGGCACTCTAGAGTGATTTTTTGGTGGTATTCGGAAGGGAGGGTATCCTTGAACCTTCATCCCCCTTCTGTGGAAAATCTTTATTAATTTGTCTTCTTCCATCTAGAGTGATATTCATAGTTTTGGTGAGTGACATTCTAAACAATCGCCCTTACCTCTTCATCATTTTCTATGGTAGAAACTTTCCTTCTCATACATGCTAGTTATTTTACTTAAATTTGATTCTTACACACATTTTGTGTTTGTTTGGGATCCCTTTCAGATCAAATTTACTCATAGGGTTATAGTAGAGTGGTCACGTTTAGAGTATGTTGAGGAGATGCACATGTATGATAGATAAGCAAAAATTACTTTTTCATAAGGGGTGTCCATGGTAGATTTTCAATGTGGGGCCAATGTTGACAAGGAAAGTTTAATAGTAGCATTTCAACTTGAAACCACTAATTACAATAGAAGTTTTAAAGTAGCATTTCAACCATGAGGGAACATATCAAAGAATTCTTCTAGAATTTCATAACAATTCTAACATGGATATGGTACAAAGTTGTGTTAGAACTATATATGGTTGCAAAGTTTGAAGTCAAAGTACATGAAAGTGTAGTTTCAAAGTAGGAGGGTTTTGAAAAACAATGCAGTATAAGAATAGGAATGTTTAGCAAGATGCGAGACAATACAATATTGTAAGTCTTGTGTCATGTACATTGAACAAATTATGTCTTAAATATTTTTGAAATACCTACTCAAGAAATTGTAAGCATTTTATTATCTCGAGCTATTAGGAATTTGCATCTATGAAAGATTAAAATAATATTATGAACTATGCTAGAAACTGATTGATCCAATGGAATACAATAGAATGCATGTATACTTATGATGGGAGGAAATAAATTCACATGTATTGTTATCATTGAAAGAAAAAAATAGAATATACTTGGCTTGTTCATTGTTCATTCTAGAAAGTGCAAGTCCAGAGATTAAATCATAAAATTATAGAGTTTCACTAACCGAAAACAACTATAATGCAACAATTAATACATTATCTAGAATGATTAAAAGGAAAATAATGAGGTGACATCAACCCCATTGACATGTTACAAAAGGATTTAAGACTATAAAACCTATATTGCTCACCTTTCTGAAGATTAGTGGATGGAAGGAGCTCCCTAAGAAGGAAAATATCTATCAATCAAGATTGGAGGTTCAAATTCCTCCATAATTAAAATCAATATATCTCAATACCATCTAGGTTCCTACCTAAATTAATTGGTAACATCATCAATCCCTTATTTCAGTCAATTCAATTTAGCGTTTACCCATGCCACAATGACAAGGGGAAATAAAGGTTCCTCCAAAGCTTTTTCTACCCACTACTCATGGATGATTGAGGTATCTTCATCTAAAGCCCTAGCCTTCATTGACAGTTATTCCCAAATATACTCTCCTTCCATTCAATATTTGATCACCCGACAACTTAATGGGGCCATCTATGGTTGTTTCATCAAGATTCGAGATAGGTCTCACTTGTGTTCCTCAAGCCTGGCATAACACATGAAACATGTCTCACTTGTGGTCCATATTTGACGACTTAAGGGAAGATTCCACAAAGTCTGTCTCTGGTGTTCTAGCCCTACTTCACAACTTTGAAAAGAAAAATTGTGAGATATTAGACTCGAGGATGGATTGGAGAGCATTACTAAAAAAATAGGAGGAAATGTTATGCTTCTTGAACTAAATGAAGGTGATAGAACACATGCAAAGTTTGGGAACGCTAGAGAAAAGGATTTCTTTTGTAATGTATGAATCATATAGTTTCAGATTAGATGCATAAAGCAAGGATGTCTTGTTGCAAACTTAACAAAGCCTCATGGAATAGTTATCATCAAAGTTAGAATTCCTTGAGTCTTATATTCATGATAAGCAAACTTGTTTTGAAAATTTTCTAACAAAAAAGAAACTAAAATCAAAAGAAATTCAAACATAAGTGTTTGAAATTGATGAATTGGTAAGCTTCTTTTTCAACATCTTTGTTATTTATTTATTATATTTAAATGGAACAAAATCAGAACCTGCAGGTTGATGCATGGACTTGAAACAACCCCCTTGTATATCATTCATAATCAACATCCTACCTACTACAGAGAGAACACCTTTATCTTACTTCAGAGAGGGACATATACATTGGAACCATATAAATAAACAAAATCACAAAAAAACTTAACAAATGCACATGCATTATTTTGTTTATATATATTATCAAAGAATCTACTCCAAATTAATTGAATCAGATTTGTTTCACCTTAGTATTTTGGATTTCTTAACAATGGCATAGATTCATGTCTCGTCTTTGATATCACTGGAATATGAGGGATCGAAATCCAAATTCTTTTTTAGATCCTCACATTCCTCCTCACTAGATTCAAAGTTCTTAATGATATAGCCTTATATCCCTCCATTTTCTACATCATTTCTAGAACAAGCTATGTCCTCCCTAAATATGGATACTAGCCTCACCCCTTTGCCAATTCAATGAAACATCGAACTCAATGTAAAAATGAAACCAAGGATAAACAAAGTATCTAGTAAGAGGGGTTGGGCCCCAAACTCTGCAAGCATGATGGGTTAATTGTTGAGTTATGTGGTTTAGATAGGTATTAAGTGGACTCTACTATCATAGTTTGTGTGAGACATCGAATCAATTTAGGTGAGTCACATAATACAATCAGTCTTAATGGTATTGTTAACTCTAGAAATTTTGGTGGCTACATTTGTTTCCTTTTATTGATAGAGTTAGCATGGTTCATTATGTCATAGAAAATAAGTAACTTCTTGTGGTTATCTATAATCTCCAAGTAACAAATATCCCCTCCCTACCTTCATTGATCAATGATGTAGTTATTTTCTTTCAAACCTACTTAAATAGCTACATTTAGACTCTATTCTTGGTCACCCGCCCCAATCTTTTGGTGTCCACTTTGACAACTTTCTTGATGCAAAGTATAGCACCAATCTAAATTCCAACCTTGTATCCATCAATGATATCTTCTTATGATTGTGAAACAAGATGTTTTTCTCATTGTGTTTTTTACAAGATCAAACACAATATGTGTTATCAAGAGTAAGTGTCTATCATATCTAGGTTAAACTAGTTGGCATCGATCTCTAAGATAAGCATAATGACCTAGCTTGGGAAGATTATGTTCTTGAGGTTTCTCTTAGTGTTCTTGCGCAAATCATGGCAAGCGGAAACTGTAGATCAATATGTTGTTATTTAGATATGTATGACTCTTAGAAATGCACTATACTAATTCATTGATATGCTCATGTGAAAATATATATGCTTATAGAACCTAAAAAGTGATGGAGAAGTGCATATTACTTTGCTATAGCATTTTGAGATTGGATTTGTATGTAAATTCTTGCCTTAATGCAAGACAATAGATTTTATGATAGAAGGAAGCTGAATATTTTTTAATTGTAATGTGCTTGGTTATTTTAGTTGTGATGAATTCAATAAATTCTAGAGACACCTACAAGTTGGGAAGAAACACAACTACATAAGTTAAATGTGTGGATGTGTTGTTTTTGCTAGAAAAAAAGGACCATAAAGGCATGGATGGATGAAGAATTACAAAGTATCACAAGTACAAAATCATGTATGTTTTTTGTACATATTACTCATGACATTTGTAACTATCATGAATGCAGTATTGAGGATATAAAAAAAATCCTTCGTCCCACCACAACCTTAATTTTGTCAAACTCTGCTTGAAAATCATGTTTTATAGGTTTTTGTTGGGTGAACAACGATTTTAAGTATTTTTTTTCTTAGGTTATGATTGATAAAAAAACCAAAACATGATAAATAAAAGAATAAGAATATTAACAAGAGAAAAGAAGCCTCCTACAATCTTCCAAGAATTTAGAGAAAAAGCAAGGGAAGACATGTTGAATCAGAGGCATGCATCAATTCCAAGCATAACATATGATACAAGTCTCTTACCAATTTATGAAAAGATAAGTGTAAACATTCAACAGAGGATCCATCATATTCAAGAAAAATGGAAGAAAAATCCCCTCATGACCCTAGTCAATAAGTAAAGCATAGGTTCTCATCATGAGATGTTGCAATTTGACCAATATCAATCAATTTCCAAACATACCACCATTTGAGGATGATTTGGATGAGGAGAAAATAAGAGCACTTTTGTCCTATATTGGTTACACAAATCATGAAATTTTATATTTAAATAATGAAGAACATTATGATGAAGAACAAGTAAATTTTGTTGAGACCGCCCATGAGGTCCAACATACTATTGAACAAGTAAATATTTTTGAGACCTCCATTGAGGATGCCCAACCTCCTCCCTATAGCTACCAAAAAGGGGATGAACAACCACAAGATTTTGTTAAATGATCACGACATATTGATGAAGTGTTCCATGATACAAATGCTACTCTATTACCTCAAATGACTTCAGTGCGTAGAATAACTACAAACGTATCCAAGTGGATGAAAGTGTCATTATTTCTCTTAAAGGTGATTTATCTAAACGTGCTATTGCTTATCAGACTTGAAAAATAATTAATAATTACTTTCATTCAAAATGTGATGCTGACAAATGTAGGTTATTTTATCTTTGTTAAAATCTAGGTCTTTTATTGTTGTTAGAAAACTATTAGCCATCAAGGTAATACATAATTATGGCCCAAGTAGTCATATTGCTAAAATCCTAGTATGTGATTTTAGCACAATTGGTAAGAAATTTCATTCTAAATATTACAATGAATCTTGTCGTGTATTGGCACATGGAACTGCAAACAAGAACACACAAAATCTTCATTTGATTAATACTACATCCAAACTTGTTAAGTTTGTATGTATTATTTGATCAAGACAATACATAAGTATAATATGATAAGAGAACATATTGACACATTCGACCAAACATATTTTTTAGGCCTTCATTGGTAGGTTTCCGCATTTAGATGGGAAACTAATCGATGTAGATAAGGGACTAGTGCAATTTTTGGGCATGATAACACCAAGCCTTCTTCAAAATAAAAGGATTTACAAAAAATGAGAATGGGTTCTGGATACCCTGAACCACACATTAAACACCTTCTTGACACAACACAAACAAAATTATATAAGATATTCAAGAACAAACACAGAGAATTGAACTTGGGCCAAATATCATTTGAGAAGTGTAAGCCTTGGTATGTTAGGATAAATACACTTTGTAACACTTGTTTTTCTAGATACCATGTATAATATGTTTATTATTATGACACATTTTCATATATTCGTCGTGTTTTGCACACTAACCGTGTGCAGTTTTGCTCAATGTTAATACCACCAAATTAATCATGAAACTTCATTCATAGCATCTTGTGTAATAAGGAAACGGGGAAAACATATTATACAAAAAGAAATTTAGATGGGACAAGCTCCAGGTGTAGCAGAATTGCTTTATTGAGCTAGTGCATTCACGAGAGTGAAGATCACATTTTTTGGAAAATGATGGTAGACATGAAAATCTTCAAATACATAATTTATGACATAGGCTTAGGAAAAGAAAGTAAAAGGATATAGTTGGTGACATCCCATGTGAGTAACTATCTCTAACTTTAATTTCATTTTTTAGTGAAATTTTACCTATAAACATAACTAATGCCGAGATTTTTTTCACCATTAGGTACAATTCAGCCATTTCATCTAGGAATTTTTTGAAAGGACAAAAAATATGTTCATCATGTCCACCTAGATCTATGGTAGGATGAGAAGTTTAGAATTTCGAGAGATACATTTTCCCTTGGTACTATACTCTCAATGTTTGATTTTGTCAAGAAATATACCCTCCACCCCTAAAATAGATTCAAGGTCAATATTACCATTGTGAGCAATATTCTTTGATGGTACACATCACATATAGGCATGGTCAAAATAGTACTTAAGGGTATCAAGAAATACTAAAGTAATATCAGTTCTACCTAAGTGATGATAAGTGTCATGAATTCCATTGTGTACACCATTGCTTCCACATGTTCTATGATCAGTTGAAGGGGAGAAAAATATAAATGGAGTGGCATTGGATTTGGTCCAATGGATGTGTTGGTTAGTTAAAAAATGTTTGCATATTTCAATGGTTGTGTTCATTGCACAAAAAGTAAAAAGTGTCACATCATGGAACTATTTTGGGACTCAACATGGTGAAGGAGAGCATGATGGATCTGAAGCATGCATCAAAACATACCTACATAGGAAGGAATTGAAATCATCTACGAATTACCATAATCAATATGCTATGTCTATAGTCATGTGGTTCACATCAGTAATGGGAGAAGGATCAAGAGTATGATAAGGATCAATAAGGAGAAGAGACGTGTTGAGATTATTTGGGAGGTGGTTGAGGTTCATCATTCACATGTGTGGGAATGCAAGAGTGTTCCAGGGACTCATGGTTTTCACTTAGTTCGAAGCTCCGACAACCCCGTATTTGAAATATGAACTCAAAAACTTGTCTTCTTCTACCTCCCATGCAATATTGTTGATTAGGATGGGTGTGAGTCATCATATTGGGTTGATGCATGTATCATGTATCAATTTATCTTGATCAACATGCAATTGTTGAATTGATCCCATTGGAGGCAGACCAATCATTTATTTCTACACATTTTGATCATGTCTGAGATCTTGTACAACCTGGTATGATACAATGTCTTGAATCTGGAATGTTAAGATCACATGTACATATTTCCATCTTAAATGTTTTAATTACATTAATGGTCTATATTGTTAAGAATTGTGCATTATATTTTGCAGGGAAAATATATGTAATTGTTACCTCGAAAGGTAATTGAATGGGGCGTGGATTATTGGTTAGCATGTTGTCTAGAGGGAAATAAAACCCTTAATATATCTATAACTGATGATGAAAACAAAAAATTCCCAAGTGGTTTAATGGTTTTCAAAGGGGATACTTTAAACAAGACAATAATGCAAGAAAGAAGGGTGAATATGTTTATACTGATTAAAAATCTTGTGCAAGTGTGTACCATTTTGCAAACCTGATCATTGGTACAAAAATACAGTTACAAATGATTCCTAGAGGAAAATACTCAAGGGTATGATAATTCCTACTAGATGATGATCATGATAAACTAATGGAGACCATAAATGTCAGAAATGAATATCCAAAGGGTTTGGATGTATGATAATTTAAAGGTATGGAGACATGTTGAAGTATGTTGATAGACAAGGTATGTTATTTAAGAGTTATTTTCATTGATTTATTTTTAATGCAAGTTCAATTATGTTATTTATGCAAATTATTTTTTTCAATCTAATGTAATATGATACTAACTATACCATCCTTCTGCAGTCCAAGATTCTACAAAGAATCTAGTGATAACACATATGTAGGAGAAATGAAGAACCCAATGTCTTTAGACACCACCATGGCATGCTCAGGAATTCATAATTTTTTTCTTCAAGTATTTATATAGATGATAGATTAAATGTCATATATGGATTAAATTATTTTGTTATATCATGGTTTGTCAAACATATACGAACATTATCACTCTTTCTATTGAGTCTCGTAGACTCATGGAATTACTAGTTTAATCAATAAGGAGATGTCATGTACCCAATTTTGGCTAATTTAGTGACCATGGGTAAAAAGGGGACAAAATAACCCCTAGGTAAATAGTTTTACTTCATCATGTATGCATAGGATTAAATTTAGCCTAAGTCAAGTGGAGGAATAATTAGTTTTATTATTTAATATTTGTAATTAAATTCCTAAATAATCGAGCAAGTGGGACAAGAGGGCACCCTCATGAGGATAAGGTTTCCAAAATGGAACTGGAGGCCAGAAAACAACAAGGAATGAAAATTAGGAAGGTGTAATAAGTTTCCTATAATATCAAATTAGAAATACACAAAAAAGCTAAGGAGGGGCGCAATTTCTAAAATGGAGCTCGGTTTACAAAAGCAAGAAACTCTGACAAAATAAGAAACATCTTCAGAAAAGGGGGGTGCAGTTTCTAAAGGAAAGGAATTCTTGTAAGGAAAAAGCAAGGCAAGTATTCCCACTCATGGGTGGCCCATGTGGAAGGGTTCTCACAGGTTACCAAGCTATTCAACTTGCTCAGAAGGTCACCTAAATCCTATAAAAGAAGACAAGCAAATCCTATTGACATATTTTGACCATTTTGTAATTGAATGTGTGAGCTATAGCTCCTTGTTTTGAGTGATGTGCCTCAACCTTGCTTTGGGTGATGCTCCCCTTAGCCATTTTTGTTCTAGTATATCCTCCCCTCTCTTTGGCAGGTATTGAAGACTAATTTTCAGCCATTGAAGATTTATATGCAGCCATTAAAGTTTGATCTCAATTTGGGGTCGAATTGCTTTAGAAGAGTTTAAGAGTTTTGAAGAAGGAACCACTCCTGCATCAACCTTCTATCTTCTACTCTTCTCTCTAATTCTCTGTTGGAAATCAATCAATGATGATTCGAATTCTTCCATGATGGAGAAGGATTACATAATTTTTCATTGGATTTATTACATCTCCACTCATATAGCTCAAGAACAACCATCTTTATGTATTGCAGATTCCATCCAAAGGAGCTTTCCTTGATGTAATTGGTACATGTTTCATGCTGGAGGTTTCCACAACCCTTAGGGACATTTTGGTGATGCTTAAATATATGTAAGATGATTCTTATTTTATGATAAAACATTACTTATATTATTCATGGATCTTCATTTAATAATTATGTAAGTAATTAAGTCATTTTCATATGTATGCTCATTAGACTACAAATTCTAACTAGTTTTTCCATAACTTGCATAAAATGAATTATATGAATCCAAATGAAGTTTTGTAAGTTTATGTAGCTCAATAACATCTCCAAGAATCTCATCTAACCTGTATATTAGAGTTTTGTGAGGGTATTATAATTTTTGAGGCAGTTTGAATCTTGACTAGTTTAGCAGTCCAACTAGCTAGTTTTAATGTTTTTCCTATAAAATGTATTATATGAACTGAAATTAAATTATGAAAATTGTTGTGATTTATTAGGACTTAAATGAACCATATCCTATCTCTAGACCCAAATCATAGAATTCCATATAGTTCTTGGGAAAGGAAATGGAAAATCTATCCTACTGTTCCAAACTGCAATAAAAGCTCCCAAATTCTAAATTGTTTTATCATATACTATTTATTTATTCCCCAATACAATAATGAGACCAAATATATGCACAATAACACTTACCTGCACCCTGATCTAGTTTTTATATGCCGATGTACCAAAAAGCATTGCGGTAGACTTCGGAGGTGCCGATGCTCGAAACATAAATGGTCTCTGTGCTTTGTACAAATGATCCAAAAACCTTTTTCCTCTGTATACCTTTTTGATGTACACTTTCCCATATAAAAACCAGAACCTAAATTCATCCCTATCATCCTTGAGTTGGGAGTTAGTATCCAGAGTTATCACCTTGCAGATTATAAAATTGTTAAAATTTACTAATGAAAATTGCGTTTTGAGTTGAGATTCTAGCCTATTCTTCATTGGTATCTTAAAGTTGTATCAAAGAAATTTCCTCCACCCCTGTGGAAATAAATAATCTCACTGTTGAACAATATTGCAGAACAAATCTTCAAAAGTACAGTATGAGGCTCCTACTAGTGATTGAGGAAGATTTAGAGCCATATTAAGAAGAGGAAATGTCCTCTGTTGGAGATTGTTATTTGAAAAGGTGTGAAGAATATTACTTTTCTGACCATATTTTTGAATAGGACATAGAATCTGATCTACCTATGTCTAAATGGGATGAACATTTTTCACGGGGAAAGAATATGAAGGGATCATTCTAATATCTCACAGAATACAATGCCTTGAATAAAGAGATAAGGAAGGTTTTGTCTTTCCAAGACTACTTCTCTTTGGAGATGAAGGGACTATTCAAGGACCCCAACTAGAAAGAAAATGAAATAAGGATTGTAAATATGGTTCATAGTGTTTGCAAAGAAGTGGGGTTAGTAGTACCAAAGGGAGCCAAAGTTGACGCACAAGTGAATCACTGTTGTGCTAGACAGTGCAAGGAGGAAATGGATCACTCTCTCTCTCCAAGCAAGGAAGAGGAAAATACCAAGAATAAGCATGATAAAAGTTCTGATATTTGAAGCATCCATGTTTACTTGCAGCCGCATGATCCATTAGAAGGTAAGCATATGCCACTTGCATGTGAAGGTTGAAGAATGAAGAGCATTTATGAGAAGAGAAGGTCACTACAAAGTGACTGCAATGAAGAAGAAAATTTCTATATGGAGGAGCGTAAGACAAAAGATATTGGGAATGTTGATGATGGTGAGGAATAATTTGGATCTGATCCAAACGATAAACATAAATCAGACTTACAGTCAGCTCTTGAGCTTCATAAAGAAGCATAAAATAAGCACACCTCAGTGGGGTGTGAATCACAAAATTTGGTGGAAGGACAAATCACCATAATCCCACCACATAAGGAGGAGAACACAACACATGGTGATTTATTCAATTCTAATTTTTAGGTGCCTCTATGGCAATTTATGTGGAAACCACTTCCGGTGAGAATATTTGCTTGGTTGAGCCCTCAAGTGTTGGGTTTCGTGAATTCGAGAAGGCTAAAATTTTGAGAGAAAGTTTTCCCGGTGCACCAGAGATGAATGAGCACCCAAGTTTCAGCATAAGTTATGTTGTTAATGATCTAAAAGATGAATATTTTGCAGCATCAAGAGATGGATCAGCTTTCAAAACTTTGATGTAACTTCATGAATTTGATCCCATAAATATAGAAGAAGAAGAGGTTCATCTGCTAGAATATCATTTCCTTGAAGGGACGCTAAAGATGAATGAATGTAATATAAAAGAGGCCCTTCAAATCCTCAATGACACCCATGCCTTAATGAAAAATATATGTTGGTAGTTGGGGGAGAAGTCTTCCATGAGGGACATGGAGGAGTTTCAGAAAGCCATGAAAAGCATTAAGGGAAATTTCCTATACTTTGCTTTCTGACATAGACAATCTACTTGAGATTGTGGAGTTGTTTCATGGTGCATCCTAGAATAATGAAGAGGATGTTTTAAATCTCAAAGAAGAGTTGATGACCACCCAATATGCATTGCATATCACTTAATCTGCACTACAAGAATCTAAGATGGAGATAGTGCAGCTTCATGAAAAGTTGCAAAGATCACACCTGCCCTCCTGCACACCATTCAACCATCTTCACTTGGTTGATTGCATTATTGATCATATGTAGGAACCTCATGAGATGATGGATCATGAGTATAATTCTATTTTGGAGGTTCTTGAGGAGTGTGCAGAGCATTTTAATGAGAACCAAGCACTTGATCTTTCCCACAGTGAACTTGAGTTGTTCCTTGGAGAAAGTCACTTTTCCATGGAGGATTCAGATGAGATCACCTAATTTGGACCATCTAGTAATGAAGAATATGTAGCCATAATTTTGATGAATGAGAGTGGTAGAGATATGAGGTTGGTTCCTAGTTCTTCCCCCCATATCCTAGATTCAACCACAACAAGGGGGGATGAATATTGGGTGAATAAATATTTCTGGTTGATGCCACATGTGGAGCAGGAGGCTCCCAAAATTTTCCATAATGACTGGTTAAATGCACCATTTTCTTCCCAACAACATCCAAGGAAGCCACTTGCATTCCTTGATTCCTATTTCTTTCACTTGCACCAATTGAGTGAACCCAATGGCAGAGAGTTGAGACATTGAAGTTGTGCACTAGTACCATGCCTCGGAGATCATGAGATTTCTATAGAAGAGGAAGACTCATGGATGGAGAATATACTTGAATGAATTTCACCTAGAACCAACAACCATCATGATGATATCAATCCATTGGGATCAAGAAGTAGAAAAGTCTTTCCTCCCAGGGATAGATGCATTTCACATTTTGAGATTCTAGGATGTAAAATTTATTTTTGTAAATTTATTGATTCTCCTAAAGCTGACATGTTTTTTTATCAGTAGCAGAGGCATATATTTCTTCCATTTGATGCCATTCATCCATATATTTATTGGTTGGAAGATTACATGTTAGACATGGAATCTCCCTGCAGAAGGATTTCTGCTCATGATCAGGGGAAGGAAGCTAAGCATGCAAGTTGCCAAGAGAAGTTAATGAAACATTTATCTTCCAAAAGGTGTCCTATGTGGCGAAAATCGACATACTTGGATGGATTTTTGTACCCTTTGGCTAATGGAAGAGATTTGAGCCATTGGATGATTTCACATAGGGAAGCACTTTGCTTCCCACTCGATTTGGTTGGATGGAGTGTATTTTCACGTTTACTTTGGATGAAAAGTCACATGTTTGACATTGATTCTTACATGAATGGAGGTTTTTATGATACAAATTACACTTTGAGTGAGCAAGATGAGAATCTATGGCTGATATATGACACTCTCAGTATTCTTGGATGGGAATGGGTCACCACCTGTTCCTTGGGAGGAGTTGATATAATTCATCCCCAGATTGAGGAGTTCCATGATGGGTGGGGAATTATCACAGATGTCGAGTTTAAAATTGGAAGTTACCAAATTTTAATGTGGTGGTGTGATCTTGACATCCAACTTGAGGATATATAATCCCAATTGATTTTGATGTTTGGGAGGATGCAATTGAGACTTTAGGACCCTGGAATTCCTTGGAGTGACAGCTTTCCAAAGGTGCAAAAAAATTTGGGTCCTTACAGAGGAAGCAGTGGGATCCAGGAATTCTACTCAGTTATCCTAACTGGGCTAAAAATTTTGTTAAAGAAGAGTTATTCATTTTGAGAATGACTATAATCAGAGTGGAGCAACAGAAACATGATGGACCCTTATTATTTCATCTTGGAATGGAGGATTCCAATTCTAGACAGTCAACAACATATTTTGAGGAGTGAAGTCACTTGTTGGTTTCATAGTTGGTTGGAGTTGGTTTCTTGCTTGAGGACAAGAAATTTTTGGAGGGAGGACTATCATGTCCCCAATTTTGGCTAATTGAGTGACCATGGGTAAAAGGGGGGAAAAATAACCCCTAGGTAAATAATTTTACTTCATCATGTATGCATAGGATTAAATTTATCATAAGTCAAGTGGAGGAATTATTTTTATTAATTAATATTTGTAATTAAATTCCTAAATAATTGAGCAAGTTGGCCAAGAGGCCGCCCTCATGAGGATAAGGTTTCCAAAATGGAATTGGAGAACAAAAAATAGAAAGGAATGAAAAGAAGGAAGTTGTAAGAAGTTGCATGGAACAAGAAATTAGAAATATCCAAAAAAAAACTAAGGAGGGGCGCAATTTCTAAAAGGGAGCTAAGTTTACAAAAGGAGGAAACTCTAACAAAGCATGAAACATATTGATACAAACGGGGGCACCGTTTCTGAAGGAAATGAAAGCCTGTAAGGAAAAATCAATGCAAGTATGTCCACTCATGGGTAGCCCATGTGGAAGGGTTCTCACAGGTCACCAAGTTATTCAACTTGCTCAGCAGGTCACCCTAAATTCTATAAAAGAGTCCAAGAAACTCCTATTCACATATTTTGATAATTTTCTAATTGAATTTGTGATCTATAGCTCCTCTTGTTGAGTGATGTGCCTCAACCTTGCTTTGGATGATGCTCCCCTTAGCCAATTTTGTTCTAGTCTCTCCTCCCCTCTCTTTGGAGGGTATTGAAGACTAACTTGCATCCATTCAAGACTGATATGAAGCCATTAAATATTGATCTCAAGTTAGGGTCGAATTTCTTAAGAATATTTTAAGTGTTTTTAAGAAGGAACCACTCCTGCAACAACCTTCTATCTTCTTCTCTTCTCTCTAATTCTCTTTTGGAAATCAATCAGTGATGATTCAAATTCTGCCATGATGGAAAATTATTATAGACCTTTTCATCGGATTTATTACAGTTCCACTCATGCTGCTCAATATCTACCATCTTTATGTATTGTAGACTCCATCCAAAGGAGCTTTCCTTGATGTAATTGGTACATGTTTCATGCTGGAGGTTTCTAGGACCCTTAGGGCCATTTTGTGTTAAATTTTCTGAATTTACTTCAATTTGATCTAGGATCTTAACTGAGAGAACAACATGTACAGCATATCTACAACATATCAATCATGGAGACAATAATGCAAGCACACAAGAGACACAAAGATTTACTTGGGGAAAACCATAAAGGTGAAAAACCCCAATAACTTCCTCAGAGATAGATAGAGCAATGATACAACCAACCAAGAGAGATAGCCATAACCTAGCAGCAGATCCTCCTCCTTGAGTGCATGTGTGAGAAGTGAGTGAGTAAATAGAGTGCCTCCTGCACTCTATTTATACTTGACTTGACTTTCCTTTTTACCTAACTCATGTCGGCTCGAACTTAACCACATAACATAATGCTGAGTGGGACGACCCCCAATAGGGTGGTCTAATAACCCTTAGACCCACATGGCCGACCCCCAATAGGGTGGTCTAATAACCCTTCGACCCACATGACTTATACAGGGCCGACCCCAACAAGGTGGTCTAATAACCCATCAAGTATAAGTTACGACACTTACAATATAAATGACGGCACTTCCTTATAGAGGAATAATACCATCTCTATAGGAATACAATATACATATATGTGAAATACATTCCGAAGTTACATATACATCAACACTCCCTCTTAACTAGGAAGGTATTTCTCAGCACAGTTCTTCTAGCACAAGTCATCTTCTCTGGATCATCATCACTGGATAATCGTCATCGAGTCATCATCATCATCGTCACTGCTGCTGCTATCTCAATCAATCTCTGAATCTACTCGTCATAGGAAGTTCTACAGAGCCAGTCCTTTTTCATACTGGATGTAGGCCCACCACCTGCAGGTCTTCATCATCACTGGCCATACTGTGGAATCCTCAGGACTTATTACGTGCGTCACAAAACCTGGCTGCAGCATCCCAGGCTATTACGAGCACACAGCTCTACCTGTAGGATCTCCCAGGAGCACATTACATGTGACCCATCACAAAACCTGGCTGAAGCATCCCAGGTTGTTACGAGCACCCGGCTCTACCTGTCGGATCTCCCAGGAGCACATTACATGTGATCTCACCACAAAACCTGGCTGAAGCATCTGAGGCCTTTTTCATCCTGTCCAGATCTCCCAGGAGCAAATTACATGTGGTCCACCACAAAACCTGGCTGAAGCATCTGAGGCCTTTTTCATCCTGTCCAGATCTCCCAGGAGCAAATTACATGTGGTCATGGCAAAACCTGGCTAAAGCATCTGAGGCCTTTTTCATCCTGCCCAGATCTCCCAGGAGCAAATTGCATGCCATAGGACAAAACCTCGCAAGAGCATCTTCCATATATCCCAGGGCACCGAATTACATGCCATAGGCAAAACCTCGAAAGACTATCTGCAGATCTCCCAGGGCACAAATTACATGTCCTCCCAAGCAAAACCTGATCCACGGCCACAGAGTATCAACCTGATACTCACCATACATCATCCTGATGTATCCATGATCATCCTGATCATCATCACTGCAACGTCCTGCTGCATGTCATCTGGAGCAACATCCTGAAGCTCGTCATCTATGATCATCCTGATCATCACTGCAACATCCTGCTGCATGTCATCTGGAGCAACATCCTGAAGCTCGTCATCTATGATCATCCTGATCATCACTGCAACATCCTGCTGCATGTCATCTGGAGCAACATCCTGAATCTCGTCATCTATGATCATCCTGATCATCACTGCAACATCCTGCTGCATGATCCACCTGATCATCAATGCATCTACCTGATGCATACCAAGTATCATACATGATCCTCCTGATCATCAATGTATCCACCTAATACAAATACATGATACATATCATCATACATGATCCTCCTGATCATCAATGCATCTACCTGATGCATACCAAGTATCTACCTGATACATATCATCATACATGATCCTCCTGATCATCAATGCATCTACCTGATGCATACCAAGTATCTACCTGATACATATCATCATACATGATCCTCCTGATCATCAATGTATCCACCTGATACAAATACAAATACATGATGCATATCACCATACATGATCCTCCTGATCATACAATGTATCCACCTGATACATATACAGATACATGGTCCAAGCATCCAACATGATGCATACATACATACATAAAATGATCCAACTGATCATATCCAGCATCCACATGATGCGTACATACATACATAAATAAAAATGATCCAACTGATCATATCAAGCAGAAACCAGAACATCATCCTGATGCTCATCATCCAGCGCTTACATCCACAGCCATGTGAAGGATCCTCCTTCCAACATGCTTGGAATGGCTTCAGCAAATGTGTCCATCACTTCTTCCTCGAAGTGTCCTCGATCTGAAGAACGCCAAGCCTCTCTCTGAAGTACTCGAACTTCACCCTGGCTAGTGGCTTCGTCAACACATCTGCAATCTGCTCGTCCGTCGCAACATATAGGAGCTTCACAGCTCCTCTCTGCACCATATCCCTGATATAGTGATATTTGATCTCTATGTGTTTCGACCTGTCATGAAACACTGGGTTCTCGGAAAGCTTCACACAACTCTGTTTATCACAGAAGATACCAGTAGCTTCCAACGGGAGATCAAATAACTCAGACAGTAGCTTCCGTAGCCATACTGCCTCACAACTAGCTGAGCAGGCTGCAACATACTCTGCCTCAGCTGTACTCAGTGCTACGCAGGACTGCTTCCTGCTGAACCAAGAGATCACACCTGATCCCATACTGAAGCAACACCCAGATGTGCTCTTCCTGTCTGCAGCACTGCCAGCCCAATCTGAATCAACATAATCCTGTAGGTTAAACTTTTGATTCGCCTCATACCTGAGCCCATAATCCACTGTACCCTTCAGGTACCTCAGAATATGCTTTACAGCAACCAGGTGAACACTCCTTGGATCCATCAGGAACTGGCTCAATGTGTTCACAGCAAAGCAAATGTCTGGTCTCGTGTTCGTTAGGTACATCAATGACCCAATCATCTGACGATACATAGAGACATCAACCAGCTTAGATGAAGCATCACATAGAAGCTTCAGATTCAATGCCATAGGTGTGGCCATGGCCTTGCAATCCATCATTCTGAACCTCTTCAGGATCTCTACTGCATACTTCCCTTGTCCAAGGAAGATTCCATCTGCACTCTGCCACACCTCCATGCCAAAAAAAAATAGTGCATCATCTCCAAGTTCTTCATCTCGAACTCGATAGTAAGCTTCCACTGCGTGTCGGCAATAAATCTGTTTTCACCATACCAAGTTCTGCACATATATGATTTCCTATCATGAGTCTCAGAACCAAGTGGCTGTTCTACATACACTTCTTCTTCAACTACACCATTCAAGGAAGCTGTCTTGAATCCATCTGGTGTATCTTCTATTTCATCACTTTTATATTTCTCAATGCTGCCATCTGCAACATGCTTGATCTGATAGTTCCTTTTGGAAGTCATAGCAAACTTCCCTTCATGTCTTGGGATTACATCCCAAACATCATTCTTCATGATCGACGGATCATGGCATTTCATTTCTTCATCCCAGATCCTGGGAACTTCAATATCTTCAATAGATATATTTGTTGCTGGAACAAAATGTTGTAGTTCTTCTTTTGTAGGAGATGGCATACAATATTTCCTACACAACAAGTTAAATTGCATGATTAGAAAACATCTCATAGTTTTCAGAACAAATTCTTACACGTAAAGAAATATGCCATACAGTCATGCAATTATCTTAGCCAATGCTTCAATACAACATTTATCCATATTCCGTAACTTTCTAGATGCCTTCCAATCTCTACCAGAACATTGTTAAGAGTGTGCACAACTCCCAACATGTCAGCAAAGAGGTTTCATTCTAGATAAGTAGCAATGGAATGTTGTACAGTGCCATAGGCCACTTACCCATGTATATTAGTAGCATACTGTTCATCAATGCAACTATTCTAATATGCACAATACATATCCTAAGTCTAGGATCATGAGCATATACATCATTGAACAATTTTATTTAAACAGACAAATGCAAGAAATTAAAATACTTATCTTTGTTTGTTCGTTGGGTGGACTCCCTCTGAGTCTTTGCTTCCTTATAGGAGCTGCTAGAGTCCTAATCCGAAGTAGCTTCTTCTACACCTTTCTGTTGTGGAAAGATGGTCAACTCCCTCTGAATATCTGCATCCTTGCAGAAACTACTGAAGTGTGTTCCTTTGCTTTCTTGCAGGAACAACTAGAGTGTGCTCCTTTGCTTTCTTGCAGGAGCAACTGGAGTGTGCTCCCTCTTGATCTTTGCTTCCTGATTTACCTGTTCTTGAACTCATATTCATCCTTGGTCCCTATGCATGCTTATTAGTATCATGAATGTGTTATCCTTGTGATCTCATATAAAATCATACATTCATTAGTATACTATTAAAACACAATAATCTCAAGCATGTATAGTCATGATCATTTCAAACAGAAAATAATAAGCATTAGCATTCAAGGTTTATGCAGAATTCTTAAGGTTAGTCAAATCATAAGAAACATAACATGTCTAAACCTGTAATTACTCAAACCTATGACTCTTCAGGTTAGTTGAATCATCAATCAAGATAAGAGATATAAAATGCATAAAACCTGTGATTATTCAAACCTATACCATCATGATTCTTCTAGTTAGTCATATCATCAATTATGGTAAGAAACGTAATATGCATACAATCATGATTATTCAAACCTATAATCATTATCAACAACAGTATAAGATCCTAACACAAGGTAGGATTCTATCTTGATATAGGAAAAACATACCTGGATTAGCATGCTAGCTATTTATGTCTAACATACTCACATGATGTCTTCTTGTTCTTCTTCAATGACTTGTGCTAGTAACCTGTATATCTCATAGGTTAACTATTACAAAACCAAGTTATACATACCTCGTAAATGGATCTTCTATGAGATCCATGACAATGGATGAATCTTTGTCCTCATGTTATCATGATCATATGTTCTTGGACCAGAACATGATTTGTCTTTCTTGGTGTACCTTTCATGTTAGTAGACAACATAAACCTCATACAACACCATAATGCATTAGTACAATCATAAGTGTCAACACCCTAACCAATGAATATCTTCTATCATGCATTCATAATTTTGTTAAGGTGATACGAAAAATCTAAAATCAAAATTGTACTAACCGTAATAACATGAAGACAAACATACCATAAACTTAATCATGGACAAATATCGAAACATACCTCGATGAGTCATACCTGTCGAGATCGCTTGTAATCTTCTAATGTAGGGCCTTAGCCTCATCTCCCTCTGAAACAGGAACTTCTTCACTCATGTAGATGATCAATCCATCTTCTTCTAGGATTAACCCAATCCACTTGATTTGCAAGAACTGAACTTGGAGCTGGATATGGGTTTGTCAGAGAAACCCCAAAAATTCAAAATTTGAATTTCAAACTTCCAAAAGGATAGAAATATGCGCCTTGATGAGCTGATCAAACCGGTATATTCAGAATTTGAAAACTGCAAAGTTTCACTCCTCAATTTTGCCTTTGAAACTTCTGGATTCACTGGACGTGACCCTGAACTGGGGTTTGATGAAGCCCACTCTTCTACCCAATCAAAATGTTTGATCCAAAGCTCCAAGCTTCTATTTTTCCGAGGAGCTTCCAGCCGTGGTCACAGATTTCAAAAATTCCCATTTTTACAGAAGCCCTAATTTTCCACTTTTCTGATCAAAGTCCCGAACTAGGGTCTAATCAAGCCCGGCCTTCTGCCCAACCAAAAATTCTGATCTTGGTCTCTAAATTTCTATTTTGATGAGTAGCATCCATCCGTGGTCTCCGATTACAAAAATTCCAACTTTCTTCAAAGCCCTAAATTCCGGAAGCCATGAATGAAGGTACCAAAAAATAATTATGTTTTGACAAAAATATGTACCTGATTGTTTCTGGTGTAACTCTGAAATTTTTGATCCACAGGGTCTGAAAACGTTTCCTGAGATATCCTGACCTGTTATCTTTCCATCCTGATAGGTCTGACCTCAATTAGATTCTCTGAGAGAGAGTTATGCCAAATGTCGCAACGTGATCTGTTTTGGGATAAAACAGGAGAGCGAACTTGTACGGCATGCCACGTGTCACTGTTTTAACTTCGGCCTCTGAACAAGTTTTCTGAGATAGCTCGGCCTGTTACCTTTCCATCCTGACAGGTCTGACCTCAATTGGACTCTCTGAGAGAGAGTTATTCCAAATTTCGCAACGTGACCTGTTTTGGGATAAAACAGGAGAGAGAACTTGTACGGCGTTCCACGTGTCACTGGTTCAACTTCGGCCTCTGAAAAAGTTTTCTGAGATAGTACAGACTGTGTACTACCTGTCACTTTTTACGAAATTTCATTTGGAGCTTCCTATCCCAAGATATGACCTTTTTCCCATGGTCACCTGATTTTGACTCAGATCTGGAAGAGGCAGAAACCCTATATTGTATAGATCATAAATCACAAAGTACAACGAATTAGAGGTTGTCCTTTGGACACAAGATACCTGGAGATCTTAGCTTCGTCCTGTAACAATTTCAGATCTGAAAACTTCGCCAAAACGGATTTATAGTGAAAGTGCTACAATGACTGGGTTTTGCTATATCAAGCCCTAGCATCGTAAGTGCAACAAGTGCCATACATGCCATATCATGCCTTCTTTCAGGCTAGCTCTGATACCATGTTAAATTTTCTGAATTTACTTCAATTTGATCTAGGATCTTAACTGAGAGAACAACATGTACAGCATATCTACAACATATCAATCATGGAGACAATAATGCAAGCACACAAGAGACACAAAGATTTACTTGGGGAAAACCATAAAGGTGAAAAACCCCAATAACTTCCTCAGAGATAGATAGAGCAATGATACAACCAACCAAGAGAGATAGCCATAACCTAGCAGCAGATCCTCCTCCTTGAGTGCATGTGTGAGAAGTGAGTGAGTAAATAGAGTGCCTCCTGCACTCTATTTATACTTGACTTGACTTGCCTTTTTACCTAACTCATGTCGGCTCGAACTTAACCACATAACATAATGCTGAGTGGGCCGACCCCCAATAGGGTGGTCTAATAACCCTTAGACCCACATGGCCGACCCCCAATAGGGTGGTCTAATAACCCTTCGACCCACATGACTTATACAGGGCCGACCCCAACAAGGTGGTCTAATAACCCATCAAGTATAAGTTACGACACTTACAATATAAATGACGACACTTCCTTATAGAGGAATAATACCATCTCTATAGGAATACAATATACATATATGTGAAATACATTCCGAAGTTACATATACATCAACATTTTGGTGCTTCTTAAATATATGTAAGATGATTTTTATTTCATGATAAACCATACTTTATATTATTATTGGATATTCATTTAAAAATTATGCAAGTAATTAAGTCATTTTCATACCTATGCTCATTAGACTACAAATTCTTACTAGTTTTGCAATAACTTGCATAAAATGAATTATATGAATCCAAATGAAGTGTCATAAGTTTCAATAGTTAAATAATATCCAAAAGAACCTCATCGAACCTGTATATCATATTTTTGTGAGGGTATTATAATGTTTGAGGAAGTTTGAATCTTGACTAGTTTAGTAGTCCAACTAGCTAGTTTTAATGTTTTTCCTATAAAATGTATTATATGAACTCAAATTGAATTCTGAAAATTGATGTGGTTTATTAGGATGTAAATGAACCACATCCCATATCTAGAACCAAATCCGATAAGTCCATATAGTTCTTGGGAAAGGAAACGGAAAATCCATCGTACTGTTCCAAACTGCAGTAAAATCTCCCAAATTCTAAATCATTTTATCATCTAGAATTTCTTGCTGCCCCAAGCCCATCATGAGACCAAATATATTTAAAATCACATGTACCTACACCTTGATCTATTTTGTATATGTGGATGTACCCAGAAGCATTATGGTAGACTTCGGAGGTGTTAATGCTCGAAGCATAAATGGTCTTCGTGCTTTGTACAAAGAATCCACAAACCCTTTTCATATGTCTACCTTGATGTTGCACACTTTCCCATTTAAAAACAGAACCTAAATACATCCCTATCATCCTTGAGTTGGGAGTTAATATTTAGAGTTATCACCTTGCAGATGATAAAGTTGTTAAAATTTACTAATGAAATTATGCTTGAAAATTGTGTTTTGAGTTGAGATTCTAGCCTATTCTTGGATGGTATCTTAGAGGAGATTTTAAAATTCATTTTGAAGTTATGTGACCCAAATTAATCTCAATTTGGTGGTTGATGAATTTATTGAACCTCTAATACAAAATATTAACCAAATATCTCATCCTAAGGCATAAAATCCTTACATGTTTTGTACATGTAGCTCTACCAAGGACTTATAAGTAGCTTTGTAATATGAGCTAGTGTTTATTATTTTTCTAAGTATGGATACAGATACAATATTGGTAATAGATATGGAAAATGTTTAGAATAACCTAGCTATGATATGCTTAGAATATATTAAATCCATATACATAAATACATAAGATTGGAAATAAAGACGAAGAGAGAGTTACAAATAATAATAGCAAATGTGATATGTGAACATTACATGCAAAAATAAATTATCTTATTAGTATTATCTAGATTCTAAACATCAAATTTATTACAAACTAGAAATAGATATGGAGATTCCATGTCATGCCTAAGGATAGTGCCTAAGTAGAGCTACCAAATTGTTATGTATTCATGTAGTTCCATTTCATGCATGAGGATGTACTTTATGGATTATGCCTTGGATTGATGGATGTATTGGAGGATGTTGTATGTCACTTACAATGATTGAGTAGTTGCATCATGATTGACATACTTGAATTCATTGTGTGTATAGTGTATGTAGTGAATCAATTTGGGGGTTTTATGTAGTGTATATTGTGTATGTAGTGTATGCAGTGAATCAATTTCGGGGTCATAACAGTATGCAAGAATACATGCGTGTCACTAAAATACTCTAAAATACAAAATCAAAGTAGATTTTATATATAACTGATGCAGGAGCATCGGGACCTAGGCAGATTAGTCAAAGTTCATCGACCGAAGGGAGCCGACCAGCGGGAGTGCCAATGACCACTAGTGCGGGGAGCAGGTTGACTTGTCGAAGTCAACAACTTGAGCAGAAGCAGTCAGGGTGCGGTCGACTGAAGGAACACAGATGTCGCTGGAGGTCAAGGATCAACAAGGAATGGTCGACAGATGACGAGCGACGTGAGAGGTCGGGTAGTCGACAAGTGGTCGAACTACGACACGACAGGGTTTGGCGAAGTCGAGTGTAATGGGAAGGAGTGAAATGACAGGACAGTCGAGATGTGACTGACTGCTGTAGCATGGTCGGAAGGACAGAAAAGTCAAGGGACTATACCAGTAGCTGTTCAGGGTTGTTGAGGAAGTTATTACAGTTATTACGAGTTGGTGAAGGACATGGCAGAGGATGCCATGGACAGAGGCTGTGCAGCATGGATAGAAGATGACAGTGTAGATTCACAGGATTTGGACAGGATCGGCGAGTGGAGTGAACGCGTGTCTCGGGATTATAATAATCTTGGAAACAACACCCGTAGATTAGAAGAGGAAGAAGAGGTCTTTAGTCTAGGAGACAAGAAAGAGCAGAGGGCAGAGCCGAGAGAGTTGTGAAGAGTCACACTGGCCAAGTGCAAAGTGTTGAGATTGAACCATAGCTCAGAGTTCCGTGGCGAACCAGGAGAGGGTGAGGTCAACTTACAAGGAGAACACACGACAATTACTTCTAAGTTGCAATGGTTGAGGCCGATTGTAGTTAGTTATTTTCTTACAGTTATTTTACATTGTAACTGATTTCAGAGAAGTAATATAAGCCAATCCAGGCATCTTGTTCTACACCTTGTTTGTGTGAGCATTGTGGTTTGTGTCGTGTGTATTGTTAAGCAAGAACCTTATTTTCGTAAGGAGACTTGCGTCAGTTGGTATCAGAGCCCGGAGGTGAGTCCGGTTGGAGAAGAGAAGACCATACCAACCTAACTTGCGTCAGTTGGTATCAGAGCCTGGAGGTGAGTCCAATTAGAGAAGAGAAGACCATACCAACCTGACTTGCATCAGTTGGTATCAGAGCCTAGAGGAAAGTCCAATTGAAGAAGAGAAGACCATACCAACCTAACTTGCGTTAGTTGATATCAGAACTAGAAAGTGTGAGAATTTTTAGCAGAAGTAAAAAATGGCTCATAGAGGAGTTAATGTCCGAGGACGGAGAGCGCATGGTGCAATAGCCATCACAGTGGATCGTGAGATGTTCAACAAATGTGTCCGAATGATGTAGACTTTGACAAATGAAGTCGCAGTGATCAAAGAAAACCAGAGGCGTGGTTGCATTTCTGAAGCGCTAGACCAGAACGACGAGGAAGTCGAGGAAGTGGAAGCTCGGGAAGCCGCAATAGAAGAACCAAAGGAGAAACTCATCAATCTTCTGAAAGAAATGAGAGGTCGAGCGAAGATAGATGTGAAAACGTACTCAGGAATCCTGGACCCATAAGACTTGATCGACTGGTTTAGAGAAATGGAGAAATATTTCGATGTAGAGAAGATCAAGGATCCTAAACGGGTTAACACTGCATGTCTAAGGTTGAAGGGTCATGCCTCGTTGTGGTGGGACAATGTACAGGCTGATAGACTCAAGAAAGGAAAGGAGAAAATCAAATCTTGAGACAGGATGGTTGCCAAGTTGAAGGGGAATTTCTTGCCGAATGATTATGTGATTTCCTTGTTCAGGAAGTTACAGAACTTTCAACAAAAAGAGATGACCGTGAAGGAGTACACGGAGGAGTTCCACCGATTGTCGATTCGGTCAGGACAGACTGATGAAGGAGAAGAAGCTGTCGCTAGATATGTAAACGGTTTGAAATATGTTTGTTCAGGATGAACTCAGCATGTCGAGATTCAGAATAGTCAGAGAAGCCTATCAGTTCGCTCTGAAGGAAGAAGAGAAACTGTCGAGAAAATCCACAGCGGCCAGAGGTAGGATGACTAGTCGGGGTGGAAAGACTGTCTCCATGAAAGGTCAAGGAAATGGCTACAAGAAATAAGGTGTCAAAGATAGTCGACGCACAGAAGGGACATCAACGAAGGAAAAAGCGCAAGAGAACCGACGCGATGGTCATGAGAATCGTGGTCGAGGCGCATATGGTCAAAGTGTTCCATCCGACAAGAAAGGAGTTAACAGACCAGCAATAATCTGTTACAAATGTCGAGGAATGGGTCACAAGGCATATGAGTGCCCAGAAAACCTACATGCTGTAGAAGAGTCGAAACCTAGACGTCGAAAGGAGGATCAAGTCGACAAGAGGGAAGAATCGGCATCAGATAGTAGTGGAGGTGAGAAAAAGGAGAACCAGAATCTGATGGTTCAGAGAACTTTGATCCAGGAAGATCAATGTGATCCGGTGGAACCAACACAATGGAAGTCTATCTTTCGAACGAAGGTGTGGATCGGAGAATGGCGTTGCAAGACCATAGTTGATGGTGGGAGTACAGAGAATCTTGTGTAGATAGAAGCCATCGACAAGATCGGGTTGAAGTGTTGTGAACACCCACACCCTTACAAGATCTCATGGTTGCAGAAAGGACATCATGTCAAGGTGACCAGACAATGCCTGATCAACTTTAGAGTTGAAGGATTGGAGGACAACGTGCTCTGTGATGTAGTTCCCATGGATGCATGCCATATGTTGTTAGGGAGGCCATGGAAATATGATCGTAATATGATCTATTATGGTTGAGCTAACATAGTCACAGTGTGTAAGAATGGCATGAAATGGACTCTTAAGCCAAGGCGAGGAGATCCAACCGATGGTAAGGACGGCGAAAGAAATCTTTGGGAAAAGTGAGTGTTGATGAGCACTGCCAAGGAATTCCTCACGGAGGAGGAAAAATAGTCGGGATGTTTTGCAATCATTCCAAAGGGACCATATGTTGATGGAACGGCCAATCGGGAGAGTATTCCAGTCAAAGTCAAGGAGTTACTCGAAGAGTTTCAGGACATAAAGGCTGATGAGAAACCGAAGGGATTTTCGCTGACAAGGAGTATATCCCATCAGATCGACTTGATTCCATGGTGGAGTCTGCCAAACAAAGCACCATATAGGATGAGCCCAGTAGAGGGACAGGAGCTCAACCGACAGGTCCAAGAGTTGTTGGATAGGGGATTGATCCGAGAAAGCTTGAGCCCGTGTGCAGTACCAGCAGTATTGACACCCAAGAAGGGTGGGTAATGGAGAATGTGTACTGATTCTAGAGCCATCAACAGGATCATGATCAAGTATCGATTTCCGTTGCCGAGGATGGATGACTTGATGGATTGCTTGAGTGGAGCAACGTACTTCATGAAATTAGACCTGAAGAGTGGATATCACCATATTAGGGTCAGAGAAGGAGATGAATGGAAGACAACATTCAAGACAAGATAAGGGTTTTATGACTGGTTAGTCATGCCATTCGGATTGACTAATGCACCCAGTACATTCATGAGATTGATGAATGAGGTCCTAAAACCATTCTTGGGAAATTTTGTCGTAGTCTATTTAGACGACATTCTGATTTTCAGTCGGACCAAGTCAGAACATTTGGAGCACGTTCGACAAGTATTGTAGAAATTGCAGGAAGAGAAGCTGATGATTAACCTGCAAAAGTGCTTCTTCATGAAGAAGGAATTGGTATACTTGGGATTTGTAATTTCAGGTAAAGGGTTGGAGACGGACCCTGAGAAGGTGAAGGCAATAGTAGATTGGCCCAAACCGATGAGTACGACTACAGTGAAAAGTTTTCATGGAATTGCTAGTTTCTACCGGAAGTTCATTCGGGGATTCAGTTAGATTTGTGCACCATTAACAGAATGCATGAGAAAAGGCGAGTTCAAGTGGATTGATAAAGCCCAGGAAGCTTTCAACAAATTGAAGGAAAAGGTCACTGAGAGCCCAGTGTTGTTGCTCCCATACTTTGACAAAGTTTTCCAGGTTGATTGTGATGCGAGTGGAATAGCAATTGGAGCAGTGTTGAGCCAGGAATGCTGACCAATTGTGTTCTTCAGTGAAAAGCTGAATGGAGCGAAGCGGAAGTATTCTGTCTATGACCAAGAATTTTATGTTATCATACAAGCATTGAAGAAATGGAGGCATTATTTGTTGCCACAGGAATTTTTGTTATACACAGATCACCAAGAACTGAGGTATCTGAATACTCAGTCGAAGTTGGATCAGAGACACATGAAGTGGGTGGAGCTGCTCTAGAGATATACGTTCGTGTTGCGACATAAGTTGAGCAAGTCGAACAAACTTGCCGACACGTTGAGCAGGAGAGTTGCACTGTTGAGAACGATGATTGTTTAGGCAACAAGAATAGAGTCAATAAAGATGGAGTATGAAGTCGAGGAAGAATTTGCGAAGGCATGGAAGGCTTGTCGAGAGCCTTGGAGCATCGACAGAACTCCATATTTGAGTTATCTCATTCAAGAAGGTTACCTATTTAGGGGAAGTCAGCTATGTATTCTCATAGGATCAGTGAGAGAGAACCTAATCCAAGAATTTCATAATGGCGGGTTAGCAGGGCACTTTGGGATCAGCAAGACCAAAGCACTGATCGACGAAAAGTATTTCTGGCCAAGGATGTCGACAGATGTCAAAAAATGGGTTCGACAATGTCAAGTTTTCCAGTTGGAAAAGGGAAAGAGTCAGAACACAGGGTTGTATACACCATTGCCAATACCAGAGAACCCGTGGGAGCATCTTAGAATGGATTTTGTGTTAGGATTACCAAGGACTCAGTAGGGGAATGACTCAATTATTGTTGTAGTCGACAGATTTTCGAAGATGGCACATTTCATACCATGTAAGAAAACAAGTGATGCCACAGGAATCACTGTATTATTCTTTAAGGAAATAGTTAGGTTGCATGGGTTTCCAAAGAGTATCATGTCGGATAGGGATATAAAATTCATGGGGAATTTCTAGAGAACCCTATGGAAGAAAATTGACACGAAGTTAGAGTTTAGTTTGGCATATCATCCGTAGACAGACGGACAAACCGAGGTTGTAAACAGAAGTTTGGGAAACCTTCTGAGATGTTTAGCAGCCGACAGACCCAAGCAGTGGGAGAATGTGTTGGCACAGGCAGAGTTTGCATATAACAATTATGTGAATCGATCGACAGGATTGAGCCCATTCCAGATTGTTCAAGGGAGGAGTCGACATGCAGTGGCAGATTTGGTCGAATTGCAGACATAAACCAGGAAGAGCGTGGATGCAGAATCATTCGCAGAGCATATGCATGAAGTTCATGAAAATGTGCAAAAGTGCATCGAGAAGAATAACGCGGCTACAAGTTGAGAGAAAACTGGAGGAAGAGGCTATTGTCATTCCAAGAAGGTGACTTAGTCTATGCATACTTGTGGAAGGAGCGATTTCGGACAGGAACATACAACAAGCTAAAGTTGAAGAAGATAGGGCCATGCAAGATTCTGAAGAAGATTTTAGACAATGCCTATGTGTTGGAATTGCCGGAAGACTTGAACATTTCAACAACGTTCAACATTTCATACCTATATAAATTTGAAGAAGGGTCAAGCAGCAGTAAGGGGGAAGGAACTAGTATCGATTGGATAGAACATATTTCGGACCGGCATAAAGAAGGGATCGCAGAAGTAATCGATGAATGTGAGGTAGGGCGTACCTGTAGATCGCACATGAAGGAATACTTGGTGCGATGGACAAATGATGAGTTGCAGGAAGCAATGTCGATTTTCGAAGAGAAGTTCAGGAGACTGACAAAGCAGTCGAATTCTTTTTCACCTTGGGAGACTGATGCAGGAGCATCGGGACCTAGGAAGATCAGTCGAAGTTGATCGACCGAAGGGAGCCGACCAGCGGGAGTGCCGATGACCACTGGTGCAGGGAGCAGGTTGACTTGTCAAAGTCAATAAGTCAAGCCGAAGCAGTCGGGGTGCGGCTGACTGAAGGAACAACAGATGTCGCGGGAGGTCGAGGATCGACAGGGAATGGTCAACAGATGAAGAGCAATGTGAGAGGTCGAGTAGTCGACAAGTGGTCGAACTACGACACGATAGGGTTTGGCGAAGTCGAGTGTAATGGGAAGGAGTGAACCGACAGTACAGTCGAGATGTGACTGACTGCTGTAGTAGGGTCGGAAGGACAGAAAAGTGAAGGGATTGTACCAATAGCTGTTCAGGGTTGGTGAGGAAGTTATTACAGTTATTGCGAGTTGGTGAAGGACATGACAGAGGACGTCATGGACAGAGGCTGTGCATCATGGATAGAAGCTTACAGTGCAGATTCACATGATTTGGACAGGATCGACGAGTGGAGGGAACGCGTGTCTCAGGATTGTAATAATATTGGAAACAACACCCGTAGAGTAGAAGAGGAAGAAGAGGTGTTCAGTCTAGGAGACAAGAAAGAGCAGAGCACAGAGCCGAGAGAGTTGTGAAGAGTCACACTAGTCGAGTGCAGAGTGTTGATATCAAACCATAGCTCAGAGTTCCGTGGTGAACCAGGAGAGGGTGAGGTCGACACACAGGGAGAACACACCATAGTTACTTCTAAGTTGCAACGGCTGAGGCTAATTGTAGTTAGTTATTTTCTTACAATTATTTTACATTGTAACCGATTTCAGAGAAGTAATATAAGCCAATCCAGGCATCTTGTTCTACACCTTGTTTGTGTGAGAATTGTGGTTTTTGTCTTGTGTATTGTTAAGCAAGAACCTTATTTCCATAAGGCAACTTGCGTCAATAACCAAAATAAAATATACATGATATTTCATTGTTTTAGAATAAAGTAAACATGCTCAACCATGTTCTTCCCATAAGTACAACTAGTATCCAAAATCAATTTTCCTTTTTTTTCCCAGCATAGGTTGAGCATTCCTACATCTAGGATCCGTGTTCATATCTGGAGTCTGCAAGTCAAAGAACAATTCTAGTGATCGGTCATGAGCTCGATTTTAGAAAGATTAAAGCAAACTAAAAAATCACTTACTAATCACTAATATATATTAAACACTGACCTTGTCCATATAAGCTATGGGTGACTATGTCGATCTCCTCCTCAAGGAGCTCCTCTCTTTGATCATCATCTGTGCAAATTAAATATAACCAATCATTTTATACACCAATTATGAATAATGTTGTCTGAATTGAATAAAACACTTAAACTCATTAATATACTAATATATATATTAGATGAATATGTATTTAATTTTGTAAAGATTGACTTTGTTCTAGGATATTCTCCTCCTTAGGTAGGAGGCAGTATTGTTGGATGAGCATCCAACAACATCAATAGCCGAACTTAAGGGAGTAGTCTTGGATACTCGCAATGTCAATGAGCAACCAATTATTTCAAATACTTAGATGTTAAATTTGTGTGAGATGTATGAAATTTACATTTTTAAAAATAAACAAATATAATTTAAGGATAGTCAAATTACATGTCTCTATGTATCCCTACCCCTCATCTTTCGAGGAAAATACCATCTAGTATACAGATGTCTCTCCTCTCTCAATGCCTACAAACAATGAGTTCTCAAATAGTCAAATAGATGCATTTATTACAAAACTAACATCAACTGACAATGTAACATGTTAAAAAATATACCTCTTATTGAGATCTTCCTGTGGTCTCATGCACTAAAATATCTATGATGGGAGGCACCTCAAGACTCTCCTCTCTCAATGGATGAAAACACCAACCGCTCAAATATTCAAATAGATACATTTATTGCAAGACTAACATCAAATAACAATGTAACATGCTAAAATAGGTACATCTTGTTGAGACCTGACTTCAGTATCAAGCACCGAAGTCTCTATGGTGGGAGGAACCTAACATCTCTCCTCTCTCAATGGTTGCAAACACCAAGTTCTCAAATATTCAAATAGATGCATTTATTACAAAACTAACATCAACTAACACTGTAAAATGTTAAAAAAAGATACCTCTTACTGAGATATGCCTATGAAATCAGGAACCAAAGTGTCTACATCACTGTCCTCCCCCTAAGGGAATTTGAATGACAAACTACAAGTCAAGAACATAAAAAAGATTAGACCATATATAAATCTGTGAACCATAAGAAACAAACATTTTCAAACAAAACATTTAGGTGTCATGTAATTACCTACTACCAAAACCCCACATAGGAAAATCCATAACATATATTGCCACATGATGTGCATGAATGGGAAGGAGATATTAGAGTAGAAGGTCCTTCCTGTCTGGTAGCTAATGGTCATTTCTAACCTACATTTGATGGTCCTACGTGACTTGCAGTTGATGTTCATACTAGACTTATATTTGATGGTCTTGCATGATCAATATGCATTGCCTCTTTCTAGCCATTGCTCACAACAAAAGTGCATGGTGTCCCATGTTATGGGACAAATGCAACAATGCATCATGTGTATCTCGAAGCAATTGTTGTCAAGGTTGGAATTCCAACTTAGGAAGTGGCCTATATGATGGGGGGAGCTTGGAATTTTTTTCTTCAAGATAGCACACATGAAGGAGAAAACAAGAACCACGTGTCGTTAGACACCACCCTCACATGCTTGATAATTAGTAGATATATATATATATATTTTATTATTTTATTTTATTTTATTTTATTTTTATTTTTATTTTATTTTATTTTTTTATTTTATTTTATTTTATTTTATTTTTTATTTTTATTTTTTTTCTTCTGAGTATCGATAAGGGAGCACCAAATTGGGTCTCCACCACTCATTCCTCCCCCCCCCCTTCCTCCTTATGCCCCCCCAACTCCTCCTCCTCCTCCTGATTCTCCTAACCCTCTCCCCCTCCACCCCACCTCCTCCTTCCTCAACTTCCTCCTCCCCACTCCTCCTCCCTCCCTCCTTCACCCCCTAGTCCTCCACCTCCTAATACCCCTCCTCCCCCTGCTCTCCTTCACTCCCTACTCCCCTGTCTCCCCCTTCTCCCTCCCATTCCACCCTCCTACTACTTTTCTCCCCCCGCTCCCCTTCCCCCTTCCCTCTCCCCTCCCCTCCTCCTCCCCTACCTCCTGCTACTCCACCTCCCTTCTCCTCCCCTTCCCCCTTCACCCCCACTATCCCTTACCTTCCCCTCAATCCCTCTTCCTCCTCCTCCCCTGTCTCCCCCTTCCCCCCTCCCCGTTCTCCTCTTCCCCTCCCTCTCCCTCTTTGTCCCCATCATCTTCCTCTTCCTACCCATCCTACCTTCCCCTCTTCCCCTCTTTCTCCCCCGCCTCTGACTCCTTCTCCCCCCACTCATACCCCTCTTCCATCAGCCACTCCTCCCCCTCTCCCTTCACCCTCCCCCCTCCTTCTCTCTACCCTCATCCATCCTCTTCCTTCTCTCCCTCCTCCTCCTACTCATGCTCTTGCTTATGCTTCCTCTCCTCCCCACTTGTCCCCCTCCCGCATAACCCTCCCCCTCTCCACACACCCCCTCTCCCCCTCCCCATCTCCACCTCCCCCCTCACTCTTTCTCCCCATCCTCCTTCTCTTCCTCCCACTCCTCATCCTCTCCCTCCTCATCCTCCCCTATCACTATCATCCCCATATCCCCTCTCCCCATCCTCCTCCTCACCCTCCTCATCTCGATCTCCCTCCTCCCCATTCCCCTCTACCTCCCCCTCTATTGCATCTACCAATCCCTTCTCCTCCCCCCTCCTACACACATCTCTCTCCACCCTCCATCCTCCTCCCCACTCCTCCCCCACTCTCCTCCCCCCATCCTCCTCCTCCTCGACTTCCCATTCTCCCCCTCCTCCTTGACCTACTCCTCCAACCCCCCCTCATCCATCCTCTTCCCCCTCTCCTTCTCTCTCATCCTCCACCTTCTCCTCCTCCTCCCACCTTCCTCCTCCCATTCCCCTACCTCCTCCCCCTCCCCCTCCCCCTTCCCTCCCTCCCTCCCTCTCTCTCACTTTAATCCTGCCTCCCCTATCCATTGCCTTTCCCCGCCCATCCCATCTTCCCCCTTCCCTTCCTCCTCTTACTCTCCCCACCCTCAAATTCCCTTCCCCTCCCCTGTCATCCCCCTCCTCTTTCCCAACTCCCTCCTTCTCCTCCTCTACCCCTCCCCCTCCATCCCTCCTACCCTTCCCCCACCCTCCTCCTCCTCCCACACTCCCTCCCCCTCTCCTCTCCCCGTCCACTCCCCTGTCCCTCTTGCTCTCCCCTCCCCTTTTCCTCCTCTTACTCCTCTCCCCGCTGTCCTACTCCTCCTCCTCCTCCTCCACACTTCCCTAATCCTCCTCTCCCACTTTACCTCCTCCTCCTCCCCTCCCCTCACTCCTACACCTCTCCCCCCTCTCCCACCCTCCCTCCTTCTCCTCCTTCTCCTCCTCCACCTCCCCCCTCCCCAATCACCCCCCTTCCTCCCCCCTCTCTCCCTTCCCTCTTGCTTTTCCTCCTGCTTCTCCTCATCCTCTCCAACAACCTTATCAATCCCCCCCATCCTCCTCCACTCCCATCCCACTGCCACCCTCTCCCCCTGCCCTTCCCCCTCCACCATCCTTCTCCCACACTCCTCTCCCTCCCCTCCCCTTCAATCTTTGTCCTTCTCCTGCTCCTCCTCCCCCCTTCTCCCTCCCCTCCCACTCCCCTCCTCATCCTACTGCTAACCCCCCTTCTGCCTCTCCCCACCTCCCCCCAATCACCCTCCTCCTCCTCCTCCTCCCCCTCGCCCCCCCTGCCCCCGTTTGTCCTCGTCCTCATCCTCTCCCTCACCCTCCTCCTCATGCCCTATTCCCCCTCCCATCCCCTCCTTGTCCTTGTCCTCCTCTCTCCCCATCCCCCCCATCCCACCTCCTCCACCCCCCTCCCCTTCCCCCCACCTCCTCCTCCTCCTCCTCCTCCTAATCTCTCTCTCTCCTCCACTCCCCTCTCCTCTCCCCCTCCTCCTCATCCCCCCCTCTCATAATCCTCCTCCCCTCCCAGTGCCCACTCTTGCTCCTCGCAACCCTCCAACACCCCCCCTTCCTCCTCCCAACCCCCATATCCATCCTCATCCTCCTAATCCTCCCTCTCCTCTCTCCCAATCCTCCCCCCTCCCCCTTCCCCAGGCATCCTCCTCCTCCTCCTCCCCCCTTCTGACTCACTCACCTCCCTCCCTGTCCCCACATCCTATTACTCCTCCTCTCCCTCACTCCCTCCTCCCTTCCTCCTTCCCCTGCTCTCCTCCATCCCTCCCCCCCTTCTCATCCCAGTCCCCCTCTCTCTCCTCCTCCTCCCCCTCTCTTCTCCATCCCCTCCCCTCTCGGCCTTTGCTCTCCCCCTCCTCCTCCATTCTCCTGCTCCCACCCATCCCCCCTATCCTCCCCCCCCTCTCCCTACCACTCACCTCTCCACACCCTCCCCTTATGCTTGATACAAACCGTTACACCAAAACCTCGAGATGTTAGTGAAGGTCGCCCACTAGGATCTTAACAACCCACCATGCTCTGTAGTCCAGACTCTGGGCTGGATGTGCACCTGTACGGTGGTGTCCCCTTTGAGTCGTACGAGCCTAAGGCGAACATTGCTGATACGAACCGTTACACCAAAACCTCGAGATGTTAGTGAAGGCCACCCACTAGGATGTTAACATTCCACCACGCTCCGTAGTCTAGACTCTAGGCAGGATGTGCGCCCGTATGGTGGTGTCCCCTTTGCACCGTACGAGACCCGGGCGAACACTGCAATGCCGACGTTTCCACCCGCTCTGTGACTTGAACCTTGGTGGAGGCTCTGATACCAAATGATACGAACCGTTACACCAAAACCTTGAGATGTTAGTGAAGGCCGTCCATTAGGATCTTAACAATCTGATACTAAATGATACGAACCGTTACACCAAAACCTTGAGATGTTAGTGACGACCGCCCACTAGGATCTTAACAATGCTCTCATCCCCCCGCCTTCCTCCTCCACCTCCACCTCTTCCTCTCCCTCCTCCTCCCCCCTTCACCCTCTCATTCCCCTACTCTCTCCCCAACCTTCTACCTTCCACTCCTCCTCTCCAATCCCCTCCCCCCTTCCTCATCCTCCCCCTCTCCTCCCCACTCGCCTCTCCCCATCCTCCAAACCCTCCCATTTCCCTCTCATCCCCCCCCTCCTCATCCACCTCTCCCTCTCCCTCCTCCTCCTCCCCACTACACCCTCCCTTCCCACCCTCCTCCTTCTCCTCCTCCTCCTCCTCCTCCCACTATCTCCCTTCCCCCTCCTACTCATCCAACCCCCCTCCCCTCCCCTCCCCTCCCTCTCCATTCTCCCCATTCCTCTTCCTCCCCCCCCTCTCCCTCCTCCTCATCCTTGTCCTCCTCCACCTCCCCCCTTCAGCCTCTCATTCCCCTCCTCTCTCCCCAACCTTCTCCCTTCCACTCCTCCTCTCCCCTCTCCTCCCCCCCTTCCTCCTCCTCCCCCTCTCCTTCCCACTTGCCTCTCCCCATCCTCCAAACCCTTCCATTTCCCTCTCATCCCCCCCCTCTCATCATCCACCTCTCCCTCTCCCTCCTCCTCCTCCACACTACCCCTCCCCTACCCCCCCATCTCATCCTCCTCCTCCTCCCCCTATATCCCTTCCCCCTCCTCCTCATCCAACCCCCCTCTCCCTCCTCCTCCTCCTCCTCCTCCTTCTCCACCTCCCCCCTTCACCCTCTTATTCCCCTCCTCTCTCCCAAACCTTCTCCCTTCCCCTCCTCCTCTCCCCTCCCCTCAACCCCACCCCTTCATCCTCCTACCCCTCTCCTTCCCAATTGCCTCTTCCCATCCACCAAACCCTCCCATTTCCCTCTCATCCCCCCTTCCTCATTCACCTCTCCCTCTCCCCCTCCTCCTTCCCACTACCCCCTCCCCTCCCCCCCCAACCTCCTCCTCCTCCTCCTCCCCCTCTCTCCCATCCCCCTCCTCTTCCAACCCCGCTCTCCTACTCCTATTGAGTCCTCCCCCCTACCCTCCCTCTCCATTCTCTCCATTCCTCCTCCTCCTCCCCCTCTCCCTCCTCCTCCTGCTCCTCCACCTCCCCCTCCACCCCCCCATTCCCTCTGTCTCCTCCTCTCCCATTCCCCTCCTCCCCGAGTCCCTCCCTGTCGAACCCTTCTCCTCCTCATCCTTCTCCATCTAGAGCCCTCTTCCTCCCCCCCCCCCCTCACCTTCCCCCACCACCCCTCCTCCCCCCCTACTACTCACCCTCCCATCCCCACACCCCTCCTCCTCTCCCTCCTCCTCCTGCTCCTCCACCTCTGCCTCCACCCCCCATTCCCTCCGTCTCCTCCTCTCCCATTCCCCTCCTCCCCGAGTCCCTCCCTGTCGAACCCTTCTCCTCCTCATCCTTCTCCACCTAGAGCCCTCTTCCTCCCCCCCCCCCTCACCTTCCCCCACCACCCCTCCTCCCCCCCCTCCTCCTCACCCTCCCATCCCCACACCCCTCCTCCTCTCCCTCCTCCTCCTGCTCCTCCACCTCTGCCTCCACCCCCCCATTTCCTCCGTCTCCTCCTCTCCCATTCCCCGAGTCCCCGAGTCCCTCCCTGTCGAACCCTTCTCCTCCTCATCTTTCTCCACCTAGAGCCCTCTTCCTCCCCCTCCCCCTCACCTTCCCCCCACCGCCCCTCCTCCCCACCCTCCCATCCCCACACCCCCTCCTCCTCTCCTCTCCCTCCTCCTCCCCCCTTCCCCCTCCCTTCCTCACCCTACCCCCTCCTCCTCCTCCCCGCCTCCCTCTCTCCCCTTCCTCCCTCCTCCTCATCCCCCCCTCTCTCCCTCCCCCCCTCCCCTCCTCCACCTCCACCTCCCCTCCCCCTCCTCACCCCTCGCCCCCATCTCCTTCCCCCTTCTCCTTCTCCTCATATTCCTCTCCTCCCACTGCCCCCCCCCCCCTCCTCACCCCTCGGCCCCATCTCCTTCCCCCTTCTCCTTCTCCTCCTACCCCCCTCCTCCCTCCCCGTCCCCTTCCTTTTCCCTTTTCTCCTCTCATTCCACGACCCCTTGCACCCTCTCCCACTCAACATCCCTTACCTCCCCCACTCCTCCACTTCTTCCTACACCCTTGCCTCCTCTACCCTTCAATTGTATGATATCCACCCTACCTTTTGCTTTTCTTTTTCCCACATCCCCACCTACTTCTTTTATAACCCACCATCTTCATATGTTCATCTTAATAACATTTTTGAGAGTCACATACAAAGCACCTCTTTAATCTTTAAACAACAACTTGAAAATATAAATAATTATAATTTAATGATATTGTATGAAATACAATTTCCCATATACATATATTTTCATTAAACTTCATAAAGTTCTCTAAATATTTCATAGTAACCTCCATAATTAACTACAAAGCTTAAATTAACTTCAAAATAATAAATTATGAAAATTGTTTAAAATACTAAAATATGTAAACTACCAAAAAGAGAACTCTACTACAAGTTCTAAGATTTAGGGCAATAATAATAATAATAATAATAATAATATATATATATAATTTAATTTAATTTAATTAAAATATTTTTTTTTTATAAAGATTAACCTTATATATATTTTTTAATTTTTCATTAAAATTTCATTAAAGAGATGCTAATTGTAAAGCACCAACAATAAACTTAAAATCTAAACGTAAACCATTTTCATAGAAACTTCAATAAACTTAAAATCTAAACGTAAACCATTTTTATAGAAACGTCAATAAACTTAAAATCTAAATAATAAACTTAAAATCTAAATAATAAACTTAAAATCTAAACGTAAACCATTTTCATAGAAACGTTTCTCATAAATGTTGAATCAAAATAAAACTAAAAATTAAAAAACATTAAACTAAAAATTAAAAAAAATAATAACATGCACAATTTCATAATGGAATTTTCAAAATTTTAATTAATAAATATAAAATAAAATAATGTTTTCATCATGTATAAGATGCTACGAACCAACTAGCCGGCTGAGAAGAGAATTTGATAGCTACAAATAAACTGAAAAACCCTAAATCTAAATATAATGCAGGCCGGTTAATCTAAATATAAAGAGAGGATAATAATCTATAAACCCAGAAACCCAAACACAGGCCGGTTAATCTAAATATTATAATGAGAAGATAGGCGAGTTACACTAAAACAAAGCTACACTCAAGAAAGTAAATTAATATGCAGTCAGGGAGAAAGAAAATTAATAAGCAGGCAGAGGCGGGAAAACAGAAACCTGGAATGGGAATGCTATGTGATATGGTTTATTGATAAGAAGGCAGAGGTGGAGGCGGGATCCGAGAGACCTGCAGATGAAGTGCAATGTGATATGATATGATATGGTTTATTGAAAAGAAGGCAGAGGTGGAGGTGGGAGCCGAGAGACCTGCAGTTGAAGTGCGATGTGGCCTAGCTGGGAACAAAACCCAACCCATTTTGTGCCTCAAATCTTATACAAAGTCCAACAAATTTAAACCAACGTTTTTTATATCACAAGTTTGTGCCTCAAATCTTATACAAAGTCCAACAAATTTAAGCCATAGATGCCTCAGATTTTCTAGGGTTTTTGAGAGAGAAGAGCAGAAATCAAACATTTATTTCAAGGAAAAAATAAATAAACATAAATGAAATCACTAACGCATCTACTGCGTCTGAGAGGAAAGCAGAACTCAGAGAAAATAATAAAAAACCATTCTACTCAGAACAACCCATCCCTCATTGTAACACCCAAGTGATTAACATAAATGAATGAGACTGCTTCTAAGGGAGGTGCTAAGAGGGAATAATAATAGAATATACCTGGAATTTAAACCCCACAATCCGTCGGAGAGCAGATTTGAAACCGTGACGTGGCTTCTCCGCCATGACAAGCTCCGTCTCCCAGCCTTCGCAGCCTCTTTAGACATAGCCTTGCAGGGGCCGCGATCGGGACACCGATATTCTCTCGGTAGTACTTCGTTGACTAGGAGATCAGAACCCCGCCGAAGCGCTTCTTGCTCATAGCTGACACAGGCAACGACTTAGTATGGGTGAATTTCCACTGCCAGTATCATGGCCGAAAGAGGCACCGCAGCCCAAGAAGAAAGACTGTCTCCAAGCACCGCAGCCCAAGAAGAAAGACTGTCTCGGGACCATCTTCCTACAACTTGCGTCGCCCAACGAACTGCATTTACAAGTATTGATATTCAGACCTACAATAAGCTCCATCTTCGCCTACGATACAATAGCTCCTTGCCGAGACCATGAATCCCAACTATGGCCTTCCGCTGTAGCATGGGAAAGCAAGGCGATAGCTTCGATGGGGCCGACGGTCTGCATTAGGACATGGCCATATCTCGTTTGCTTCGCAGATCGGTTTCACATATGACAATAACAATGAGACAAAGAAAAGGAGAAAAGCGACCCCATAAAGATAGTTAACTAGCCGTTACGATTTCAAACTCAAAAGATATAGTTAAATATTTGAATTTAACTATAGTTAATTCAAACTCATCCAACAGTGTAGATTAAGAATATTGTTATGTTCAAACGTTCAGATTCAAATTATCCATAAAAATACTGTCAGGGTTAGAGCGTGCTCGAGCACCACCACTCTCACATAGCAAATATACAGCGTGTCGATGAAAACTTCAACCTAAGTTTTTTGTTTATCCATTTGATCATTAATTCAGGTAAGCTATCCCCATCTCTATCGCAAAAAATTAATTAACAATATTATCCTTCATTTTTTCTATATAAATATCTTTATCTCAAAAATGTAATTAACAATATTATCTTCCATTTTCTATATATAAAATATTGATAGTCTTGGCAAACTACCCATAAATTGTAATAAGCTTTGGGAAAAAGAGGAGTTCACTTTGTATAGACAAAAGTAAGCATAGCAATTGCTTAGAGATTACACACATCTTCTATTTCTTTTGTATCCATGTAACCGTGATAGCCTCTATGTTGTGTCCTCTAACATCTCAGAAGAAATTCCAATGCAAATTGAGGTGCCATGTCACCAATACCTTGAAACAACCATATGCCATAGCTCGACATCCTTAAAGAAATTTGAATAGCTTGACCCATTGCTACATAAAAAGAAACCATGAGTGTATAATAGTGATAGAGAATTTCAATTAGATCATGAAAATTTCAATGAGGTGTTAATGTCACAAAAATAACACCAAATGTGTTAACGGATGCACAAGACTTCAATGAGAAAGTTGAAGATGAGTTTTATGTGACACTAGTATGATGACAACTTTGAAGTAAATGGCACATAAACCACAAAATTATGTAACTCTCTTAAATTGTAGATTAACATTAACACATTTATTTTGCAAATTAAATATGCATAGCATAACTCAGAAAGGATACATCCCCCAAATTTACAAACTATATCATGTTAAGGAATTGTCTAATTTTTATTATACCAAAGTTTTTCTGATCCAAGGTCATAAGGAGCTGAGATTGAATATGGTGCACCAAACAAGAAATTACTATTTAGATTCAGAGTCCCAAGATTGGATAATGATAAAATTTTATCTGAAAATTACTCACTAATGTTCCATGTTTGATATGGTAATGAGTAATGTTCCATGTTTGATATGGTCATGCACCTTACCTTACCCTTGGTCATGGAGCTGTTATTTCCTAATCAGAAGCAGAGATTCGATGGCCTTTGTTTGTTGTCCTAGACCTTAAGACTTAAGAACTAGACCTTGAGACTTGAGAACCAACAACTTTTGCATCTCAAGCTAGAGAAACAAACTACACCACACATGGCCCAAACATCAAACTAATACCCAACTTTAATATATCATTACAGATTCAAAAATTCCAAGGCTCGGCTTTATAATCAAATTTCCAGTAGCCATAGGAAAAACCTACCATGGCCAAGGAATTTGCTTGGATCCTAGATACCATGCTTGCCTCTTCACATTCAAAGAATACTCGATGGCCTCAAATATGTTATTGTACTCCTTCTTTGTGTGGGTCTAGATACCACTTTGGCCTCTTCACATTCAAAGAAGAATCATCGAGGTCAAATATGTCCCTTACTGTGTGAGCACATCAAATCAAATACAGAGTTAATGGAAAATACATACAATATCATAATATATTATTAAGGGAATATAAATAGAGACTATAAGAGGTTAACAGAGTAAAGATATTAATCAATAGATGCTCTAAATTGTTGAATCCCAAATATATATTTTTTAATTAATTTTTTTTTGTTAATTAAGGGTTTTAGTTGAGAACTTAAAATTCAATATTTAGATTAAGGATATTTTTATTTTTAATTAGCTAAATTTAAATTTAGTTTTCAATTTTTTTTAAATGTTGTTATTTTTTAAATAATTTTAATTTTAAGTTTAATTTTCAAATAAAATATGAAAAAATATAACTTTACATCAAATTTAGATTTGGAATATTGTTCCAAAAATCTAAATTCAAACTCATTTAAAAAAAAATATATATATTTTATAGTTACAACAAAGCCTAATCATCATTAGGTGAAGACCTCCTTCCTTTAGGTTTTTGTAATTCTAAGCTGGTTGTCCATGACCTGCCAAAAGAGGCACACCATATGGATGTATACTTTTATTTAAATTCAATTCAAACTTTTTGAGATCACTTCTCGATACTCGTATGATTAACTATCTAAATAAAGCTATACAAAAATTAAACACATTGTCTTTTTTTTTGGGTGATGTAATTGAACCATAACATTTTTTTGGGGTGATGTAATTGACCCATCTTGTAATAATAACAAAATGTTTTTTTATATTTATTATTAAAAAATAAAATTTTATATGTATATTTTTTATTATTATTAAGATGGTAAAACTTATTATACTTTATTTATCTAATTGGAGAGGAGGACAATCATTATTGACTCATAAAGTAATTGTAAGTTAACTTATCACATTAATTCAAGAGGGTTAAACCTAGATTTCCACTCCTAACTTCTTTGTGTGGGATATATATCTATATATCTATATATACATTTTATTTTAAATTATATAATAAACATAATCTAAAACTATATATATAATGCAAGTTTAGAATGTATTAATTTATATACATATATAAAAGCTGTTTATTTAATTTTTATTTTATATATATAAAACTTAAAAAAATAACATATATTCACATTTTATTTTAAATTATGTAATAAACATAATGTGGAACCATATATAAAATGAAAATTTAGAATGTTTTGATTTCTAAAAGTTGTTTATTCTACTTTGTTTTTTTACTTAATTTAAAGTTAATAATGTTAAAGAAATATGCGTGCGTAAGGGGGTGGTCCGGTTGATCTAGTTTTCGGGTGTCCAGTGTCACATTTATTTCCGGTTTCGAAAGGGAGGGGTGGAAAAATATGTGCTACCAAGAGGTTATACCATGGGATGGGAAGATATGTTCAGTAAAAAATTAGGTGCTACGATTAGTTCATACGATTAGGTGAGCGATAACATCACATTCATTCGTCCACCCATCATATGCAAGAGATATGTTTCCCTAGGAGCCACGAGTAATTGAGCCATGTTATTTCCATACGAATGAGAGAGAGCTAGGTTGTCACCAGAAGAGATTGAGTTCCCTAGTTTCCACCATATGTGAGAGATTACCCCAATTGTTACACACCCTCCGCCCATAAACCTTCCACTTGCCAAAGAGGAAGGAATATGCTTGAGGGAGATGATGCATTGATCCAATACAACTTGACGCCCCTACCTATGGATCGTGCTTGAAGATTGATCAATATAGCCCCTACCTTTTGATGATGTAAGGGGGGGGAGGATGGGTACCCCTTAACCTCTTTGTTTCCTAATGCCCTTAAGGCCTGGTTGCCCTATACCACTTTGATCCAGGAATCTGAACTTAGTACGGTTGCTGCACTATACTTGATATTAGTGGGATAGACAAGACAGAAAGGATTAGACTCGCTAACCTTCCCTTTCTCTTATTGCCTTCACCCTATGACGATTTCCATGGGATGCATGGAGTGCTTCTATTCCCTTCAACGAGGAACACCTTGTAGGGGATGCACTCTCAAAACTTGTTGGTTCCACACTCACTATTTACCCACGTGAAGAACTTAGACCTGGTCTCCAATATTAACAACTTCATGAAGTTCCTAAGAGGGAGGTACACCTATGAAGCTATTCTCAGGTTAGTTAGGACCAGATCACCTTACCCTTACATTTCTTTACTGAAGTGTTTCCAAACTATTTATCCACCTGAATACCTAACCATACTTTTGTTTAGCCCCCAACTGCCTGCCTTCACCGACTTCCCATAGCAGTATACTACTCTACAACTACACGTAGGAACCCCATTAGGTGCACTGAAGAGAGAGCCATGTCAGCTAAGGCCAAGGCCGATGTTGCAACTAGTTGGATTCAATCCTGTTGGTGGAACTGATTTAGCTCTTTAGAAAAAGCGGAGTGCATGGGCTGTTGGTGGAACTAATGCAAGTTTAGAATGTATTAATTTATATACATATATAAAAGCTGTTTATTTTATTTTTATTTTATATATATATAACTTAAAAAAAAACATATATTTACATTTTATTTTAAATTATGTAATAAACATAATGCGGAACCATATATAAAATGAAAATTTAGAATGTTTTGATTTCTAAAAGTTGTTTATTCTATTTTGTTTTTTTACTTAATTTAAAGTTAATAATGTTAAAGAAATATGCGTGCGTAAGAAGGTAGTCCGGTTGATCCAGTTTTCGGGTGTCCAGTGTGAGGTTTATTTCCGGTTTCAGAAGGGAGGGGTGGAAAAATATGTGCTACCAAGAGGTTATACCGTGGGACGGGAGGATATGTTCTATAAACAATTAGGTGCTATGATTAGGTCCTACGATTAGGTAAGCAATAACATCACATTCATTCATCCACCCACCATATGTAAGAGATATGTTTCCCTAGTAGCCACGTGTAATTGAGCCATGTTATTGCCATACGAATGAGAGAGAGCCAGGTTGTCACCAGAAGAGATTGAGTTCCCTAGTTTCCACCATATGTGAGAGATTGCCCCCATTTTTACACACCCTCCTCCCATAAACCCCCCACTTTCCAAAGAGGAAGGAATCTGCTTGAGCGAGATGATGCATTGATTCAATACAGCTTGACGCCCTACCTATGGATCATGTTTGAAGATTGATCAATATAGCCCCTACCTTTTGATGACGTAAGGGGGAGGGAAAGGATGGGTACCCGTTAACCTCTTTGTTTCCTAACGCCCTTAAGGCCTGGTTTCCCTATACCACTTTGATCCAGAATCTAAACTTAGTACGGCTGCTGCACTATACTTGATATTAGCGGGATAGACAAAACAGAAAGGATTAGACCGACTAACCTTCCCCTTCTCTTATTGCCTTCACCCTATGACGATTGCCATGGGATGCATGGAGTGCTTCTATTCCCTTCACCCACGAACACCTTGTAGGGGATGCACTCTCAGAACTTGTCGGTTCCACACTCACTATTTACCCACCTGAAGAACTTAGACCTGGTCTCCAATATTACAAACTTCATGAAGTGCCTAAGAGGGAGGTACACCTATGAACCTTTTCTTAGGTTAGTGAGGACCGGATCACCTTACCCTTACATTTCTTTACTGAAGTGTTTCCAAACTATTTACCCACATGAATACCTATCCATAATTTTGTTTAGCCCCCAATTGCCTACCTTCACCGACTTCCCATAGTAGTATACTACTCTACAGCTACTACTACTCTACAACTACACATAAGAACCCCATTAGGTGTACTAAAGAGAGAGCCATGTCAGCTAAGGCCAAGGTTGATGATGCAACTAGTTGGACTCAATCCTATTGGTGGAAGTGATTTAACTCCTTAGCAAAAGTGGAGTGCATGGGTTGTTGGTGAAACTAATGCAAGTTTAGAATGTATTAATTTATATACATATATAAAAGCTGTTTATTTTATTTTGATTTTATATATATAAAACTTTAAAAAATAACATATATTTACATTTTATTTTAAATTATGTAATAAACATAATGCAGAACCATATATAAAATGAAAATTTAGAATGTTTTGATTTCTAAAAGTTGTTTATTCTATTTTTTTTTTTTACTTAATTTAAATTTAATAATGTTAAAGAAATATATAAATTAAATTAGTATATATAGAAATGTAAATTAAATTATTATTAATATGTAAATTAAATTAGTAAATATAGAAATATAAATTAAATTATTATTTGAATGGATTATTAATATAATTAACATTGTATTATTAAAATTTAGAAGTAAAGAATATTAACTTAAATAATAAAATTTAGAAGTAAAGAATATTAACTTAAATAATAAAATTTAGAAGTAAAGAATATTAACTTAAATCATACATAGTTATTATTATTTTAAAATATAAAATAATAATTCATTTTATTATTTTAAAATATAATGTAATAATTCATTTTATTATTTTAAAATATAAAATAATAATTCATTTATGTTATTTAAATGTAAAAAATTTAATAAATACAATTTATTAAAATAAATTATATTTATTGTTGTGATATATATTTATATTATTTTAATTTATTAAATAATGAAAGTTGTAAATTCAATTTAATTTATTATAAATATATGAAGAAGATGATAAATATGATATGTTATTAATATTTTGGTCTATTTGATTTTAAAAAGTAAATGAGTCTATATTGAAAAAGCTTTAAGAGAAGCATTCCTAAACTACCATAGTTATAATGAGATAAAATATTATGGAAGTGAATATGATGACAAATGTTTTGAAATTATGCCTTAATGTGGATATATATTATAATGATATATAAACACAATCGATTATATATATATATATATATATATATATATAATATTTTTATGGATATTTAATTGTTTAAGTTTCGTTCTTGTAAGAGGTTGAATTTCACATTAGTAGAATATCAATTCATAAGAATGAGTTATCTATAATAACTTTATTCTCCTACAAGTCTTGGAATATCAATGAATTATTAAGGCTCAATAATAAATAAATATTCTATATTTTCTTTTTTATGTTTTTATTTTCCAAAGTTTTATGAAATTTCTTTAGGGATTATTCTTGTCACATTCATGAAATGAGGCAGCAAATGTAATGTCTATAGTGTATAAGATAATTCTAGTTAATAGATAAGAAATATTCAAGCTTGTCATAGGTGTTGTATATAAGCTTGGAATCGATGGACTATTGAGAAGATGTGTCTCACAAACATACACTAAGAATTCAATAATGTAATCACATTATGGATTCATGTGAATACATTGCTCTATAACATGCACACCATAGAGGATTTTTTGTTTAGGAATATGGTGGTTGTCGATGTTTGAGGATTGTTCCAAGTTGGTGAGGAAATGTGCGTAGTGTTATACTATAACTCACAAGCTACATGTGGGTGGTTTTCACACATTGAATCCGATAATGTCTATCTATCATTTTTAGCATTGGAGATAGGACTGCATTTGTCCTTTTGTGCTAGTAAATATAATGAAAGGAAAAGGAAAGTATATCATTATAATGGCCAAATGATTTATGAAGTGGACAAATATGAGAACTATCTTTCATCAATATCAAATTCACATGAGGATAATAATAAGGGAACTCTGAAGAGGCAAACTTGAATCACTTCAAATTATAAAATTGATGTATGATTTTCAATATGCCAGTATGCTTGTGTGCAAATTTGCAAATATGCCCTTTTATGCCTAATTTGAATGTTGAAAGGATAGATATTATGGATGGATAAAGAGGGAAAATAAGGCATAAAAGGGGATATAGAGATTAAGGTACATATAGAGATAAAATTTGATTTAGTTTTCCTTCCAAGCACTCATGTTGTATTTCCTCCTTTCATCTAAAGTGAATTGGTTTTTGATGCGATTTGATAAATTATCTTTATGTTTCTTTAAATTATGAAAATAATATTGAAGGATACAAGTTGGATGTGATTAGAAGGATACAAGTTGGAAGTGATTTGGTATCAAGGTATCAAGGTATTGGTGAAGGTATCAAGGTATTAGTGAAGGTATCAATGAAGGTATCAAGGTATCATGTGACTAAGAGAAAACATATTTCCAATTTTTGCATGGTGAGGAGGTGAGAAAGGATGCAAGGAGAGGCAATATCTTTCAAATTATATTTTTGCACATTATGTTTTTGTACATTTCAATATTTCAAAATTGTATGGTTACAGAGGTTAGAGAGCGAGTAGAGTTATCATAGTTCATATCCCAACCTTTTTAGGGAAACCATCCATGCTATTATTTCCAACATATAATATAGTCAAGAAGGAACCCTCGATGCAGGAATTTGATTATTCTGGTAATTACAAATCAATGAAGGAATCTGATTAGGCAGGTAATGACATAATCTATGTACTATTCAATAAATGACATAACCATGGGATCAATTTGTGGAATTAACTCCATTTTTCAAGATTTCATTTTTTATCCATATTGAAAATTGGTGACAAATTACCCTTGCAAGCTCTATAGGTCCTTAATAATAGTCGAAAATCCTTTATGCTAGTGCATAGTGTTTGCGGATAAATATGTCGGTGCAGACACCAACCGATCTCCCTAGTCTAAATGGTTTAGATCTAGAACAAAGCACAACCGAATATAAACACTTTCCTAGATTAATCAAAGTGCAAAAATAGGGAATGTTACTCGCCTTGTAATTAGAGTAGTCTCTCCTTTATTTATGTGTTATTCAATTCCTAGCTGTAAAACAACATAGAGAAAACACGAGGAAACACAAGTGAAAGAAACCAATAATATTGATTAACCTAAATAAGTTGTCAAGGAAACAAGTTCTTAATATCTACAATGGATGATAAATATTTATGGAAATACAATATATCACTGTATTAATGAATAAAAAGAAGAGCATGTTACAACTATTGCCTTGCCATTGCAATTTGTTCCAAATAATATTTGCCTCAAAGATCCAATATTGCCTCCAATGGACAAAGGGATTTCAACTCTAGGATAATTTCTCCAGCATTTAGGTTCTCTAATCCTTCCCCAATCATAAAGAGGAAGTTTGTATATATAGGCTAAAGAGGACAGAAGGAGTTGAGGATTTGATGGGTAAGGCTAATGGATCATCCCAAGAAATAAGGGGTTTGACTTCAACCTTTACTGATTTATTGGGATAAGCCTCTATGAACACACTTTTTCTAGAAGGCTCCCAAAGCTTCTCTTTTTCCTTCCTAACTGATAGTGACTCACTTTGTGAACTAGCAAGTTGCATAGTTGCAGGGTGATGCATCTTGAACAAATGCAAACAGTGTCAGTGACACACTTTTTCAATGTGCAAGGTGCATCATCAAGGACCTGATGTGCTTTGTTACTATGCAAGGTGCGTTAGTGTGACAAAATATGGAAAAACATGCCAAATATTTCCTTTCAGTTAGTTTGGCATCAATGCTTTAGGAATTAGGACAACTCAAGAATACATATCTCGTGATGACGAGATTTTGGTGTAACAGAATGCCCCCCAAAACATGAAGCTAGAGAAATAGGATAGGTGAAGTGATTCGATGTATGGAAGTTTAAGGCAAAGACCATCTGTTGAAATGTTCAACAAGGACTTCTGCAGTACCACTAAATATAAGATATGTGTCTCAAATTACTCATAGCATGGATTCCGACCAATACACTGCAGATCCATGAAAACACTTAATAAAATTATGGACACTAAGAATACAATTGTGGATCCATACATTCATTACAAGACGAGATCGTAGCCATTAGAGAATACATAGTGGATCTACGAGATGAACTGAATATAGCCACATACCAATACAATGTGGATCTATGTGACAAAATAATGGTTCCATCATGATGTTTATGTGGGAACCTACTAAAAAAATCTCCATCGCAACCTGGGTAAGATATATGATAGAGTTATCCCAGGGTCTTCATCCCGAACCCAAACAAGTACAATTCTAACCATGCGAATAGATGTCCAGACGTTGAACATGGTATAAATTGCTTGATTACCAGTCATTGATGTATACCGCTAACAAGTGCAAGGTAAATCATCACTAAAGTCAATGAATCCCAAGGTAGTCTAGTACATCCCTTCGAATGTGAATTACTGAGTTGAGGTCGAACATTCGGTGGAATCTCCAAGTCAGAGGTCAATGATGTGAACCTACTACTAAAAGTGAGGTAACCTACCAGTAAGGCATGTAGGTCCAAGGTACTTGACTAATTTCTAGGTCTACTCCTTGGATGATGTGTTGAAGTTGACAAGGATAATCCAGTCGAGGGAGGGCCATGATGTTTCCCCCATCATTGACACGAAACAAGATCAAGGATATTTTTGAAGTAGATCGGACTGTAGAGTAAATTTCGAGATTGAATCAGGGGTGACTGACACAAAGGAAGGTATAATGATTACAGAGGTTGAATCAACAACATAATTCCCTTGAACATGGAATAGCATGGCTTGACAACATTGACATGACGAGATGGATACCAAGACCTAATACAACAAAATATTGATGCATTCTTCATATCACCCAAAAGAGTGGAATAACTCATGGAAGTGGTATGACTCGAGGACAAACTAATTACCCAAGTTATTTTAATGAAATGCGAACAAGTTCCATGTTCAAGGGAGACTATAGGCTTCCACTAACACAGACATAGATACATGCTCTTTCCTTTAATTTCACTGTCATGATTGACGAGTGCCTCTTTACTTTTTAACGATCTGAAAAATGATAACAAACAATCTTTGTAGCCCATATTTCGAATGAGTTGAACCTCACATGTTTTATGAACCTGGGGAAGGAGAGGTTCATTCCCAAAAGATCCCTTCAATGTTGAATTTTAGCGAGTCCATAGAAGGTAAAATTGGAATCATTTCATGTTTAGAGTCTAGAAAGACTAAAGAAGACTCCAAAACAAACCTTTTTAATAAATTTAGACGACATGTATGAAAAATGGGTAAAATATCACCGCATAGATGACCTTTCACATCCTTTTACAAGCAGTAAAGAGACAAGTTCGATTGCCAAATTTTTCATGTTTTGGGAGTCTGAAAAGTGCTTAAAGGAAACTCCAAGGGGGTTCCTTTTTGTAATAGTTTACCAAACCGAAAAAGAGATAAATGCATACTCAGTAACTTATTCTCATGTATTTACGAGCATGAGAAATAAAAAAGACTAATCTCAACACCTTCTGTAGTTAGTTTTAGCGAGCATGATAATGGTATCAAAAACAACTTGGAATCTTTTTCATATTTGATAAGTAGCATGAAAAGGTGAAAAATGATCTCCGTCATAGCCAAATGTTATTAATCTCAGTATGAAAGATTCACAACAAGTTTTAGAACCATTATGTGGATTAAAACATAAAAATATAATCAACTTAGTAAAAAACCACTTGGAATAATAAAAATAAAAATTGGAATATCCCATTTTAAATGTTAAAAAGGGTAAAAACTGAAATTTTTTTACCATTGTGTTTTTACCAAGTTGGGAGTGAGTGAATAGCCATTTTTTAGCTCAAACGTGCTATGGAAATTGCGGGAGAATTGGGAAACCACTCTTCATTCCATTAGGTCTAGGTAATCACACTCCTTCTACTCATGAATTCCATGGTTGAATTGTTTTTTTACGCAAATTTTAGTGGTTTTAAGTGTCATTTCATAGGGATAAGTGTGTTCTTGGTCTGACACACTTCTCCCTTTTGGGAAGTGCATCATCCATTGGTGATGCAAATCCTGAATGGAGGAAGTGCATCTCTGACGCTATGTTTCCAAAGTCGGGGTGTGTTGGCGGCAGAGAGACCCAAAAAACTTAGAATTCAAGCAAAAAAATAGATTTTGTTGTGTCATGAACCTCCAAAATTCATATATATATATATATATATATTATTACATATAATGTGTAAATATTCTCTACTTAGCATGCAAAAGTTAAAATAGCATAAATTAGAAATCATTGATGCAATGTAATTTACTTACACCAATCTTGTAACTAATCTTGACAGGTAATCTAAGAACTCTGTGGCGTCTCATCGTTATAGTTGAGGTGATGTATTTGTTCCTGTTTACCACTTCCTAGCTAAGTTATGATGTAAATTACTTACATCTAAAGCTAAGTGTGGCTTCTAGGTTATGGTCTTAACTTTATATGCAAAGGAATATGTGGGGGGGACTATGGTTATAGTCTTACTCCCAAGAAGCTATAAAATCCACGGGTAATACCAAGACCTAGGCGCAAGGGTATGCAACAAGGTGGTTCCTATTCAAAAGTTTATGATACACGTTTGGGCTATAGTTCTAACCTATGGTCAAATAATGTAAATCTTTGCATTTAATTAAAGTCCTGGTTTAAACTTTCTTCAAGGTGATGGTTGTTGTGGTGGATTTAATGTGTAATTCTTAGCAATTTATGGCCATTAAGGTTGCGAGTTGACACGATATCTAGGATCTTTATGGCTACGTTGGAACGTAAATCCCAACCATCCATTTGGACAAGAAGATGCTATGGTTTGGCAAGGTTTTAATGTGTTCTTTTTTATGTCCTAACTCTATTACTGCACTTTGGTAAATGAGTTCTTTGCTCTGCTCAGTTGATGGAAAATCTATGAAGTTATTCATGTCGCTACCATGAAATGATAATGGCATTCTTTGATAGTTCATGTCCAAGGTGTGAAGGAAAATATCAATTTTTAATGGCTTCCATCGGAGAGTTTTTTGAGAGCTACGAATGAACCTGGTCATCCTTCGTCAGCCTCGAATCTTCCTGTCAAAGGTAAGAAAATAAGTTTTAAAATCATACACAGTGATTTAGAAAAATGAGAAGTGTTTTCCTTTTTTTTTGTTTTACACCGGTCTTAAGGTTTAATACAGGTAATCTTTTCCTGTAGGAAGTGGAATGATAAGGGTGCTTAGGAAGAGTCGACCCCTGGCGCTGTCTGTAGTTTGCATAGGTAAGATTGTTGTGTCTATTTCAATATTTAAAAGTTTACTTTATAGTTTGTAAGTATTCCAACTGTGGTTTTGAAAATTAAAAATGAAGACATCTTTCGAAATGGCAACAGGGTCTTCTCTTCTCGAGCCTACATTTCAAAACGCCCAGGTGAGGATGAAATGAGCCTTGAAACTCATTAAGTATTTAAAAATGGAGTTTTACCTGTTCCATTACTAAGTAAAACCATTGTTGGTTGCTACAGGAACTATATGCGGGGTTTTGGAACCACGAGAAGTGAAATAGGCATTTGTCAAAAGATAAGTTAATTGTTTAAATATAGTTTCCTTTTCAAGGTTTATGATTTTTAAGCAAGAGGTTATCTCGTATCCTTCATTTCAGGGTTTGATTTGTAATAATTTTCCAAACTCTATTTATTTACCATCGTTGATGGTTCCTAGTTTCTCTACTTCTGTAATTAACTTCTTGGTCCATTAGATGAACCATTTGGTAGCTTATATTTACAGGGATGTGAATCCCTTAGTTTAACATTTGTGGTCTATTAAATGACGAGACCCTTAGGGTTTTTCAACCTAAGTGAATATGTCTAGTGTGAATAGAATCTATACATTTCCTTTTGGTTAACTCATCCTTGTTACTATGCTTACTGTGATGAAGGAATAGAAAAAATCATTCTCGATATTTTCCTTAATTATACAATTACTCTTTAACTCATTATTTATTGTGTTATTTATTAACCCGATTGCAATGCTACGATGCTTTACTTCCACGTAGATGAGTTGGGTTGTGGCACTACTTAGTTTTGAAACCTTAAAGATATTATACGGCCTCTCTAGGGGAGGACCACGATTTTTTTTTTTTTTAAGAATTGGACATTCATCGGGCTGTCGATTAGTTAAAGAAATGAATGCTATAAGTATTTAACTATTTTCGATGGTTTGAAGAGTTAACTGTTTATAACAATTATTATGGTATTATAGTTTGTAATTTCAATAATGATTCCTTCGTATTTGGCTTTTCGATCTATAGAGAGGGTTTTTAGAAAAGAAAGGAAAAGGAATATTTTGATTAAAAATAAAGGTTTTCTCAACAGAAACCTCTCGGCTCTTGACCCGATCTTGGTAAATTACTATTTAAAGTTTCTCGTTAGTAGGAGGAAATGGTTATCTAAACTAATGAGCTATACTTAGCTTACTTTGCGATCTTGTTATGGCTTGGCTAACACTATTGAAAATCCTATGATTCTGTTGGAAACTTTAACTAACTTGAATTGAAAATAGAGATCTATTAGCAAAACATTATATAAGGTTATCCCATAGATAGTGATTTTGAATGAAATATTTTTCATTGGAAAAGTTAAAAGCACTTAGATATTGAACCGATAGAAAAGATTTACATTTGAAAATAACATCGAAAAGGTATTTAAATCCTAGCAACGATGTGCAAAATTATATATGAGCTAATTATGATCTCTTTGTTATACTAATATGATTGATCATTTTGATTTCAAACATAATAAAATATATTACATAGATGTATAAACAAGTCTTCGGTCTATTTAGATGCATCGCATAATCCTACTAGGGGTTAGATACGAAATATACATGAATAAAAACCCTACTAAAAGTATTTTAAAATATATAAGAACAGAAACAAGGAACCTGGCAGCACTGTCAGGAAAACAGAAATGATTTAGCCGTTCCTCCCAACCATCTCCTAGAGTATCCAAGAATTACTTGCTCTAGAACCCCCGAGCTTGATCACTGAACCACAAGAGAAAAATCCACTTAATACGCCATATCTTTCATTTTTAGATTCAATCCCCATCCAATGCTAGTCTCCTGCTGCTTATGGACATACTATTATATAGTATTTTTCCTAGGACTTGTTCATTTATGAGCCTCATGCTCTTTAGCACTCAACTAAGAGTTGTGACCTGATTTTGGGAAGATGCCTCATGCACCTTGAGTTCTCACTCAGCAGCTTCAGCCACTTGGATTTTCCTCTTGTGGGTTAGCAATCAATCATGCAACAACCATTTCATTTCTGTCCCCCCTTCAATATGTTTATTAATAAAATAATAATCCATTACATTTGTTTTATTTTTGACTTGTCAAAAATATTTAAAAATAAAATAAATAAAATATTCAGAAAAAATATTTAATAATAATTTATTAAATCTTGGTGTATTACATGTTGCCATGAAATGTTTCTAATTCCTTTTAAATTGATGTACATGCAGGATTCAACAATCAAAATGGTACAGTAGAAGGAGAGGGAGCATAAATTGGAATATTTCCAAGTGGGAAACGACCCATTCGTTCAATTCTTTGAGGGAACGTGGATTGCTAAAATTATTCCAAGTGCAAGGAATGAGAGCTCAACTTCAATTTTTGGATTACTTGATCCAAATGTGGAACCCATATCAACAATACTTTCAGGTTGGGACTCATATCCTTCCATTTTAAATAGAGGAGATTTAATTTCTAATGGGTTTGTCAAGACATGGAGCTCCAATATCACTTTCTAGTCTTAGAGGTTGTGATAGGACTACTGAGGATTTGATTGCACATTTTTTCACTCATGGGACTCAGATTTTAGGTGGGAAGATTCCCATCAAGAATGTGCAATATCGTCCTTTAAGGATAGTCCTATTTACCATTGAGAGAGTGGTGGGTAGCAGGGCTCTGCATCAAGATACAAGATCTCACATGCTTTATTCCATAGAGTGTATGGATCCTATAGTATTCAACTAGTGCGAGGGGATCCTAGACAACCTAAAAGAACAAATGACAAAATGCAGAAGAGGGGTCTCTCAAGAAGTTTGGATATCAATCGAATATGGTCTCCTTCTTCCTAGAGAGGGTCCCCCTTATTCGTCCGCAGGTAGATATTAGTGATCTTGACCCATGAGATCCATGCATGCTGATATGGAATGATGTGATGGATCAGCATGGTGGTGGTGGGCCTATGATAACTTATGGGACTACATTCTTCAGATGGTTACATAGTCAACTACTTATGGTAGAGGACTATGCATATGCAGGAGCATATTTTAGAGGAGATACAGACTTAGCTCGTCCAGTGGGAAAGCATTGGGGTGAACTAGGTAAGAAGAAAACTCTTTTTTGTTTTAATTTTTTATTCATTTTCATTTTTTTGTAGTACTGATATTTTATACTTTAATACACAGATATTGGGCTTTCGAGATGTTAAATTTTTGATATTTTCATTCCATTATCATTAGGATATCTAAGAGAATAACATGTACAACATATCTACAACATATCAATCATAAACACAATCATGCAAGCACACAAGAGACACAGAGTTTCACCGGGGAAAACCAAGAAGGTGAAAAATCACGCAACTTCCTCAGAGATTGAATAAACCCCAATACAAGATCACAAGGATCAAACCCAATAAGACGTATCTAGTAGATGCTCCTCCTCCTCCACCACATGTGCGCACTTTCTCTCTTAGCTATGCGAGCTTGAGAAGTGAGTGAGTGAATAAAATGAGAGACACAACCTCTCCATTTATACACTGACTTGACCTACCAATAATTCAATGGAGCCGACTTGCTAATAAATTCTAATAACCCAACCACATGACCTAACCAGGGCCGACCCCACACTAGTGGTCTAATAACCCATCAATACAAATGACAACACTTACAATGTAACTTGAGACACTTGCAAATACAAATGATGACACTTCTAATCAGAGGAATAATTCATCTCTATTGGATATACAATAAAGTACAAATGTAATATACAAGTGAATATCTTCTGAAGTTACAAATACATCAACACTCCCTCTTAACTAGGAAGGTATTCTTTCGTCACAAGTCATCAATACATATTGGCACAAGACTTGAATTCTAGAGATGGATCATCATCACTGGATCACGGAACATCATCATCATCACTACTGTTGTACTCATCATCTCGATCACTGGGCTATCTATGAATTATGCTCATCATAGGAAGTTCTACAGAGCTAGCCCTTTTTCATGCTAGATGTAGGCCCACCACCTGTAGGTCTTCATCATCACTGGCCATACTGTGGATCCCAGGACTAATTACGTGCGTCAACAAAACCTATCTCATACTATAGGATCTTTTACATGTTGACTGTCACAAGACCTTAAAAGAGTGTCTTCCAACCTACAAGAACTCTAAAGAGAATCCTAGCTCAGACTATAGGATCTCCAGGACTGATTACATGTGACCCCCCCACCACAAAACCTTGAAAGAGTATCCTAGCTCAGATTATAGGATCTCCCAGGATATTTTATATGTGGTTCGACAAAACCTTAAAAGAGTGTCTTGCAACCTGGAAGAAATCTAAAGAGAATCCTAGCTTAGAATATAGGATCTCCCAGGATCTTTTTTATGCTACATGCACAACCTATCCACGACCATGGAGTATCAACCTGATACTCATCATACATCATCCTGATGTACATGATCATCCTGATCATCATCATAGCATCATCCTGATGCATATTATCTAGAGTATCATCCTGACACTCATCACACATGATCATCCTGATTATCGTCACTGCATCGTCCTGATGCATGTCATCTAGAGCATCCTCCTGATACTCATACATAGACATGATCCAACTCATCATACAAAGCATCCACTTGATGCATATACATATACATGATCCAACTAATCATACAAAGCATACACTTGATGCATATACATATACATGATCCAACTGATCATACAAAGCATCCACCTGATGCATATACATATACATGATCCAACTTCTCATACAAAGAATCCACCTAATGCATATACATATACATGATCCAACTGATCATACAAAGCATCCACTTGGTGCATATCCAAATCAGTAACTGGAGCATCATCCTAATGCTCATCACACAGTGCTTACATCCACAGTCATGGGAAGGATCCTCCTCTCACCATGCTTGGAATGGATCCTAAAATGTGTCCCATCACTTCTTCCTCGAAGTATCTTCAATTTGAATAACAACAAGCCTCTCTTTGAATTACTCAAACTTCACTCTGGCTAGTGGTTTCATCAACACATATGCAACCTGCTCATACATCACAACATACAGGAGCTTCACTGCTCCTTTCTGCACCATATCCCTGATATAGTGATATTTGATCTTAATGTGCTTTGACCTGTCATGGAACACCAGGTTCTCAGACAGCTTCACACAACTCTGGTTGTCATAAAAGATACCAGTAGCATCCAACGGGAGATCAAATAACTCAGACAGTAGCTTCCTCAAACATACTGCCTCACAACTATCCGAACACACTGCAACATACTCTGCTTCGACTGTTCTCAGTGCTACGCAGGACTGCTTCCTGCTAAAGCAAGAGATCACACCTGATCCCATACTGAAGCAACAACCATAAGTGCTCTTCCTATCCGTAGCACTACCTACCCAATCCAAATCAACATAAACCTGTAGGTTAAACTTTTGATTTGCATCATACTTGAGCCCATAATCAATTGTACCCTTCAGGTACCTCAGAATGTGCTTTACAACAACCAAGTGAACACCTCTGGGATTTGTCAGGAAGTGACTCAATGTGTTCACCGCAAAGAAATTATCTAGTCTTGTATTCGTCAGGTACATCAAGGATCCAATCATCTGACAATACATTGTGACATCAACTGGCTCAGATGAAGCATCACACAGAAGCTTCAGGTTTGATGCCATAGGTGTGGCCATGGCCTTGCAGTCCATCATCCCAAAGCTCTTCAGGATATCTACTATATACTTCCCTTGTCCAAGGAATATTCCATCTACACTTTGCCACACCTCCATGCCTAGAAAGTATTGCATCATCCCCAAGTCCTTAATCTCGAACTCGGTAGTAAGCTTCCTCTTCGTTTCGTCAATAAATCTATCTTTACTTGTAAAAAATAGGTCATCCACATACAATAGTAGTATCACAGGATTGCCTTCCTCAACCTTGTAGTAAAGGTTGGAATCCTCTTTACTCTTAGTAAATCCCAAATTGGATAGGAAACTGTCCATCCTACAATACCAAGTCCTAGGAGCTTGCTTCAAGCCATACAAGGCTTTCTTCAACCTGCACACATATGACTCTATGTCATGTGTCTCAAAAACAAGTGGCTACTCCACATACACTTCCTCTTCGACTACACCATTCAAGAAAGCCATCTTGACATCCATCTGGTGTATCTTCCACTTCATCACTACGTCCAGAGCAAGTATTGTTCTGATGGAAGTGTATCTGGCTACAGGAGCAAAAGTCTCTTCATAGTCAATTCCCTCTTTCTGGGAGAAGCCACAAGCTACAAACCTCGCCTTGTATTTATCTATGATACCATATGTATCATGCTTGATATTATAGATCCACTTGGAAGTCACAACAAACTTCCCTTCAGGTCTTCGGACTACATCCCAAACATCATTCTTCATGATCGACTGGTATTCCTCAATCATGACATTCTTCCATTATTGCATCCTGAATCTTGGGAACTTCAGATTCTTCAATATCTTCAATAGATAGTTTTCTTTGAACTTCGTTGCTGGAACAAATGTTGTTGTCCTTCTTTTGTAGATGATTGTACACGATCTTTCCTACAAGCCAAATTCAATTGCATGATTAGAAACTTCGCATAGTTTTCAGAACAAAATCTTAAACATAAGAATATATGTCATACAGTCATGCAATTATCTTATCCAATGCTTCAATACAACATTTATCCATATCCTGTAACTTTCTAGATGCCTTCCATCTCTACCAGAACATTGTTAAGAGTTTGCACTACTCCCAACATGTCAACAAAGAGGTTTCATTCTAGATAAGTAGCAATGGAATGTTGTATAGTGCCATAGACCACTTACCCATTACTTGCATATTAGTAGTATCTTGTTCATTAATGCAACTTTTCTAAAATGCAAAATGTACATCCTAAATCTAGGAACTTAAGTATGTACATGAATGAACAACATCATTTAAGTAATAAGAAATGATAATTCAAATACTTATCTTTGTTTGGTTGTGTGGTGGACTCCCTCTCAATCTTTGCTTCCTTGCAGGGACTGCTAGAATGTGCTCCCTCTTGATATTTGCTTCCTGGATTATTTGTCCTTGAACTTATATCCATCCTGGACCACTATGCATGCTTAAGTGTGCATAAGTGTCCTCATTGTGTCATCCTCAAGATCTCATACATAATCATACATTCATTAGTATAATCTTAATACTATCAAAACATTATGATTCTTAAATATGTATAGTCATGATCATTTCATACATAGGTAATAAGCGTTAGTATTCAAGGTTTTAGGGAAGACTTCTCTTATGCATATTCTTATTTGATTATAGGACTCTTCTGGTTAGTCATATCATCAATCAACCTAAGAAACATAATATGCATAAACACTTGATTTCTTAAACTTATAACTTCAAGAATAATCATTATCATTCATACAAAAGTATAAGATCCTAACACAAGGTAGGACTCTAACTTGATATAGGAAAAACATACTTGGATTGTCATGCTTGCTGGTTATGTCTAACATACTGTGAAGAACCTGCAATAATTAATTAATTAAAACACATGAAATAGCAGAAATAACAGAACTCAGAATCACTTTTATATTGATCGTGGGCCACTTCGAGGGGGCAACCTCCTTTGAGAAAGCTCAATACAAATAAATTCATGGTACCTTCATTGGTCTCAACACAAACTTATATACTAAGTCTAGGCACCAATACCATGGGTAAATACCATGTGTCAATAAAAACCATGGGCCAATACAAAATATGGATCAACAAATACTATGGGATGACTTACAAAGCATATGCATCCAACAACAATAGTACAAACTATGGATCAACAAATACTATGGGATGAATTACAAAGCATATGCGTCCAACAACAATATACTAACAAAGTAAATAGAATGGTTTACATGGGTTCCTAACATCCCCTCTTCCTTAGAAAAAGCTTTGTCCTCAAAGCTTTAGATGTGGAAATTGATGCAGAATCTGAAGCAGTGGTTTTCCTGTAGCATCCTCGGGTTGCATTTCGGCCCACTGACACCTTTTGAGTTTCAGGGAGGATTTCTTGGAAGGCTGTAGATGAAGAAGGACCATATCAACTGCGTGAACAGTGTGCTCAGAACGGTGTTGATCATCTTGTTGTTTCAGTCGAATTCTTGCCATGTGAAGACTATCCTACAGAATGAGAAGAATCTGATCATAGTTTTGAAGAACTGAGTCAATTGCCTAAACTGGGCAGCTGCTGAGCGTGTATCGAAGAAGAAATGGTGGTGCCTATCCGTAAACTGCTTCATATGGTGTCCTTTTAGATGTGGTATTGTACCACTGGAGTGCTTTTAGGAAATCCATAGAAATAACTGTCCACATCTGTGTAGGGATGGGAAGGGTTCAAGTAGTCCCGAAAGGAGTGTCATTTCACCCTTGTTGACCTAGAAAGTATCACACTCATCCACCATATAGTGAATTTTCATTTTCAATCCTTGCCAAAAGAAGTTACATTGTTCCCGGTCATAGGTTTTGAGGAACCCAGAGTGACCTGCCGATGAAGAAGCGTGGAGTTTATAGAAGAGATAACGCTGTTGAACAGATTGCAACCAACTTGGAACAAGTAGATAAATAGGTGTAAGAGAAACTGGTTCATCAAATTGGCAAGAAGGAGCATCTACGACCATATTATCCTTACCCTTCTTGTAAGTGATTGCATAGTCATAACCCATGAGTTGGATAACCCATTTCCGGTGTGCTGGTGAGGAGACCCGCTGTTCCAGAAAATGTTCCAGACTCTGGAGATTAGTCTTGATGCAGAAATAATTTTCTAGTAGGGATGGTTGCCACTTCTGTACTGCAGGAAAAATAGCCATCATTTCCTACTGAGATGTAGATGTGTCTAAATGCTTACCGGAAAGGTCTCTTGAAGGCAGCAAGCCCACTGGTGCAACAAAGACACCTGCATATCTATCCAAGGAGGGAGTGGAGACTGTTGGTGGGTGCATCTGGATGGAATGGAGTTGAGCGATGACACCATGTGAATTCTTCTTAAGGATATTTTCCAGTCGATGTGAACTGATGATGCGGAAAGACCCTAGTTGTAAGCCCATAAATTTGTGTTGTGTTCCATTGACTAAAAACTTCATCCAAAGTCCAGCAAAATCTCATAAGATGGGGCCAAGTGTGCATAACCATTGAACGCCCAAAACCACATCACATCCACCTAAGGACAAGGCAAACATGTCAAAGCGCAGGTTATAATCTTTGAGAGAGATACGCACATTGTGACACTTTTCCTTGCAAGGTAAGGTTCCCCCATTGGCAACCATGACTTCAAATTTGGAGCAAGGATGGACAAAACAATCAACATCTTTGGAGATCCGAGGGTCAATGAAGTTATGAGTGCTACCAGAATCAATGAGTATTGTAAGAGGGAGATTCTTGAAGTAACCCTTGAACCACATTGTTTGGGGGGTGGTGACGCCGGATAAAGCATGGAGAGATATCTCTGGATGGTCTTCCTGATATGGGAAGTCAATAGGCAGCTCCTGAATGTTGACCTGATCATTCGGTGTATCTGGAGCTTCTTCACCAACTTCAAAGGCGGGCGGACAATCCACATCCAAGAGATAGAGCTTTTGTTGAACAAATCTATGTCCCCGAGTGAATTTTTCATCACAATTATAGGAAAGCCCTTTTTCTCTGTGTTCCTGCATCTCTGTTTCAGACAAATGCTTAATAGGAGTTGGTTGAGGAGATGGCGGGATGGGAGGTCGTTGAGAACCCATATTTCAGAAGGGAACAAAACTGGGTTTGGAGCACTGTTGGGCGGCAATCTTGTCTTCTTCCAACTTAGCCAACCCCAGGGATTCCATCATTGTGTTGGGATAGAACATTTTGACCTCTTGGTGGATTTCATCCTTAATACCACTGATAAAACAAATCCTGTAGAAGTCATTAGACAATCCTTCTGTGTGGTTGGCTAGTTTCTCAAATTCTGTCTGATACTCTCTCATAGTGCCAATTTGACGAAGTTTAGTGAGTGCTCCAGTGAAGTCATCAAAAGCACTAGGACCAAATCGTTGCAAAAGGAGTTGGCAAAAATTTGTCCATTTTGACTCAGCATGAGCTTTGATGTACCAACGGTACCATTGAAGAGCTTCCTGCTCTAAATGAAAAGATGCAAGTGGAAATTTTTGGACATCAAAAGTATTATGCAAACTGAAATATTGTTCTGCATGATAGATCCATCCAGTTGGATCAGTACCATTAAAGCAAGGAAATTCAAGCTTCGAACCATGGAAAGTGTTGGAAGAAGAGAACCCATTGGCTGCAGAAGATTCTTGATGTCGGTTATTGTACATGGCTGAATGCTGAAGATGGAGGCTGAGAATTTTTTCATCCAGATCTTGGAGTTTGGTTTGGATGGCTGCAAGTGCTTCCTCCATGGTTTTTGCTCCTGCGTAGGTGACAACCATAACCAGGAATTTTTTTTTTTTGGGGGGGGAATGGATAGAAAAACAAAAACAAAAGCCTATTTAGTAAAGGGAAATTTGGATTTGGGAAAAACTCGGATGGCTAATTGGGGTTTGACTAGGTTCTGGACACTTTCTGATGGATAGGGAAGCAAAAAATGAGGATTTCAGAAGTGGGGTGAAAGAATGAGAAAATTTGTCAAAAAGGGACAAAGAAGGAGAAATAGGGAATGAACATGGTGGAAAAATTTGGAGGCGAGTAGGTGAAATATGAATAATTTATGGCAAACCCTAAAATTAGACAAATGTGAGATTTCTGTCTTTGGGAAGTAGAATTTGGTATAGGGTCCTCAGGAATGAAATATGCAGAATGGGATTGCAGGGGTGTCTGGAAAATTTCAAGGGAAACAGAGTTAAAACAAGGGAGATATGGAGAAAAAAAAAATTATAATTTTTTTTTTCTTTCAGTAAAGGACCTGCAATGGCACCGACGGGATCAGAAAACGATAGATATGCAATGGCGCGGAAGGGATCGACAACAGCTGGATCTGAAATGATGCAGAATAGATAAAAAATGGCTGGATCTAAAACGGATTTCAGAATAGATCTAAAATGGATGGATCTAGAACGACTGTTAGAATGGATATGAAAGGGCTGGATCTGAAATGGCTCAAAATGGATCTAAAACGGCATGAAAGTGATCGGCAACAATTCAACTGAAAATATATATAGACCTGAGGTATGTGCGGCTTCCTATCGGTTCAGGGGATTCACTCGGCCACCAATGATGTCTGATGGCTTGCGTATTGGGGAAGTACCCCTCACTCCATGACTCAGGTAAAACTGATAACCACTTTGCCACAAACAACAGCTCTTGGTTTACCTCACAGGTGGGAACTAGTCAATCAGGTAGGGTTTGTTTCCCTTTTCGCTGGCAGGTCCTCTCAATGGGACAACTACTTCAAGGTTCCTATGGTACTCCTCATAATGAGTTTTAGGGATTATGCCCAAGTACTTCCCATAGTTAAGAGGATAGGGATTATTCCCATATCTGAAGCTGTGATAGATGCGAAAAAAAAAATTGGCAGAAATTTCACCCAGCGAGCCCAAGGAAGTGCTCTGATACTAGATGTGAAGAACCTGCAATAATTAATTAATGAAAACACACGAAATAAAAAAAATAGCAGAACTCAGAATCAATTTTATATTGATCGCGGGCCACTTCGAGGGGGAAACCTCGTTTGAGCAAGCTCAATACAAATAACTTCATGGTACCTTCATTGGTCTCAACACAAACTTATATACTAAGTCTAGGCGCCAATACCATGGGTCAATACCATGTGTCAATAAAAACCATGGGCCAATACAAAATATGGATCAACAATTACTACGGGATGACTTACAAAGCATATGATTCCAACAACAATAATACAAACTATGGATCAACAAATACTACGAGACGAATTACAAAGCATATGCATCCAACAACAATATACTAACAAAGTAAATAGAATGGTTGACATGGGTTCCTAACACATACCCACATAATGTCTTATTGTTCTTCTTCAAAGACTTGTGCTAGTAATCTGCATAATCCATAAGTTAACCATTGTAGAACCAAAATTATACATACCTTGTAAGTAGAGCTTCTATTTGATCCATATATGGATGAGTCTTTGTCTTCATGTCACCATGGTCTTGATCTAGATGTTAGCGGATAACATTATCCTCATACAACACCATAGTGCATTAGTACAATCATAAGTGTCATAACCCTAATCAATGAATGTCTTATATCATGCATTCATACTTTTACTAGGGTGATAAGAAAAGTCTAAAATTAATCAAGATTGTTACGAAACTCAATAACATGAAGACAAACATGTCATAAACTTAATCATGAATAGATTTCAAAACATACCTGTAAGTCATACCCGTCAGATTGCTTGTAGTTGTTGTTGTTGTTGTTGTTGTTTTTCTTCTCAGGACATTCTGAGGAAAAGTGTCCCTTCTCATTACATGTAAAACATCTTAGATCTTTCTTATCTCTATGATGATGGTGTGGAGTTTTCTTGTGATCAGATTGCTCCCTCTTGGACTTTCCTTTCTTGGTGTGTACTATGAGAGCTTGATCATGTTTACCTCTCAGGCCACAATCCTAGCTTCTTCTTGTGAGCATTCCTCTCACAGTCTACTGAAAGAGATCAGTTTCCTTCTTACACAGATTCCTTGGATGAAGGAGTTCCATGACCTAGGTAGTCCATTTAAGGTGGTCATTACAATTTCTCCATTCTCTACTACTTCATCCATAGCATCAAGTTGTTCTGTAATTTGAGAGACCTTAGAAAATTAGGATTGAATGGTCTCTCCATTCTGAAGCTTTATGCTTTTCGGTTCCGCAGAGTCATCTTCTGATTTATGTTCTTTCCTTCAAACAACTTGGTCAAGGAGTCAAACATCTCCTTAGGTGTCTTTAGGAAAGACACATGAGGTATGAGATGGCCTTTGATAGAATCAGCAATGATTATCTTATCCTTGACCAAGTTCTTTTTGTGTAAGGCTTTAGCCTCTTCTCCCTCAAGGATAGGAACCTCTTCACTTATGTAAGTGTCCAACTCATTTTCTTCTAGGATTAACCCAATCCTATACTTCCAAGCCTGAAAGCTTATCATCTCCTTCAAGATTATCATCAAGCTTGGTGTGGTGAGACATCTTAAAGAGTACTTTAAATGGAAATAGAAAGTTTTAGGTCTTACCACTTGATTTGCTAAAAACTGGATCTAGAGCTGGATTAGGGTTTCCCAAAGAAACCCTAAAAATTCAAAATTTGAATTTCAAACTTCTGAAAGGATAGAAAGATGCACCTTGCTGAGCTAGTCAAGTTGGTATACTCCAAATTTGAAAACTGCAAAATTTGACCCCTCAAAATTGCCTTTGAAACTTTTGGATTCACTAGAGAGGACCCCGAACTAGGGTTTGATTTTCCTGGAGCTTCACCCAACCAAAAAGTTTGATCTTGGTCTCTAAACTTCTATTTTTCAGAGGATCATCCATCCATGGTCTCATATTTCAGAAATTCCAACTTTTGCAGAAACCCTAATTTTCCATCTTTCCCATGAGAATCCCGATCTAGGGTTTGATCAAGCCCAGCCTTCTGGACAACCAAAAATTTCGATATTGGTCTCTAAATTTTGATTTTTCAGAGGAGCATCCAGGCATGGATTCAGATTCCAAAAATTCCAACTTTCTCCGAAACCCTATTTCCTACAGCAGTGAGGGGCCAAAAACTGAAAAATGGTCAGAATTGAATTCTGTCTCAACAGAAAGATGCGCCCTTGCTAGGAGAGTCAATCTAGCCTCCTGCCTTTGATTATCTATGGAGAGAAAACCAAATATTAAGAATCCCTAGCTTCTGTAGCTCCACAATGCCTTCTTCTTAGGTCAGCTCTGATACCATGTTAAATTTTCGATAATTTCATTCCATTATCATTAGGATCTCTAAGAGAATAACATGTACAACATATCTATAGCATATAAATCATAAACACAATCATGCAAGCACACAAGAGACACAGAGTTTCACCGGGGAAAACTAAGAAGGTGAAAAACCCCGCTACTTCCTCAGAAATTGAATAAACCCCAATACAAGATCACAAGGATCAAACCCAATAAGATGTCTCTAGCAGATGCTCCTCCTCCTCCACATGTGCGCCACTTTATCTCTTAGCTATGCGAGCTTGAGAAGTGAGTGAGTGAATCAAATGAGAGACACAACCTCTCTATTTATACACTGACTTGACCTGCCAATAATTCACTGGGGCCGACTTGCTCATCAAGTCTAATAACCCAACCACATGACCTAACCAGGGCCGACCCCACACTAGTGGTCTAATAAGCCATCAATACAAATGATGACACTTACAATGTAACTTGCGACACTTGCAAATACAAATGATGACACTTCCAATCAAAGGAATAATACATATCTGTTGGATATACAATAAAGTACAAATGTAATATACAAGTGAATATCTTCAGAAGTTACAAATACATCAACACGAGACCTGTTGGATATTTTCCTATTGAAAGGCGAGATGGAAGTAGTTAACCGAGAGGCTATAGAGGAGCTTGATTAGATAGAGGAGAAACTCTAATGACCGACCATGGAAATTCCTGATATCTCCATATATGACTTGCCATGGAACTATTAGCGCCTGATAGCAGGTGTTTCCGGTTGTTTTTGTCGGTTGCTTCGTTGGGTGGAAAGGGCCATCATATGTTATCGTGAGCACCACTAGTGATAACATGTATATGTAGTGATGTACTAAAATCCACGAGCTTCATATTTTGTAGGCATGATAGACTGAAATCCATGGGCTTCAAATTTTTTGTACCATTACTTTTTTGTAAAAATTTTACCAGGCTTAATATAAAATATTACCTTGTGATTTATATAATGTCGTTTTATAATGAATTTGTGTCTCATGTATGTTTCTTATGTACTAATGGATAATTTAAATGTTGTTCCAATTATACATCTTTAATGAAATTCTTAAAAAAGTGCAACATGCCAATCTAATACAAAGCTAGCTAATGAATCTACAACCGTGTTCATACGCATCCGGATATGTTGGTATTGAAAAAACTAAAAAGTGATTTCCAGGAGACGTTCTCACCGAAACAGGTGAAGTAATGTAGGGTCACAGATGGCATATATTTGGTTCAAGTGAAAGAATATAAGTTGGGATTCTAGGTGAACAACGATATGGATCACTCCATGGAGGAAGCGTCGGTTAATAATCCAATCACCACATGGTGTTCGGTAGTATTATTAGTTTCATAACCTAAGAAAACTCCACCTGAACTTATCAATTCATCAACAGGGGAATAATGTATCTAGGTTATCAAAGCAAGGTTTTGGGTGTGCCGGCTAGCGCCATCCGTGAATCCATAACATGTTTTTATCTGTACATCCAGGCAGAACATGGTATAAGCAATTATAATTGGAATGAGACCTTAACGCACTAAAAGGAATGTGTCACACCAAATCAAACACACATTATATACAATATATGTAGAGTACTGATGGAGGATGACCTAAGCATAGTACTGTTTTAGGTAGATCCCATTTTGAGGCTACCCTAAGGGTATTCCGTCGTAATCAACCAGCTCATAAGCTCCTTTTTTCAAAACACATTTTACAATGTATGGTCGTGCCACATGGACTTAAGTTTACCTGCCCCCATTTTATCATGTTTTTGGTCATATGTCACAACCAAATCACCCTCGTCAAAGATTAGGGTTTTACAGATTTATCATACTGGGATTTGATTTGTTTCTTGTGTGCTTCATTGGCCAGAGTAGCATCACTGTGAGTCTCATCGATTCTGGCTAAGTATAAGAATCTCTCTTCCTCAGCAGTAGTGTTTGGTAGGAGTTTGACGGCTAGATTCAAAGACAGAATCTTGAACTCAATAGGAAATACTACCTCTAGTCCATACACCAATTAAAAAGGTGTGAAGCCAGTGGCAGTTTTGACAGAAGTCCTATATGCCCAAAGATATAAAAAAAACATACATGCCAATTTGACTTGTGAGTTCCTACCATACACTGAATCATGGTTTTCAAGACCTTATTAATGGCCTCTACTTGTCTATTCGATTGAGGATAGTAGGGGGTTGAGTTTTCATGATGAAAAACCAACTTAGTGCTTAATTTAGCTACCATCTGATTTTGGAAATGTGAGCCATGGTCATTGACGATGGATTGCAGGACTCCAAATCTAGCCATAATATGATTAAACATAAAGAGTGGAGCAGTTTCACCATCTTCTTTGTATGTAGGTATAGCCTTATCACATTTTTTGAAGTAATATATAATGAAAATAATATAGCTATGCCCCCCAACCGAGGTAGGATTACAGTGCATGAAGTCAATGCCCCATTTTTCAAAGGGGTTGATGACAATAACTGTATGTAGCGAGGTGGGGTGTGTGCACTTTTTATGATGGAAAAGATGAAAAGGAGGACACTTCTTGATTACTTCCATACAATATTTGAATATGGATGGCCAATAGTATCCAACGCGTAAAATATTATGGGCTATATCCATCCTAGAGAGGTGAATGCCACATGCTCCCGAATGGCATTCATTCAAGACATGCTCGGCCTCCTTGTGAGCCAAACATCGTTGTAAGATTGAATCAATGCCATGACGATATAAGGTGTCACCGATGATTAGATAATATTTGGCATGATGGTAGATACAACGAAGTTCATCATGGGATAGGTGATTCCCGAAGCATTGTGTTTGGATATACAAGGTGATATCTCCTTACAATGGATTAGAAGTACTACTCAAGAACAATGAATCATCAGGAAGAGAGTCAATGGGCTCATACTCTTGATCAATATGGGGAAAATCGCAAATTACCTCCGCGAAAAATAATGAGTTTTTCTATTTTTACTTTTCAAACTGTGGATCGAATTCTTGAAGAATCATGATCCAATGCGAATATTCCCCCCCTAGTACTTGACGAGTTAATATGTGGTACATAGGGTTGGAATCAAAAATTATAGCAGTAGTATGGAGCAAAATGTAATGGTGGAAATTCTGGACAGCGATGACAACTGCCAAAGCCAGCTTTTCAACATGTGAATAACCAGTTTCAGAGTCAGCAAGACCCTTGCTAAGGTAGTAAATAACATGTTCTTGCACGTTGCTATCCTCTTGCACTAAAAACATACCAATAGTCTAGGTAGAGGCATCAAAATAAAGGATATAATCCTTGGTGTAATCAGGTGGCTATAATATGAGTGCGTGAGTAACGATATGCTTGAGATTGTCAAAGGCAATTTGGGAATAATCATCTGAGATAAACACAACGTCCTTTTTTAACAATCGCATATAACCCTACATTTTCTCTACATAATTACACATGGACATCGTAAGTAGTTTCCCTTCCCCTGCAAAATTTGAAGTTCAATGATGTCTGTAAGTGGGGGTAGGGATAAGATGGACTCTACCTTGAGGGGATCGATGCAAATCCCGTCTTTTGAGACGATGATTCCAAGGAGACGTCTGGTTTCCACACATAATATGCATTTGTGAGGATTTAGGTGGATGTTATAACGTCGGCATTTGAGGAAAACGACCGTCAGATGATTGAGGTGAAATTCAGGATGATTGGAATGATCTGGAAGATCATCGAGGTATGGATCCAAAAGATACTAAATATCATGAAAGGCATACGACATGGACCACTGGAATGTGGCACCAACATTATTGAGGCCAAAAGGTAATTTATGGTACACAAATGTACCCCATGGGAATATGAATGAAGTCTTATGTTCATCAATTGGTTGGAGCTCAATCTAATTATAGCCAGAAAATCCATCCATAAATCAGAAGATGACACTATCGGCACAATTATCAATAATTTGGTCGATAAATGGGGTAGGTTAATTGTACTTGGTACAAGCCTTATTTAGATCCATGTAATAAACACAAACTATGATGGTTCCTTTCTTTTTGGTAAGAGGAACGATATTAGAGACCCAATCTGTCAACGAGTAAGGATAAATAAAAACATCTCTGAACAATTTTTCAATTTCTTCCTTAATTAATGCAGTCTTTCGAGCGTGTACTCGACCGAGCTTTTACCGGATAGGTTTTGCATCAGGATAAGTTTTGATCTCATGGACCACAATCGTAGGATCAATCCTAGGCATTTCTTCATAGATCCATGTGAATACGTTGCAAAATTGTTTGAACAAGGCCAAATAAGTTTTGATTTCCTCAAAAGAACAAGTTTGGCCAATATGGATGTGCTCCATGACGTCGAGTTTCATCGAGATGTCGATGGTAGTAGTAGGTGTAATTTTTTCCAAATTCCCTTCGGTGACCATATCTTGGGTAAGAATAGGAGACTGAAGGTTGGAAGCAAAATTTGGTGAAAAAATGGTTTGAATTACATTCTCTACTATGTCTAAAGGTGGGAGGAAGGATGATCGATGGTGATGGTATTCCTATGGAAGCTCATCCAAGCTCATAATATCCATGATGGATTCATTGGAGGGGAATCTATGGAGAAGATGATCCAGTGATAGCGAGGATGAGTTCAACCATGATGGTAGAGAGTGTGGGTCTAATGCCACTAGGTGATGGTCATCAGGTGGATCAGAGGCTGATTGGATGGCTTCATACTTAGCCTCAGCTGGGTTGAGAGGAATTTGAGCTCTAATCGAATCAATATCAATAGGATTAGGAACAATCCAAGGATATATTGAGTCAGAAGAAGATGGGATCATGTATGAGATCATGTTCACCGTGGAAAACTGTGATAGGGGGTCAGGTGTTGGAAAGATTCCCATCATAGATGGTTCTTTAAGGAGTCCTACCCCCACACACTCATATATTTGCGAAGAGTGCCCTAAAAGAGGGATATTATCCATATGATGAGTTGTGATGTCCGGTGTACAAAATTCTAGTTAGTCGATAGTGACAATTTTCCCTTGATGGGTAGTTGCACAATCCCTAAGACAGAAGAGGCGACCGTAGTCATGGAATAAAACCAATTTTGACCAAGCAATAATTTGCAATCCAATGGTGTTGTGACTACTTCCACATTAATGGAAACAGTCTTTCCTCCCAACTCAATGGATAAAGATTGCATAATCCCATGTGGTTGGAATCCAAGTCCTTCAAATGCTTTTGGGGTGGTAGGGGAAAAATTCAATTCAGGAGAGCCGATGGCTTTCCAGCAGGACAAGGAAATTACATAAGTAGAGGCTCCTTCGTCTAAGACAATATAATGGATTTTTTTCCCAGCGACATTGGTAATGATTGGAAATGCCAATTGGTGGGAAATCCTTGGCTTAAAGTAGTCCAACCTAAAAATGACGGTGTTTGATGATTATGGATCCATTGCTCCAATAGGAGATAGCAGAGTCTTACACTGGTTAGGGAATTTTTGTAAGACTTCAAGGGTCGACATAGCACATGTTTCCTGGGCTAGATCTTCCACAATGTTTTAGTTTTGAGCGGCCTGAACATTGGGGTTGAAAATTTATTTTCAAATTGTGCTTTTGGGTGGACACAAAATTACATTTGTTATAGGTTTCTCTATGGTCAAAGGACCTTGTGATGGATGGATAATGGATGCGGATGTGGAGGATTTTTCAGTATTACCTCCACTAGATTCCTTATCGAGAACAAAATCATATGTATGTGCCTTGGTGGATAAGTTCACGGTTTAAATAGGCATCATGAGAACATGATGGTCGTAAATGATTCTCCTTGAGGAGTGGATTGTTGCATGACCAACTGTTGTTGTTGTGTGGGGAAGGGGTCTGTTAAAACTGTGGGTTGAGGGTTTCCTTTGAGGAACTTTTGGAATTCTTCACGATGTGGGAATTCTTTGGTGAAGTGGTCATCACCGCACAGTAAGCATGGATACTTAGCCTTCCATCTTGGTTTGGTGTCAGGAGGGTCTGGATTGTTCTTGTGTTCCTTCTAGTTTCAATATTTATTGGATTTACCTTTGTTTTTATTATTACCATTGTATTTATGAGATGAATTAGATTGGACTAAATTCACCTCTGAAATGGAAGTAGGACTGGGTGAATGGTTGGTGGTATTACCATCCTATGATGGGGGTGGTGTTGAAACCATGTGGATTTGTGATCCAACCGATTGATTAGCATGCTAGGTATGAAAGGAACCAATGATGCCATCGACATATTATCCCATGGGGGGTTTTATTGGGTCATGTGTGGGGTGAGGGGCATTTGGAATTATGTCATATAAAGTGCAAGATTGAGTGTAGAATAAGTCTAAGTACTGAGCACACAAAATAGCTTGTTCTTTTGTAACTGCCCCACCCATAGCAACGTCTTTGGCTATGATATGCAAGAATGATTTGGTAAATCAATCGACCAATAATTGATCTGGAATGGGAGCCTTAATGAACTAATGTATTCTCCTCCATCTATGAATATGATCGGAAATATGAGTGGAGGTGGATTTCC